>CM052810.1:55688275-55715381 GCA_028533885.1 Nasua narica
TCTCCTCACATCAGAGTTCTTACAGTGTGAGGAATGGTGTCGCAGCCAAAACTCAAGTGTTTTCCTGACCCAGGAGAAAGCTCAGGATTCTTTGTTAATTGTTTTCATTCAGCTGTCCTCCAAGCGAATCAGCCTGCCACACTCCTCCCATGTTTCCTCTTCCTTTCTCTTCTGCTTCCTGTGTCTTGTCTGTCTCTCCCTCTCACAAAAGCATTTAGGGAGATGGGAGAGATTTGGAAATGAAATAAGAGTGGGCCCATTCTTCTTCCCTGGTAGCTCTGCCTCGTGTATTTTTAAAAAATTTTATTAATTACAGAGAGCACGCAAGCATGTGACAGCGTGCAGGGGGAGGGGCAGAAGCAGACTCCCCACTGAGCAGGGATACCAACTTGGGACTCTGTCCCAGGACCCTGGGATCATGACCTGAGCCGAAGGCAGACACTCAACCAACTGAGCCACCCAGGTGCCCCTGCCTTGTGTGTTTTGAAGACTATTACTGTTAACTGTGTGATATTTGGGGGAGGGGGTCTGTACAAGACCTGCTTCATATGGAGCAATCTGACATGGTTGGACAGTCGGAGTCTCCTTCATTCCTCAAAGAACAAGAGGTGTGGTTCACAGCGCACCTGGGCTTTCCAGGGTAACTGGGAGAGCTGGTTCTTTGGTAGGAAGCTTGGGGGCAGCTCTGCAGCTTCATATTAGTGCCCTCTTCTGCCCTGGGCACAATCCTAAAATCTCACAAATGCATAGTACTTCGTTTATGCTTTTTGAAGCAGTGGTATCCATTATGACTTTTCTGTGAGGCAGTTAGGAAAGGCATTATTTTTTCCACTTTGTAGACAAAGCTAAGAAACACAGAATATAAAATTTGTCCAAAGTGCTACATACAAAGCAGAGTTAGACTTAGGGCTTCCTTTTTACCACCATCTTGCCATTGGGGCAGCATTTTCGAAAGTGTGTGCCACTAAACATTGGTTTCACAGCAGAGTCTGTCAAGAATCATCAGAGTTGTGTGTGTGTATAGGGGGTATGTGTTACCACATCTATGAAACAAAAAGTCTACTGGAGGGTGTTTCGTTCTTGCTTTGCTCTGTGTATTAGTGTGAAGAATCCTGCACATTTTTGTGACCACATGTCTGAACTGTATGTCTTCAGTGAGCTCTTTTCACCTGGAGAGGAATCATGGTGGCTTGGAGCTCGTGTTCAGGATGCTTCACTGTGCTGTGAACGTGCTGCTTGGTCCTGGGTCTACTTTGGAAGTGTTCCAGGAGACCTCAGTGGCTAGAGGACAGCTTACTCTTTGGGGACCTCGAGGGGAAATCCAGGGGTTGCTGTTACACGGGCAGTGCGTGGGGAATGTAGACTCCCCCGGGGGTGGGGTAGGAGGCTGGCCACGGGGAATCCTTGTGATCACGTCCTGGTCAGCAGTTCAGGAGGAGCTTCGTGGAGGAGGGCTTTAACCACAACACAGGGAAGTTCTTAATCAACAGGATCAGCATTCTAGGACCAGTTGTCTGTGTCGTCAGGTAAAGACCCATGGCCTGTGACCTGCATGACAGCTGCACTGGTTGGCAAGGAAGGACTTAAGAAATTTGGACCCAGAACAGCGCACTGCTGCATCTTGGACACGTTTGACGAGGCACATTCCCCGTATGAAGCCGTCTGCATCAGCACGCCTACCCCCAGCTTTCCTTAATATTTAATATTCAACTTTGCACTGGTTACTTTTACTAGATTGGCTAATATGGGTGACGATAAAGGTGCAAGTGGCAGATTCTGCAGATATCTCATTAATCAGCTTTCCTCCTTTCTTTTAGCAGAACCAGAACTTCTAACAAAGGTCTTTTATTTTGAAGTGACTTGTTCCAACCAGGGAGAAATGGTGGATTACTTTGTATTGAAATCTCAGACCAAGGCAGCGAGTCCAGCTTCTTAGAACTGATCTTGGATAGTCACACTTGATTTTTTTTTCTCTTTTCTGTTCTTCTCTTTTCTTCCTTCCTAAGAGCAGAGGATCTACCTGCTTTCATCCTAAACTGTTCCAGGAATTGAGTATAGATCAAAAGTTACAGTATAGTAGTATTTTTAAGTCAGAAAATAGAAACTCTGAATTAATTGCAAGTTTTTTTTTTTTTTTTTTTTTTTTGGTTTTGTAACCAGAGAGTAACATGCATGATCTCAGTGGGAGGAATGACTGGGAGAAGGTGCTGTGAAATAGATGGGAAAGTTAACAACCTAGGGCGTGATCTTCCTTTCAGCAAGTGATCTTTAGCTGTCCCTGTGGAAAAGTGATTAGTGAAAAGCACTTCACTGTGTGACTTAAGTTTTATAAAATGTTTGAACTATCTGTTGTTGTTTCTTTGATTGCTAGTGATGTTGTGGCTTTTGAACCCAATTGTAAATTGGATGGCACTAACTTACTTTGGGACAGAAAGGAAAGGAGGCAGGAAGCAGGTAGAGGCCAAGGCATCTTTCTCATGGAAGAAGAAAAAGTCCGTGGGATTGGCCCAGGGTGGTAGGGTTTATGCCCACCATCATGTGGTTTTACAATCAAATTCTCAAGGGATAATCAACCATTAAATACTAAGTTCCCAAAATTTAGACCTCTTTCCTTTGTGGGAGTGTGTGTGTGTGTGTGTCTGTCTGTGTGTGTCTTCCATGAGGGTGGGAGGGAGTGTTGTGTGGGGGACAGTCAGGGAGCCAGATGCCATCTGGGCTTACTGTACCATCACTGTGGTCCAGCTACAGTGGGCCATTTTTGGCCCTGGGTTTCATATGCACCCACCAGAGCACTGACTTAACTAGTGAATAATTTGTTGTAGCTTTATCCATGTTTATGTCAAACAGTCCGTGGTTACATTGTAGGGCATTATTTCCTTTAATTTCCCTTTAGCAGTTCAAAACAACCTGAAAGATGTTATGGTTGAGCCCAGACAATGACCTCAAGAAACAAAAATAAACCTTTCAAAAAGCGAGAACAGAATTTATATGCCAGGTGTTGTGAACGATGGATGAAAGTATGAAAACACACTGGACTTCACGAGGGGGAGAGGTTTTTTTTTTTTTTTTTTTTTTAACTTTTTATTTATTTATTTAACAGAGAGAGAATACAAGCAGGCAGAGGCAGAGAGAGGAGCAGGCTCCCTGTGGAGCAAGGAGCCCGATGTGGGACTCCATCCCAAGACGCTGGGATCATGACCCGAGCCAAAGGCAGCTGCCCAACTAACTGAGCCACCCAGGCGTCCCACGAGGGGGAGAGTTTTAAAATCCATTTTGTAAACAAATGGTCCCTGCCCCCGGATCCTGCCCTCCTGTGACTAGGGAAAAAAATCAGAGATTATGCCATGAGTTCCAGAATGCTACCAAGTAGCATTCAAGTCATGAGACAAAAGCCACACAGCTGCTTGAGTGTAAAACCCCATCATTTTCTGACAGATTGGGTCCTAAAGATGGCAGCTCTGAGCCTGGCTCTGCACACCGGTCTCTCCATGAGAGCTGCCGCCATGTCCCTTTAGTGGGTGGAACCATGGACACCTCCTCTCGGGGTGGGAAAGAACCATGCTGAAACTGCACCTCCCCGAGAGGCTTCTGCTTAGCAACAAAAGTGTATATGCACATTAAAATACGGACACCTACACATATTTACATTTTTGGACAAAGAGGCCTCTGCTTTCCAAGCAGGACACAAAGTCTTCTTCTCACCCGCCATCTTGTAGGGAGGTAGATTGGTACTCTCCTCCAGGTTCCACGTCATACTTTATTCTGGTCTTTTGTCTGCTCCTCTGTGTATTACATGTCGGGTGCAATACAGCAAGCTCCTAGCTCCTAGTTGTTTGTTTTTTAAAGATTTAACTTATTTATTTGGCAGAGGCACAGCAAGAGAGGGAACACAAGCAAGGGGAGTGGGAGAGGGAGAAGAAGAAGCAGGCTTTCCGTTGAGCACGGAGCCTGATGTGGGGCTTGATCCATGACCTGAGCTGAAGGCAGATGCCTAAAGACTGAGCCATCTAGGTGCCTTGCTCCTAGTTTTTTTCTTTTTTAAAGTAACTTCCTACCATATTTCCCTCTTTCTGTGTTTGAACTCAGACTCGCCACATTTACTTCTTCTGACTTCTCTAGACATGTTCTGTTAGGGGTTTAAAATATTTTTTCTCAAAAAATTACTTAGTTGATATTTATTGGCATTTTGCACATACTGAATATTCAGTACAGTGACTCAATAAGATAGATACTGTTAGATGTACGTCACTTGCATAGGAATTCACATGTGGTATATGGTGGCAACTGGATTGAGTCCAGGTCTCTGGTTTTAGAACACGTTCTTTGCCACCCCAGAGTACACTGTCAACTTTGATTCATGTTCTGCCCTCACATTAAGAATTCCTTTCCCTTTTTATTCAGTAGTCTGGGTCTCCCTTTGTTGTGTTGTTAGCCATATATACATATACATATACATATACATATACATATACATACACATACACATGAAAAACCCTTGGAAACAGGAAAGAAGCTCATGCTACTTTGTTTTTTCCATAGTACCTCGTATGCAGTAGGTGCTCAATAGATAATTGTTGGATGAAAATTACAATGATTGCTTTTAATTTGGCCAAGTTTCAAACTGAAATGTGAATGTAAATAAATTAATTTCTGAGGTTATCAGTAGATTTCACTAGTTTACATTAGACTAATTTCAACTAGGTTTCGCTCAATTTTTTGGTTAATTTTGGATGGATTTCTCAGTGACAAAACAAAGGTAGAATTTTATCTTTTGTTTGTATTTCCAGTAAAGATGACTGACATCAGGTCCTGTGAGCCCCTTCCTTCTGGGCACACTGTGCCCCCCTGTGCCCCCTCCCCCGACAATGGGCTGGACTGGGATTGGCTGAACGTGTTCTATTCCAGCCCTGATTGATTCTGTGGTCTTTTTAGAACATAGAACCCAATCTAGAAAACTAGGTTTTGTTCTAAAATTGTATGATACTCTAGCTTAATTTATAGTTATTTGAGGACTGAAATGGCTATCCAATATATTGGTGTCTGTCTCCATGAATTGTTTAATAGAAATGTCTTGTGGACTTTAAAAATGGTTAAAATGTAAAATTTATCTTCTGGGGCTAGGGTTGCACTGAAGAATGATTATTTCAAACTTTGTTCAATTCAGTAACAATTCTAAGCTATCCATTACAGTCTTAACTAGGTTATCAGAATTTGACAAAATTGGGACGCCTGGGTGGCTCAGGCGGTGAAGCTTCTGCCTTTGGCTCAGATCATGGTCCCTGGGACCTGCATTGGGCTCCTTACTTGGTGGGCAGCCTGCTTCTCCCTCTTCCCCCTCCCGCTACCCGCACTCTCCCGTCTCTTTCTGACAAATAAAATACTGTAACAATTTTTTTGACTAAATTGCTTTTCTCAGTAATTAGAAATTAATAGCAAGGAGACTACTATTGGTTTAGAGAAGAGTAACTTCGAGAGGAGCTGACATGCTGAAGCTATCAGAGTAACGTCACTGCTTGTAGTTCAGTGTGATAACGGGAGTGACAACTTCTAGAAAACCTTATTACTTCTGTCCCGGAATATCAAGAATTTACAGAAGAATTCTCTCATACGCTGGAAATTGTTACTCTCTTTTTTACATTTTGAATATTCCACATGGTTTCCAAACATGCGCTCAGTTGTCACAATGCTCCCTTAGGCCCCGGGGCACCTTCTGACCTGTCATGTAGGATCAGCCTGTGCAGTCCGTGACCTAACTTGGACCCATTACAGGACCTGCCCTCTGGGAAGACCCTTTATACTGAACCTTATTGGCAAATATATAATTTTTAAAGAAAGTGGAGAAAAGGGCATCCCTGAATATACTGTATGCATATATTGTGGTACAGACCCTAGCTGTGGTTCAGTATCCTTAAATGCAGTAGCTTGGGAGAGATGCAAAACATTTGTACCGTGTGCAAGATTCCAGGCATGATGATTGCTATTCACAGTTCCCTTTTGGAGGAAGTTCAGACTGACTGAGGATAGGGAGCATTGAGTTCCAAAGAGGAGTTTAAGATATACCACCAACTTTGGGCTCAGGTGAGAAGTTCTAATTTTCCATTGGTTTGAATCATCCTAGGAAGTGGTTCATTTATTCACTTTTGCTTCACTGGTTTCTCACTAAGTATTTAAGATAGAGCTAACTGTACAAAATTCTCCCTTTGCTTTCTCAGCCCAAAAAAATGAAAAAGCATTATGTGTAGTTAGTGCATTTTAAAAGATAATGCCTTCATAAACATGATATTTATTACTACTAGGAGTAGCTGTGAGGTTTTTGTCTTTGAAGATTTATAAACACAGTCTTGTGTTTATATATTACTTTTAATTCTTGGCTGCAGTGTTCATGTTTCCAAAGAGAGGACATGAGTTGAAAATGCAGCATTAGAGGTAAGAGTTTAATGCAAGGAAAACTTTGCAGATGGAAAGGTTTGCTGATTGTTCAGGTGGGGATCCTCAGGTGGTTTGGGGATCCTTTTTGTCTTGCCTGGATTTCTCTCCTCTCTCTGGAATATGGACTTGCCTAGCCCTCCAGCTGAGCTCAAAAACTATGAAACACAAAGGATTCATAGTGGAATGTCCCCAGGTCATCTAAATCTGTTTCCAGGGCAGACTCAACTTGGAGGCTAGGGTCTTCCAGCATCCCCTGAACTCAAGAATGATGTTGGCAGAGCCCTTTGTCCTAGGACTTCTCCCAGGATTGACCTTCATCTTGACCTAAGACCTGACAGGTTACAGATCTCGTGGGCACCACTAACTTTAAATGCGCTTACTTCTGGGGGAGTGTCCGTGACTGCGCGGGGGTGAGGCGACTACTGCTCATGGCATAAGTGCTTACGATGGGGAAGAGAGCTGGTCCTACAAGTAAGCCCAGTACCGTAGAGCCCTGTGTACACGTGCTGTTTGAGAAGAGAAATGCCGCCTCTTGTTAGGATGGAGGATCTGTGCTGGTGGGCAGGTGTGGTTTTAGGGTGGACACATTGTGGGAGGCTTTGAAGGTTATGATATTTGTAGGCCTTTAGGTAACAATGAAGGCTGCATTTCTTAAACATTTGGGGTTCTTTTGGGCTCCTGGTGGTGCTGAAGGAGCCTCAGTTTGGAAGGAAGGTGTGGAGAGTATGGCTATTATGCAGCATGCAGTCTGCTTGCTGAATTGGATCCGGACATCTGCAGGATGCTTGGAAACAGCCCTGGTTCGGGCCCAGTCTCCAATGGCAGGGGGGATTTTACTTTATCATGAAGCGGAAGAGCCCAGATGGTTTTGCTATTAGGTTTTGGTATTAAGTCCACAGGGTTTTTTTTTTTTTTTTGTTGTTGTTGTTCTTTAATAGCTATTTGATCTGGGACAAGAGTTTTTGGGAGGTTTGCCCCCAAACAAAAAATAATGTATGCTTAGCATTCACAAATCATTGTTGCATTAGCCCCCTTAGCCAGAGTATTGGGCAAGCAAGCTATTTTCAAGATTCTGTATAACTAAGGAAACTTTATTTTGCAGATAATATAATAATTCAGAATATTATATTTTTGCAGTTTCTTTCCATTCTTTTTGTTATCTGGATTTGTGATATTTGAGTTCCAAAATAGAAAAAAACACTTTGACTTCATACTTCTAAATTCTGTGTACCAAGAGTAGCAGTTCTTGGTAGATAGATTATGCATTCAGTGGATTCATTTTTCCTTAGATTTTCCAGACAGTGAACATATTTAGGATAAAAAAACAATTCTAGATCATACATTCTATATGGATGGAATGTTGTCCTAGAGATTTTATTTTATTTTAGAAGATTTTATTTATTTATTTGACAGAGCACAAGCAGGGGGAGCAGCAGCAGAAGGAGAAGCAGGCTCCGTGCTGAGCAGAGAGCCCGATGCGGGGCTCGATCCCAGGAGCCTGGGATCATGATCTGAGCCGAAGACAGGCACTTAACCAACTGAGCCACCCAGGCGCCCCTATCCTAGAGATTTTAATCCATTAAAGTTTCAGTGTTCTTGCTTTTTTTTTTTTTTTAAAGATTTTATTTATTTATTTATTAGGAAAAAGAGAGAGAGAGAGCATGAGAAGGGAGAAGGTCAGAGTGAGAAGCGGACTCCCCATGGAGCTGGGAGCCCGATGTGGGACTCGATCCCGGGACTCCGGGATCATGACCTGAGCCGAAGGCAGTCGCTCAACCAACTGCGCCACCCAGGGGCCCAGTGTTCTTGCTTTTGAATTTATATTCAATTCATAAAGTTTTTCATTGGCTCTTGTCAACAGTTTGGGCATGTAACCAGAATAAACATTTCACCTGACATCAACAGGTTGAATGGGCTCGTCGCTCACCCCAACAAAATATTTTAACGTTCACTTTGGGTCCTTTAATAACTTTAGAAAACTTGAAAATTGATCAAACTGTGCTGTGTTTCATTTTATGCCTAATTTGAGTTGTTAGAAGAAACTAACTTCTAAAGTGTTCTTTGTTTTTATTTTCTTTTACCTTACTCTGATAGTCAAATACACTAGTAGTTACTCTTCTGGTAGCCAAATACAGAGGTAGTTAATTGCGTTGTAAAGCAGAGCATTTGTAGAGCCATTGAAGATGAGAATCACTTCAGCAACCAATGAGCTTCCTCTTAACATTATGCTGCGGTGTGGCCCTATGTGTCTGAGACACTCCTTACTTAGGCAGGAGCAGCGAGAAGTCCATATTCTGAGAAGATAATTAAATCGGAGTTTCAGGAGCACCTGGGTGGCTCAGTTGGTTAAGTGTCTGACTCTAGCTTTCTGCTCAGGTCACGATCCCAGGGTCCTTAGACTGAGCCCTTGGTCAGGCTCCGCACTTCTCTCAGAAATCAGTCTTGAAAATAGACAGAAGTATCAGAAAGGATGGGCTCCTTTAGGTCACCTAAATGGGCAGGGTGGGGAGTCGAAGCCCTCTGCTGTGGACTGGCAGTGCCTGGTCTGTATGTCTCCCTGAGGAAGGAGGTGAGTGGGTTAAAGGGTCATCGGGTATGCCTACATGCTGCACAGACATGAAATTAATCCCAAGAGAAACAAGCTCTACATTGAAATCCTTAGTTAGCTCACAGATCCCATAAAGACACACACACACACATTTAAGAGAATTCTAGCTAAATGAAATTTAGGGTCTCTTTATCCACCACTGGGACCTAATTAGCCAGGGTTGATGACACTCATTTGAGAGTGGCCTTGTTGGATTTTGTGGTGATCCGGCCTAAGTGTATGACAGCATGAAGTAGTTTACCTGTTTTCTAGACTTAAACAGGGGTCCGTCCACATTAGCAACTTTTATGGAAGTCCTAGAGGGAGAGTGATTAAGATAAACGCCCATGACCTGGAACATGGGGAAAGATGCTTATATCTGTATCTATATCTAAGGTTTCAATCTTACCTGGATTTTTTGGAGTTTTGTATTTTGGGGTTCCTAGTTTCTGATAGTGTGTAAGACATGGGGCATTAAATGGTACAGGCAAGACTTTCATGTTCTGAAAATGAAGGGCTTTACCCTTTCTTTGATACGGGGTTTTGCTGTAGAACACAACAAGGGGAAGCACTGTGCTTCTTTTTGATTATGACCTTCTGAAAAATCAAAAGCTTATGAGAGTTTTGATATCGTTAAGTAAATTTTCTGTTCTATCCCTGAAGATTTGTTCTTAAATCCTAAACCAGTGATGTTATTGGCTGGCATGTTATTCTGAAATATTTAGGCTTTTGACTAATATGAGAGCTTATCAAAGATCACGCAAGCATCGTCTTACATCCTCGGGCCGTCATCTGTTTTCTGCATTGTAAAGTTTCTTCTTGTCCTTCCTTCAAGGCTGGAGGTACCTGTCTTCCCTCTCTGTTTACTAGTACCGTGGTCCCATTCAGTCGGAGCTCACCTTTTTACCAAATAATTTGTTCTGCAGTATGTTCCTGAAATCCCCCACCTCTTCAGGGCTCTCAGAGGGTTTGTTCTCAGCAAAGTAAACGGTGGTGAGTGACTGGTGTGAGAAGAAATGAGAAAGAGCACTGCTCTAATAAGTGCCCTCCTGAATACAAGCTGTCATCAGTCAGCTGGTGGACGGTGTTCTCCTTGAACACCCCCACGGGCACACACGTTCTGACATCGGTTATCCGAAAAGCCAACAGAACACACTAAACCATCACGTTTTTGCATTTACAATCTTCTTAAGGGATGAAAACAATTTTTCTGTAAGAGAAGGATTGTAGTTCAGTTGTGAGGACATGGAAACAAGTCTGAGAAAGGCTGGCAGCCTGTTAAACAGGAAGTTTGTGATGAATGGTTTTTAATCAACTTGTAACCATACATGATAGCTTTAAAATTCCTGTTTATATATCCCTTTGCTTCCTATCACAAAATAGCCAGCCTTTATTTCCTCAGCTTTGTGTCCAGGGGTGCACTAAGTGCTTTCCATATACACTTTTCCCTAAGCATCCTGTGTAACGATCCTGTGTAATTCCCGTTTCACAAATGGCAAGACTGAGACTGAGGCTTAGCGAGATCAAGGCACTCACTCTCAGAGATCAGGCCCGGCAGTCAGCCTGACCCTGGGTTCTGTGACTTTCTGTGTGCTTCCCCACAAACGTGAAACTTCTCATGCTCATGCTCATAAGTTCTTACATTTGTCTTTTTGGTGTTGTTTTACAGGAGAGCATAATCTCCCACATGCTTTTTTTGCTGGAGGTTCTTTAATGTAGTCATATTTTCCTTCTTTGGAATGATTTGAGTCAGAGAGAAAGCTGTTTAGAACTAAATGTGTATCTATAGCCATTTGAGAATCTATAGCTAAGAATTGGTTTGGCTAGGAGAGGGACGTTGCACGTTATTCATACTCGTTTTACATTTCTTCTAGGAATAAAGCCCCATGTGCTTCTGCTTTTTGTAAACGAACACTCATAAATTTTTCATCTGCATTTAAATCTTACTGAACTCTCTTTTCCCTAATATGAAATGGGGGTGTTAGGCCAGATGACCTTCCCAGTGCCTTCTAGTTTGCAAATATTATGAAGCTGTGAGTCCTTTCTTCACAGCCCTGGGCTCACTGGAGACGCCTGAGTCCTCCTCAGTGCAGATCCAGGGGGAGAGTGGCCTATGGGATCATTGGTGTCCAGGCAAGGAGGACAGATATCAGCCTTTTGGAAGAAGAGCTGAATGCTGCTGGAGCCTAATGTGTAAGCATGTAGATTAGCTATTCATGGCAGATCTTCTCTTACAACACTTTCAAAGTAGAATATATGCTGGCTATTGATGTCTATTGACATCACTTGTAAAAGAACAATTGGCAAACGGTCACATGTTTCCCCTCTGTTTGCAAGCAAAATGGATTATTTTACAGAGTTGTTTTATTAGCAACTCTGATGGGAACTCTGTTGAATACAGATTATTCCGACTTTCTCCTTAGTTTGTTTTCACTTGTAGAAATGCAGGAAGAGATGGTGTAAAAGAGAGGAAGCAGGAGGAGGGAGTCAAGTCCATGCTGGGAGTCTACAAAACAATTGCATGCATTGACAGAGTTCACAGAAATTAGATAAAATGCTTTTGGAAAAATCTAGTTTGTCTAGCATTTTGAAAGAATCTCTAGAATTTCTAGAACAACAAGTTCATTTAGTCATGTGTTCCAGTGTCTTAGTTTGAAGTTCTTTTTGTTTGACTTGGTGACTCTTGCTCACACCCACCCGGTGGCAGGGTGATGGGCTCTTCTAGGCTACGGGGGCCTCTGGGGCCTTTCCATTTTCCTGTGGGCCCCCACAGCCTCCTTAAACACGCTTTCCCCAGGGTGCTGCTCGGACCTGAAGTTCACACTTCAGCTGCTATGCTTTCCTGCCATAAAGAGGAACCCGTTAGAATTAAAGCAAATCATAGTTTGTAAATTTATTATCCCGCGAGGCAGAAAATTAGTTTTGTAAACTAATATTTGTAAGCAGAATTATTAGGAGGCATTCATATAACCTTAGTCTTAAGTATGTTCTTTTGGAGATGGAGGAGCCAAGGAGGTGGGTTTTCTAGCTGGCAGCAGTGTTGTACGCAGACTCGTGAAACCTTGGTCTGAGTCCTAGTCGGACAGTTCATTTTCTGAGCCTCAGTTTTCCCATTTCTAAAACGGGTTCAATAATATCTGCCCTAGCGATCTTCCAGGTGTGGAATCAGATGAAGTTTTAAAAGCAGTTGTGTATGAAGTAAAATTCAGACATAAAGTATGAAGGCCAGCTTAAGTTGATGGTTTTGTTTTATTTTTTGATTAAACACAAAGACCAAAATAGTCTTAGAACTGCCAAGCAGGGAAAAAAGTAGAGTGATGGCAAGACTCGTGGCCGAGAGGTGGTGGTCCACACACGCCAGTGAACAGGCTAGATGGAGCCAGCTGAGGTCAGATGGTGAATTCAGGATGATGAGGGGCCAGGGCACAGAGACGTGGTCAGGAGGGAGCCCGGGGCAGATGTGAACCGAGGGCTAGACTTGACTCGAGGGCTGCTTCTACTCCCTAGATTTTCTTTGTTCAGGCTTCTGGTGGACTAGAAGCCTACTGTAATAGACTAGGAGTCTCCAAATATGTTTTTGTAAAAAATCACGTACCCTTTCCAATGTTCCATTTATTCATTTGTACTATAACAGTACACTGCATACATTATATAACATATTTGCAAATATAGATTTAAAAATGAATCAAAAAACTTAGGAGTAAATGAAAGGTATGACGATTTTTTCTTGCTTGTGGCTCAGGGGCTCTCCGATCACTGCTTTAGACAGCAGGGCTGGGAGCATCCTGGGGAGGGGCAGTTCCTGTCTTGTGTCCTCAGGGTCTCTAGGGGCCATCCTCAGAGCCTAGCTTAATTCCAGCCAGGGAGGCAGGAGACCAACAGGGCTCAGTTGTAAAATCCACCCCCCGGCCCCCAGGAGATACCAGACTGTGGTCTGTGGACTGTGGCCTGTGTAATCCCTGCCACTGCTCCCCCATCACATGCTGGCTGAGTCCAGAGTGTGGCGAGCCCACAGCCGTGTGTGATGCCCACATGCAAGCCTTGGTGTCCACACCTTGAGAAGACTTCAGGGTTCTTGTGACACTTGCCGGCAAGGGTAGTAATGGACCAGCTTTGGTATCTGAATTCCTTCCTTATTAACACCCGTCTGCAGCACCCGAGACACTATCTAGTGCAGAGAGAAAAAACCATCTTATCTCTTACCCCACATTGATCTCTTTTTCTTACTATCTAACATGTAAAAGCCTTATGTTAGTGGCAACAGTGCAAGATATGATCATAAATAAGACTAATGGTTATAATACAGATAAGTCTTTAAAACACAGACGTGTTATTTTATAGATGCCATTATCCTAATAATAACAACAGCTAATATTGATTGAGGTAAGCACTTTACATGTGTTATCTCATTTCATCTCCACAACAACCCTGTAAATGTAGAACCTATTAATCCATTCAACAGATACTTGAGTGCCTCTTGGTGATGGAGCTGTGAGGACACAGTGTACGAGAAGACAGACCAGGTCCCGAGCTCACGCAGCTTACAGTGTAGTGGGGAGCCAGACGCTCCCTCAAGGGACCACACATAGCAGAACCCTAATTGTGGTGAGTAAACAAGGTCCTGTGTCAGAGAGCCGGAGGATGGGACGGTTCCAGAAGAGAGGGCCGCTTGGGCTGCGAGAGCAGTTGGAGGAGGTAGGGTGGTGGTGACCCTCGGCAGGAAAATGCCAGTGCTCCTGGACAGTTGTTTGGGCATCATTTTCTGTCCCAAGTGGCTGTTGGGCGGACTTGTTCTTGCCCCAGGTAGATCACAGATCACAAAACACCTAGAGGGCAGACTCTGCCCAATGCCTTCTCTTGTCCTTCCTGCACCTAGCACAACTTCGGTCCCAGGAAATGTTATTTGGCATGAATTGGTACACGAACAGATGGATAAAAGATGAGTAAGACATTACATCTTCCCCGTGATGTGTTTGGGACGTCAGTCAACAGACATTCGTTGAATCTGTCTTGTGGGCAGGCGTGTGTATGCGTGCACGTGCACAGAGCGTCTTCTGGGGGCTTTCGGGTTAGGAAATAAAAACGTACTTCAGCCCTTGTCCTTTAAGCAGCTCGGAATCCATAGAACTTATGAAATTGAGCACCTGGGAGTTAGAAGCAGGCTGAAGAAGTGAGCGCGTACCTCCTGCAGCTGCTCTTGCCCCCGAAACCCACTGGGTTTCTTGGGTCGGACTTCCCAAGAACGAGCTGCCCTGCTTGGGGTACAGTCAGGGAAGCAGTCTGCAGAGAGGGTATGTGAAGAGGAGATCTAGCTCAGCATTAGTAAAAAGCCCTGGCTGCAGGGAAATACAACTGGTATTTGCTGATTTGTCTTTTTGGGGGGGGGAAATCCCAAATGGTGTCATGTAAAAACTTGGGATTTGGGTGAGTGGCTTGTAGTGCCTGAGTTTACTGTCTTCACAGCCTGCCTCCTTCCTCGGGTACTGTTTCGTTCATCAAGAACTGAGTATCTCCAAGCACCAGCAGTCGCGTGTGGCTCTGCGCACATTCGCTGGAGAACTGCGGTTCCCCGCAGTCGTGCCTGTGTCCCGCAGGGATCTGCGGACACAATACTGTTAATAGCAGCCCACATTTTACAAGCTTTACCTATGGCCCCCCCTCCCCCCTCCGAGCCTTGCTGGCTGTATGAAAAACAGGAATTTTTGTAACAGGCCCTGCACAGCAAACCTTTTCCTGTTTGAAAAAAAAAAAAGTTTTCTAATTGTTGGCAAAGTTAGAAGACAGCTCTGTTACTCAAAGAGCGACCTGAAATGTCCTCTTAGAAAAATATGGAGCGTGATGTTTTGATAAGTAGCGGATTGCTGTGGACCTCCTTTTGGGGGGGTGGGGAGGTAAGTCTAAGTCTTAGTAGTGAGTTTTAGTGTATGTCCCACCTGAGTTAAGTTGAATGCTTCCTAAACTTTTTAAAGATTCCATCATTACGCATTCTGCAGTCTTGTTAAAAACGTCCCCTAATTCCAGTCCCAAATGACCCGATGTAAGTATTGTGTGTGTTGGAGAGCTGCACCACCCTCTCCGCCAGTCAGTACAGACAGCCAGGAAGCCGTTATCTAGGAGGATCTTCCCCCTTTATCATTAACTAAATGTGACAAGGACAGGAGTCAAGCTTCCTTTCCTCCAGAGAGTTCATGTGGCTTATCTGTGTGTCCGTGTGTTCCAAGAACAAGATAGTCATGATGGGCTATTGTGCAAACGTCCAGACTTCCAGCCTATAGAACATGTCCCAGGGTCAGAGTGCTTAGCTCCCTTCCAGGTCTAGCCCAGGGACAGGCCTGGCTCTTTTAAGGATGGGTTTCGGACTTGGTTTGCTGGTGTTGGTGGGCCCAGGAGATGAGGCTGTGGCTCTTGGAGCATACATAGTTGTGTGTGTTTAAGATCGTTGTGTAGGATTCGGAGATTCTTCTGGGCATAAAATAGACCATTGGAGAAATGTAGTCCTTGGCCTCTTTTAGGGGTTCTTATATGTACTTAAAGCCTTCCTCAATGCCTGTCTTGAGTTGGGGATAGGTCAAGAGATGGGAAGGAAGGGGAAAGTCTAGAGAACAAAAGAAACGTGGGCCTGCCACCCACGTGCACAGCTACCCTGCATCCAGCCCCGAAGCCCCCATTCAGGGCCGTGTGTGCCCCGCACCCGCTGTATGCACTGGCAGAAGGGCTCGTCACGTCACTGCTCTGTTGCAATTTTTGGGTGGAATGTAGTACAGAGGGTCAGAGGGCATTTTGAAATATGGATTTCTCAGCCCTGGCTGTCCGGCCTTACTCTCCTCAGACTTTTGCATCCCTTTTTAGAAAGGGAGAATTATTTTTCTTTTCTGTTTTTGATCTCTTTTTAATAGGAAAGAACTTGAATTCATGGTTTTTGTTGAAGCCCTGGCCCTGGCCCTGCCCTGCCGTGCAGAGGCTTTTTCTGGTGCACAATTGGCCCTCAAGCATCTACATCCCACTTGGATGGCAAAAGGGTGTGGGCATTGTGGCTGCATCCCTGGTGACCACAGATCCAGCCAGAGCCTTTTCGTGATCAAGGAGAGGGGCCACAGAGGTCCGGGGAGCTCAGTCTGCTAAGCCTTGTACCCAGCTGGCAGAGGGCGCCAGGGAAGGCTTGGAAGTCAACGCACAAGGCTCTGTTCCCGGGTGTCTAGGACACCTGGAATCCTGCTCCTGGACTTGGGCTCAGGGCCCTGATGACAGAGGCTGCTATGTGAGCAGCTAGTAAGGGTCTACTGTGTGCCCTGTTCTGTATGGGGAACAAAAACTACAAGACAAGGGACAGGAGACCCTTGGAGTCCTTCCTTTGGAGTCCATTTTCCCTTTTCCGTATGTCTCGGAGGCCCTCAGATGCTGGCAGTCTCACCAGGTGTCCGTTCGAGGAATCACGTTGGGGCTTTCTTGTTCGCAGCCTGGCTTTGCTGCTTTTGCTAGAGCTTGAGACTACCTCTGGCCTCCTGGATGTTTGGCGTTGTGGGTGTGTGTTCGGAGTACCGCTAAGCTCCTACCCACACCCCCAGTGAATTGGAAGAGGGGAGCAAGGTTCAGATGGGCAGTATCCTAGTGCCCCCCAAGTTGGGATCTGCTGCCTACTTTCTGGCGACTGCTTACCTTGGGCCAGACACCACTGGACATTTTATAAACTCTGTCGTTTAATCCCTCGCATAGCCCTAAATGGGTTATTATTATCTCTGTTGTACAGATAAGGAAGCTTAAGGCATCTAGGGGCCAAGCAGTTTCCCAAAGTTAAGTTGATTTCCTTACTAATTGTGTTCCATCCCTGTGGCACAGTGTAGTCGTGGAGCACCTGTACTCGGCGACTGAAGCGTGGAGCTTTGTACCACCCACCGCTTCTTTACCCCCGACCCAGGGCGTCTTTTTGGACAGAGCTTGACCTCCGATGCAGTGACTGCCATTCAGTTAGTTGGCACATAATACCGGTTACTTTTGGGAGAAGGGGGTTGGTGAACGACCCTGGACTTTAAATTTTCCCCCTTTTTGGCAACTTTCTAAAATAGGAACTATGATCCTGTTTGTCTTATATTCACCTGTATTTGCCTAATGGACTTGAAAAGTAGAAAGGAATCTAGGTCTTACTAGTTTTCAGGCTTTTAATTCTTAACTAAGAATATACCCTGCTTCACTTCTTTCTTTTCCATAGTCATGTGGGCCCAGTAATATAAAACTTCTCACTTGTGTAAATGGCATATGTGCAATCTGAAGAGAATTGGCAGTAGTTTTAGGGGTGATAGAATGGAAAGGGTTTTTGATAGCACTTTGTTACAGAGTGCTATTTGCATAGCATTGTAGCCAAGCAAAAACTTAAGTGGTTTTAAAACCAGTTTGTGTAATTGCCTTATAAAATATAGCTATATAAAAGATGTCTATAATAGTGCTTATTTAATTTTGTCCCCTCATTACAGTAAGATACAGAGACTGTTTTTAAGATAAGATACTATTTCTCGTGTACTGGTTTGAGCTCTTTTATAGTGAAGTTCAGAACCCATATGATTGTATGGATTGAAATCTGTACCACAAACTTTAAGGATTTTTTTACATGTCTTCCAATATATCTATCTGTCTATACTGAATAGTACGGATTCCAACTGGAGAAGTATTGTGCTTCTAACATGATGTTTTGCTTTACAGAATTCAATTCGCCATAATCTGTCCCTCCACAGCAAGTTCATTCGTGTGCAGAATGAAGGAACTGGAAAAAGTTCTTGGTGGATGCTCAATCCAGAGGGAGGCAAGAGTGGAAAATCCCCCCGGAGAAGAGCTGCTTCCATGGACAACAACAGTAAATTTGCTAAGAGCCGGGGCCGGGCTGCTAAGAAAAAAGCATCCCTCCAGTCTGGCCAGGAGGGTGCTGGGGACAGCCCAGGATCTCAGTTTTCTAAGTGGCCCGCAAGCCCTGGCTCTCACAGCAACGATGACTTTGACAATTGGAGTACATTTCGCCCTCGAACTAGCTCAAATGCTAGTACTATTAGTGGGAGACTTTCTCCCATTATGACCGAACAGGACGATCTTGGAGATGGGGATGTGCATTCTATGGTGTACCCACCATCTGCTGCAAAGATGGCGTCTACTCTACCCAGTCTGTCTGAGATAAGCAATCCTGAAAATATGGAAAATCTTTTGGATAATCTCAACCTTCTCTCATCACCGACGCCATTAACTGTTTCCACCCAGTCTTCGCCTGGCACCATGATGCAGCAGACACCGTGCTACTCATTTGCACCGCCAAACACCAGTCTGAATTCACCCAGCCCGAACTACCAAAAATATACATACGGCCAGTCCAGCATGAGCCCTTTGCCCCAGATGCCTATGCAAACACTTCAGGACAACAAATCGAGCTATGGAGGTATGAATCAGTATAACTGTGCACCGGGACTCTTGAAGGAGTTGCTTACTTCTGACTCTCCTCCCCATAATGACATTATGACGGCAGTTGATCCTGGGGTCGCCCAACCCAACAGCCGGGTCCTTGGTCAGAATGTGTTGATGGGCCCTAATTCGGTCATGTCATCCTATGGCAGCCAGGCATCTCATAACAAAATGATGAACCCCAGCTCCCACACCCACCCTGGACATAGCCAGCCAACGTCTGCAGTTAACGGGCGTGCCTTGCCCCACGCGGTCAACACCATGCCCCACACCTCGGGTATGAACCGATTGGCCCCATCGAAGACAGCTTTACAAGTGCCTCTGTCCCACCCCATGCAGATGAACACCCTGGGGGCCTACTCCTCAGTGAGCAGCTGCAATGGCTATGGCAGGATGGGCATTCTCCACCAGGAGAAGCTCCCCAGTGACTTGGATGGCATGTTTATTGAGCGCTTGGACTGTGACATGGAGTCCATCATTCGGAACGACCTCATGGATGGAGATACTTTGGATTTTAACTTTGACAATGTGTTGCCCAACCAAAGCTTCCCGCACAGCGTCAAGACGACGACACATAGCTGGGTGTCAGGCTAAGAGTGAGCGAGCGAGCAGGTAAGATCGCCCCACTGTCAAAAGACCTTCCGAAGCCAGAGCTTGAAAGAGGGGAACACAGTAACTTGCCATGCATCTTCCACATTTGGGACTTCTCTGATGTCAGCTGGCTGTTCCTTGCAGAGAGGCATCTTTTATCATGCGTTCCCTGCCCTTTTTACAGCTCATAAATTTTTTTTTTTTAAGCTTAAGCATAAGGAAGCTTCCTTTGACTGCTTTAAAGATTTTGACAGTTAGATGGCTGCATCTTTTTAGTAGCTCTTCAATAAGCGAATATGTTTGATACAAATCAAATACTGCAGTTTTTTGTTTTTTAAGTAGAATTTCCCCCCATTGAATGATTTTGGAGCTCTTTGAGAAAGCTCTAGCTTCCCCCCCACCCCCATGTATGTCTGTCACTCTAATATGTTAAATTGAATTGATTTTAATTTGGCTGTATTTTCATTGTGTGTTTTTTCTAGGCTACACTTAAAAGTACTTCAGAGTATCTGACAGCAGGAACTGAGAGAAGCAGTCCAAAGATGTCCTTCACCCCTCCTTTTCGTTTCTTGATTTAAAAAAACAAAACAAAACAAAAGTTTCTTTTTTCCTTTCGTCAGACTTGGCAGCGAAGACACTTTTCCTGTACAGGATGTTTGCCCGATGTTTGCAGGTTATGTGCTGCTGTAGATAAGGACTGTGCCATTGGAAATTTCATTACAATGAAGTGCCAAACTCACTACACCATATAATTGCAGAAAAGATGTTCAGATCCTGGTGTGCTTTCAAGTTTTGTACATAAGCAGTAGCTACAGAATTGTATTTGTGTGTGTTTTTTGGGGGGGTTTCTTTTTTTGTTTTGTTTTGTTTTGTTTTTGTTTTTTAACATATCCATTTGGTCCAAGGAAAGTTTATACTCCTTTTATAATACTGTGATGGTCTCATGTCTGTGATAGGTTAGACTTTCGTTTGTACTACCTGTGTTCCACTGAACAGACGAACCGCAGAGAACCAAGCTCTCCATCCTGCGCCTCCGTGGAACAGCTCTGGGCCTGTTCACACAGCCACACAATTCACATGAGAACCGATAGCCTGTTACCAGTCTGCTGAATTCATGGACTTGTCAAACACCTTTGGGGGGAAAAATAGATTAAATGCCAGCCTTGTACAGGTCTTTTCTATTTTTTTTTGTTTGTTTATTTTGTTATTTGCAAATTTGTACAAACATTTAAATGGTTCTAATTTCCAGATAAATGATTTTTGATGTTATCGTTGGGACTTGAGATCATTTTTGGAATAGATATTGAACTGTAATGTTTTCTTAAACTAGAGTCTACTTTGTTACATAGTCTGCTTGTAAATTTGTGGAATCCCAGATATTTGAGGCAGCATCCATAATTTTCATTTTGTATTTCTAACTGGATTAGTACTAATTTTATACGTGTTTAACTGGTTTGTACACTTTGGGATGCTACTCGGTGTTGTTTCTGACTAATCTTAAAATCATTGTAATTAGTACTTGCATACTCAACATTTCTGGCTCTGTTTTGGTAGGAGAGCGATGTATAGTTACAGACATTTTGCGTTTCTTGTCTAGGAGAACTTAATACTTTTTTTATGTATGTATTTGAAAGAAATTCCGTCTCCTCCTCTTTTCCCGTGAACTAAGTGCACCGCCGAGCATTGTCCTCTGATAGATGCCTGTGTGCTGTGTTGTTTCAATTTCTCCCGGGGGGGCCTCGTGATGATGTTTGTGGATCAGAAAGGGAATCCTGCGTCTAAAACTGTGCTCCTCTCTCAAAACTGGGAGTTGTGATCAACCTAACCTGAGTTGAGCTTCAGCAAATGTTTCCCCTCATACTTCCGTGTTCTTATTTTGGTGTAGGTGGAGGTTGGTTTTGTAGCTCTACCTCGAAGGATTATGTTAAGACTCACACACTTCATCCCTCTCTCCCTTGTGTCCTACAGATTACATAGCACACTGTGGAAATTTAGGTGGAAAGAGGAAAATTTAAAATAGGACTTTACTGATGTGCAGAACGCTTTGTGTCCCTGAGTGCGGACAACTACCAAAGGGACTAGAGCTTGTTTAACAATTGGGGCAGTTAATTTGAAAACCCGACAAACCAGCTGTAAGTTGTGTTTTTGAATTTATTTTTAAAGCTCTTAGTGTAAGTTAAAAATTGGGAGAATTTCTTTAGCCTTTAGCAACCTAAGCTGTAATTCTGCACCATTATGTTTTAATATTTTCAGTTACCGATATAACTGACAGACCAGGTTAATTGGCTTTGCATCCCATCAGTATTTTCAAGTCATGTGGAATGCCCTAAGTCAGCACAATAAAAGGAGCAGGTGTACAAAAATGTTCCTCTTTCCTTTATGAGAAGGCTCTGATTTCTTTCTGTGTACTTAGCCTGGATCACACTTAATTTGCCTCGCATGTGAATTGCAGATCTGTTGGCTTGGTTTTTCCTACATGTTTAGCAAGAACACAAGTGTTCCTGAAAGATTTCCTATAGGAGGCCAGCTCTATTGTAAGCTTCCACTGTGACTTCTGCTATTTTGAAAATTCATTAAATAGCCTCCTCTCCAACTATCTTCAGTGTTGGCCACTCCGAAATATGTCTGGTTTTGGAAACCATTGTTCCTCTAAGCAGTGCCTTCTGCATATGTGATAGAACTTGTCAGCGCCACAGTCCTTGGGTTCCCAACCCTGTTGCCGTGTCCACCTTCTTTCCTCCTCTTGTGCCCTCACACAATGAGCCTCAGAGCCCCCATTTGTTCATTAAAGAGGCAACTTCAGCTGAAATCACTCTTAAAATCTTACTACATTCTAGAGTAACTTTTAAAAAGATGTTTCTTCCTCCTGAGTCTGTGTAAATATCTTTTTTTCCTTCTTCCAAATTTTTCTTTGTGTTGAGATTCTGACATGAGTCTTGGGTATCTCTCTGGGGTACAGTGAAGTCCAGTGAAAGGCACCTTGTCTATTTTGAAAACAAACATTATGTGACCTCTGGTAATTCTTTTTCTGTACGAATACTGACTTTCTGGAGTAATTAGTATATCAGTTATTGTACATGATTGCTTTGTGAAATGTGCAAATGATATCACCTATGCAGCCTTGTTTGATTTATTTCCTCTGGTTTGTACTGTTATTAAAAGCATATTGTATTATAGAGCTATTCTGATATTTTAAATATAAAGTATTGTTTCCGTAATATAGACGTATGGAATATATTTAGGTAATAGATGCATTACTTGCAAGGTTCTGCTTCAACAAACTGACAGTCTAAATTAATTAGCAAATTGTATCCCAGTGGGCAGTAAATCAATGGAATGTACCAAGAAGAGGAGAAGGACACTTAAAACGGGAAAGAAAAAAAAAAAGTTTTCCAAAGTTATACAATTTGGACTTGTTCAACAACTGCTGGGTATATGTATATGTCACCAACACCCCTCCCCCTTCCCCAGACTTACTTGAAATTCTCACATTCAGCTCTTAAGAGTGCTTAATTTATAACTGACTTTTAGACGAGAAGTTTCTCTTGTGGTTTTGGTTTGGGAGTAATCATTCATTAAAAAAATGCAATGTGGTTTATGCAAACAAAACAGCCTTGCATTACTCTTGGCCTCCTCCTTGAGGGTGGTGCGGACAGCCTGGCATTATGGCCAGATTGCTAGAGGAGTCCCTCAGGACGCGGCCGTGCCCTCCCGCAGTTCACTACTCGAGCTCAGTAACCGCGCGGATCCCATGTTCCTGTTCCGATACTCTCTGAGAAGTGCCTGATGATGCTGATGGACTTACAGACACAAGAACAATCTTTGCTATTATTGTATAAAGCCATAAATGTACATAAATTATGTTTAAATGGTTTGGTGTCTTTCTTTCCTAATTGTGCAGAATAAGCTCTATTATTAGTGGGTTTTTTGTTTTGTTATGTTCTTGTTTTTAATGTTTATCTTGCCTTAAACCTTGTGAGCCCCAGTGCCATGGTGTCTTCAAATCTGGTATTTCCCTTGGTGCAGGGGCGGGGATGGGCACCAGCAGAGAAACCATCCCTCTAAGAGTTAAAGCCCCAGGAGTCAAACAAGTAAGATTTTTGATAATCAGTGGCCCCGGAGTACTTCATCTTTGGAATGTCTGAAACCACATCCTGTACAGTAATTCTTCCTAGGCGTGTCAACTCTCATGTCAGAAGAGAGCGTGCTAAAGGTAAAAAGGGCAAGTTAGGAGGGTCCTGTCCTGGAGGGCACCGGGCAGACGCTCGCAGGTGTGGAGGGAGCAGTGGCTTTCTGGGGCCGCGTGTGGCTCCTGTCCCTCCTTCACACCCTTTGCTGAAGGGGGAGGATTGTGTCCTCCTTGAAGTGGCCACGGATTGGAGGTTCATAGGTTTGCTTTATTCATAAAATGCCTGAGGAACGGGCTAGATTAATACGGTTAAAATTTTGAAACGAGGACAAAGCACGGCCCCCTTGCTCCTGACTCATTTACAAGGCAAGTAAATGAATGAGAGTAGCAACAAAGAGCTAGGTTATACTAACGTTTATAATGTTGTAGACATTGGCTTTGCATCCCATCAGTATTTTCAGTCCAGCTTTCAGGTTTGGTTGGTTTGTTTCCCTTGCTTCTAGCAAATAGAACCCTTTAAAATACATGATAGTTGGGAAGCCCAGAATGTAGAACAGATAAAAAGCATTTACTCCCAGACCCTGAGGCTCATGCACAGATCACTTTGAAAACTGATCTAGCCCAAATGCAGAGAAGGGCCCTGATCATACCGTCAAAACTCAGGCTGGCAGGCTCCTTTCATAACCCTCTGTGTGTATACACCGAATCCTGCCTCTCATGTCATTTATGGAGGCCAGTTCCCAAGTTCTAATATGACTTGATGAGAGGAAGCAGGGCAGCAGGAAGATTCCCCGACGGATCCCAGGACTGGAGCTTGGCGCTTAACGTAAAAGGAGAAACTTCTTGGGTCGGACCCAGCCGTGCTGCGACCAGACCAGACCGCCGGGGTAGAACCTGGATGTGTATCTAGGGTGGTTTCCCGACCAGTGGACCT
This sequence comes from Nasua narica, assembly GCA_028533885.1. NCBI lineage: Eukaryota > Metazoa > Chordata > Mammalia > Carnivora > Procyonidae > Nasua > Nasua narica. The sequence continues at coordinate 55,712,384 of CM052810.1, forward strand.
GCCGCCCTGAAGGGCTTTGCCTCAGCTGTTGTCTCGTATTTGAGCTGGCCCCCAACACTGACGGGCTAATTAAAGGCATGCTGGTCGGAGTCATGGGGTAGGCGGAGGACTGCCCCGAGACCTCTGTCGCACTAAGTGCCAGTCTCTGGAGTAGATGCCATCGCATGCGCATCAAGCTTTTGATCTGTTAGTGCTTGTTCCAGGCCCATGAGCCTGCAGCCCGATTGGGCCGTGACCTTCAAAATGAGGCTGAGGTCATGGCAGGTGTCTTGCCCCGATTTGCTATTGTGTTATTTTGGTATAAAACCCTGGTGGGAGCACCTGGATGGTTCAGTCGGTAAAGTGTCTGACTCTTGTTTTTGGCTGAGGTCATGATCTCAAGGTCGTAAGGTCAGGCTCTGCACTCAGTCCAGAGTCTGTTGAAGATTCTTCAGCCCTTCCTGCCTGCTCCTCTCCATGCTCGCTCTATCTAAATAAAATCTTTTTATATTTATTTATTTCGATTTTATTTGACAGACCGCAAGTAGGCAGAGGGAAAGGGAGAAGCAGGCTCCCTGCTGATCAGGGAGCCCGAGGCGGGTCTGGATCCCAGGACTCTGGGATCATGACCTGAGCTGAAGGCAGCCGCTTACCTGACTGAGCCACCCAGGTGCCCCTAAGTAAAAATCTTAAAAAGTTTACACTGGTGATAACTTATGTACATGGAGTCTAGGATGTTTTCCAATTCCTTAAACTGGAAAATGATGTCTCTGTGGAATGGAAAGGGAGATATGTATGCTCTAAGGTGTGAGAAAAGAGAAGGCAGGGAGTCCCATTGGCAGTGGGTGATACATCAGGAAACCAGTTGTGAAATGGGGACAGCTGTGGTGTGAGCTGAAGGTGTCTGGATCGATTGGAGGAAGCTACAAAGTAGCACGGGCATCCAGAATTTCAAGAGAACTTTTAGTTATTGCAGGCGGCTGGGCGGGGGGGGAGGCTGTCGGTGGGACACCTGGCTTTGGCAGTATGGCTGCACGGAGGGAGACTCCACACTGAGAAGGCGTTCATCTGTTCTAGGAAAGGAGATTGGGGCCAACTTTTCTTAGCTGATTGCTGGTGGGCTGCTGTCTTCTACCCCAGCCCCCCAGTCCACCGTGAACTCAAAGGCCAAATGAAATTTCTTAGCGTTAGTACCCTTGCCGTCTTTCTGCCTTCCAAAAGTGCAAGTCTTGTTTGCACCGGAAACCACAAAGTAAGGATTTACATCCTCCAGGAAGAAAGCTGACAACTTTGTGAGAACTCAGCTATTCATTCTTTGCATCTCATTCCTTCCATGAGCTCCAGTCCCCCACCAGCCAATTTTTCAGAATTCGCAGAGAACTTTGAAGTTGCAGATGGTAGCCTGGGAACCATGTTGGGCACTTGTACCGCTAGAGTTTCTGCAGACATGTTTGGGGTTGTAACCATAGGAAAATGGCAGCCCCACGGAGTTGACCTTCGTGGAGACAGCTGCTTGGAATAGGGCTCACGGGAGTGTTTTAAGCCGGAGTTTTCTCTCTCTCTCTGATGCGTTGGGATAAAGGGGAGGTCCGTCCTGCACTTCAGTGCTGGGTTGGAGAACGAGAGCAGAGATCCCCACTGCTTGTCAGTGCTGGCGTCAGGGACGCTCCGTAGGCTTGCAGAGCATGATCTGCTCTGATGCCTGCGAAGCGATTGCCCCACAGATAAGGAAAGTGGAGGCTCCCTTCTCCTACCTGCCTCCCAGGTTTGATGCGAGGATTAGAGGGTGAGGTAATGTCTGCAGATGGCTTCCTGTGTCCGGGAGAAAGACCTCGTACGTGTGAGTTGGTGTCAGTGAAGGTAATAGTAGGCTTTGGGGATGTGTTTCCTTAATGGGGCTTTTGGACAGTCAGCATTTCCTGCAGGATGAGTGGGAGAGCCACTTGGTTCATTTCCCTCGTCGCTCTGCATTCTTACTTGCACTCCTCCATCTCTCAAGCAGGGGAGTGCTGACCGTTGGCCAGACCGGTACTCCCAAGGGAGTCGGTAGGCCTTTCTTTTCTTGGTAACTTGAGAAGTACTTAGTAGTAAGTTGTAAACCTATTATGTGCCCAATACAAACTAGTTGTGATGCTGGTCTTCAAGAAGTTTCCCATAGACCCATACTAAGAAAATTGAGAGACCTTTTAGGCTCCTTGACCTTCACTTCACTCCAGTCATGTTTTCCCAGTAGACCGTGGAGGACGCCAATTCCATGTGTTCTTTTTAGACCATCGTGTGTGACGGGGAGAGGGGAGGGGAGGAAAAGCCCAATGTTGTGTGGAGGCCACAGTGAGGTATTGGAGCCTGACCCTCTAGCTCATGAGGAGTGGTACTTGAATTTGCAGGGATTTTGAGAGTCAATTTTTTTTTCTTTAAGAGAGGGAGAGGGAGGGCACCTGGGTGGCGCAGTTGGTTGAGCGACTGCCTTCGACTCAGGTCATGATCCCGGAGTCCCGAGATCGAGTCCCACCATCGGGCTCCCAGCTCCATGGGGAGTCCGCTTCTCACTCTGACCTTCTCCCTTCTCATGCTCTCTCTCACTCTCTCTCTTTCCTAATAAATAAATAAATAAATAAAATCTTAAAAAAAAAAAAAAAAGAGGGAGAGAGAATCTTAAGCAGAATCCACGCCTAGAGCCCAACGTGGGGCTCAGTCTCATGACCAAGAGATCATGACCCAAGCCGCAATCAAGAGTGGGATGCTTAACTGACTGAGCCACCCAGGCGCACCATTGAGAGCTGAGTTTAAATACAGTCATTATTTACAATTAAGTAAATTTAGTGTTAAGTATGTTATTTTAAGAAAAACGGGTAGAGGGGCGCCTGGGTGGCTCAGTGGGTTAAATAAAGCCTCTGCCTTTGGTTCAGGTCATGATCTCAGGGTCCTGGGATCGAGCCCTGCATCAGGCTCTGCTCAGTGGGGAGCCTGCTTCCCCCCCTCTCTCTGCCTGCCCCTCTGCCTACTTTCGATCTCTCTC
>CM052810.1:55723183-55748570 GCA_028533885.1 Nasua narica
GGAGAGATCTTAATGTGGAATTCATTCATTTTGTAATACAGTCATTCTAAAAATATTGCATGTTTGATATCTGTAAGGAGGTGTGAGGACAAACAACAACAACAAAAACAACACAAACACAACAAATCAGATATGGTCTCTACTCTAAGGAACCTGTAGTCTCACAGGGAAACTGAACAGACCCAACATACTTGTTCTGCGAGGCAAAAAGTGATCGATGTCCCATTTGATAGCACCTGGAGCCCTAGCAGAGTTGAGACATGGGAACATCCATGTGTATGTCTGTCGCAGGGGTGGGTCAGGAAAGGCCTCATGATGGTGGAGGTGTTGGAACTAGATTTTCAAGGATAGAAGTGCCGAGACATAGGAAAGAAGCAAGGAGAACTACTAGACAAAGACACCAAGGTGGGGGATCTGAGGCATGAATGGCAAATGGCAAGGTCTGGCTGGAGTCTACTGAGCGTTAAGCAATGGGACTACAGGGGCCTTGAATGCCAGGCTAAGTAAGCCAGGTCCTAGATTTTAATGAAAGGGCCATGAGGAGTCACTGAAGGGAATTGAGCTACTGAAAGCAGGATGAAAATTATGCTTTCAGAAGGCTCACTGGACAAGCCATGGGTGTGGTGGGAGGAAGAAACAGACAGGGAGCCAATTAGGAGGCCACAGCAAGGGTCCTGGGCAGAGGGGAGCAGGATGGGAAACTGGACAGAAGCGTGTGAATGGGGTAAGAGCACACAAATAATCATGAGACATAATATGTAGCGAGGGGAGGACTGGGCAATGCCTGGATGATGCCAAGTGTTTTGTTTTTTAGAATCAGAAACATTAACCCAACATCCATTTTTAAATCACATTCTTTTGTTACGCAGTATTTAACGCACAAAGGAACATAGTGATGTACCTGTAAGTTATGAAGCATAACAGTCAAATGAGCACCCTTGAACCTACCACTTACCACTTACTCACTTACAGCCACACCAGTGTGCCTGATCTCATCCCCTGCCTGGCCCTTAATTTCATGTTGACTGTTTTCTTGCCTTTTTCTCAGAATTTTACCATATCTGTTTGTATCCATAAAACGTTATTTTGTTTTGTTGGTTTTAAGCTTTATAAAAATGGTGTTGTGCTGTGTGTACTCTTTCCCCTATATCTATCTTTATATCTTTAATTCAACGCTGTGTTTTGAAAATTCATCCACCACCGATGGTTTTGCCTTTTAAAGAAATAGAAAAGGCCACGAGTACTATTTGGACCTTTCCCTCTCGTGGGCAGGAGGCACCTCTGGCTGGAGACATCGGGAAGAAGATGTCTGGTCCCTCAGATGCCACCCTGGAAGGCATTTCAGAGGAGCTAGCTTAACCTTCTCTCTGTTCTACGGAAGCCCTGGCGAGCAGCTTCTGCCCAACGGTAACAGAGGAGGAGGCACCCCAGTAACATTCTGTGCCAAGAGCCTCCATAAAGGAAACTTGCTGGCCTGGAAAACAACGAGGAGAACATTGGTTGTGATCACAAATCTTCGGTCTGGGCAAGGATAGCCCCTTTCTATTCCACTCTGGGTTGAGTGGGGCTTGGAGGCTGGAATCGTTTGAAGGCTCACTCATTCACATTCTAGTGCCTGGGCTGGGAAGACTCAGTGGGAGGCTGGGACGAACAGCCGGGGCTCCTGGGCAGCTTCCTCTCTGTGGAAGCTTCCGACCTCTACGTTGTCTCTCCATCAGAGCAGCTCTGGAGAGTCAGACTTCTTATATGGTGGCTCATGGATACCAACGTGTTTGCCCCCAAAGAACGAGAGCCAGATGGAAGCTGCATTGCCTTTTATGACCTAGCCTCAGAAGTCATATAGCCATAGTCTATTGGAAGAATTGTTACAAAGGCCCACTTAGGTTCAGGGAAATGGGACATAGACCCCATCTCTTATTGGGAAATGTCAACATCACATTGTAAGGATGGAACATATGGCATGGCCATCTTTGGAAAATACATTCTGTCACAGACCCTGACCTAGCAGAATGAGATGCCTTGTTGTGTTTTCAGAGGAGAATCCTGAGAAGGAATAGAAATATGCATGTGAAGAATATTGGCCTGGAAAATAACCAGCCAGACATCTGGGCCTAGGATATGCCTCTCCTGCTTTAAGAACCAAGAAGTTGGGCTCAACTTGTCTGCCCAGCAAGCACTGTGCAGCAGCATTGAACTCCAGTAACAAGAATTATCTTGGAGCTCATTTCTTTGAGGTGTCACAGTAGGTAGTGGCATAAAGGCAGTTCGAAGCTCATGTTGTGACATGCGCACCGACCTCTTACTGAAAAATCTGGTAACCCGAGAAGGGAGAGCAAGGTGATGGGAAGGAAGAGGAGGGAAATATGGACAAAGGAAGAAAGGAGAAGAAATAAGATTCAACCCAGGAGAAACAAAAAGGATGGAAAGATTTTTTAAAATTTCCATTTCTGTACAACTCTATTTTTCTGCTGCAATGTAACTTTTGTGTTCTTTCCCTACGATCTCACACACCAAAAAGATTAAGTACTAGGTTCTTAGGAGGGATTTTTTTTTTTTTAAGATTTTACCCATTTATCTGAGAGAGAGAAAAGGAGAGAAAGGGAACGAGCAGGGAGAAGGGCAGAGGGAGGGGGAGAAGCAGACTCCCTGCTGAGCAGAGAGCCCTGTGTAGGGCTCGATCCCAGGACGCTGGAATCATGACATGAGCCACTGGCAGACGCTTAACTGACTGAGCCACCCAGGCGCCCCAGAAGACAATCTTTTTTATCTAACAAACTCAAAGCCTCGGGACTCCCTTTTGAGGCACGACTTCAAATACCACACCGGAATCCTCCCAGTAGTAATCCTCCCAACATTCGTCCACTGTTGATCAGCAGGCTCATTCTCTGGCTTCCTCAGTTCCAGCTCCTGGGGACAACATCCTCCAAAGCACAGTCTACCTCATGGTCTCTCTCCTGAGGGTTCTTATAGGTACATGGGATTCATGTGATTGCGTGTGAACAAGGAAAATGAACTCCTTATTTGCGGCGTGAGCCAGCTCTGTTCTGCCGCGGGGAAGAGGGCCATTGTTCTGTTTGTATCTCCGCAGAACTTCTGACGTTGAAACTAAACAAAGAAAGGGGTGTAGGGAATTCACGTGCATTCTCTACTGGCTCTGGAGGCTCTTCCAACTGCTGTCTATCTCTGGGGCTATCTAGACAGTTCCATTGCCAGCCCCTACTGCTTCTGCTGGAACGTGAGTCTGGGGCCCATCTGAAGTGCTACAGAGTTCATCTTCCAAGCTGAGGAGGCTCCTGAAACTTTTATTGTTATTTTTTATAACAGTTTATTTGAGATACAAGTCACACACCATATAGTTCACCTATCTGAAGGGTACAATTCAGTAGTTTTTAATCTATTCAATTGTGTAGCCATCACTGCAATCAATTTTAGAACATTTCACCACCCAAAAAGGAAAGCCTGCACCCATTAGTATTCATTCCCTATTTCTTTCCAACTGTTTTCCTCCACACCTCTGCACCTAGGAAACCCCTGATCACTTTTCCATCGCTGACCGACCTGTCACTATCTGGACTTTTCTTGTATATGGAGCCCATCTATACAACATGAGGTCTTCTGTGACTGGCTTCTTTCAAAGTATTCAAGTTTGTTCCATGCTGTAGCATTTATCACTATTCCCTTTCTTTTTATAGTCAAATACTATTCCATTTTATGGATATGAGACATTTTCTTTCTCCATTCATCAGTTGATGGACACTCATTTCCACTTTTGACTATTATGAATGATGTTGCTGTGAACATTAGCATACAAGTTGTTGTATGGGCATGTTTTTATTTCTCTTGGGTCTATACCTAGGAGTAGAACTGCTGGGTCATATGGTAACTCTGTGTTACCCTTTGAGAAACTGCCAAACTGTTTTCCAAAGTGGCTGTGGCATTTTACATTCCCACTAGTGATGTAGATGAGATCTCCGATTTCCCTACTCTTTGCCAACACTTGTTGTTTCTGCTCTTTTAATTTAATTCTGTTCATTCTAGTGGGTATAAAGGGATATCTCATTGAGGTTTTGATTTGCATTTCCCTGATAGTTGAGCATCCTGTCATGTGCTCATTGACCTTTTGTATATCTCCTCTGGAGAAATGTCTATTCAGAGTCTTTGCTCATCTATTAATTGGGTTGTCTTTTTATTATTGAATTATAGAAGTTCTTTATATATTCTGGATACAAATGCCTTACCAGATGTGTGAGTTGCAATGATTTTTTCCCAGCTATGGGTTGTTTTTTTCACCTTCTTGGTGGCGTCAGTTCAATGGCAAAAGTTGTTGATTGCCATGATATCCAATTTATTTATTTCTTATTGTTCTTGCTTATCCTTTTGGTGCCATGGCTAAGAAACCATTGTTTAATCCAAGGCCATGTTTTTTTCTAAAACTTTTATAGTTTTACTCTTATATTTAGGTCTTTAATATATTTTAAGTTAATTTCTGTATATGGTGTGAGGAGGGGGTCCACCATCTTTTTTTTTTTTTTTTTTGGTAACATGTAGATACCCAATTTTCCAAGCATCCATTTGTTGAGTTTTTTCCTCCTTGAATTGTCTTAGCATACAGTAGTTCCCCCTTATTCATGGGGGACATGTTCCGAGACCCACTGTGGATGCCTAAAACCAAAGACAATACCAAACCCTATATATGCAATGTTTTTTCCTATATATACATACCTAAGATAAAGTTTAATTTATAATTTGGACTCAGTAAGAGATTAACAACAACAATAATAAAATAGAACAATTATAACAATATAATGTAATAAAAATCATGTCAATGTGTGGTTTCTGTCAAAATTTCTTATTGTAGTGTATTCATCCTTATTCCTGTGATGATGTGAGATGATAAAATGCCTCTGTGATGAGATGAAGTGAGGTGATAGGTGTGGCAACATATTAGAAGGGGAATCATCTGTTTTTTGACCTCAGTTGACTGTGGGTAACTGAAAGTACAGAAAGTGAAACCATGGAGAAGAGGGGACTACCGAACACTGTTATTTTTTGTGGCATGGAAAAAAAGAAACCCAAAACAATGAGAAGCTGAAGAAACTGCAGAGAAATTTCTCGATGAATCCTCTACCATAGTGATTCATGGTAGCTACATTGTGCTGTGACTGTCACAAGCATTCTGTCACATAATCCTCACAAAAGCTCAGTGAGGTGGATTATGATTATTCCCATTTCATAGGTGAAGCAGTTGAGGCTTAGAGAGGTTAAGAAGCTTGTCCAAAGGGCCATTTTTAATAATCGGTGGAGCTGGGCTCTTGAATCCAGGCCCATCTGGCTCCAACACTCCAATGAACAATCACTGGCTCACACCAGAAATAACAATGGCCGCTAACTACACGTCAGCCACTATGCTAAGCTCATTGCTAAATTATTTTGCTCCTACAATAACCATAATAGGGATTCATGTTACCTTCATACCTACACATGGATGGATAAACTGAGATGTGGCGAGTTTAAATAGCAGCCCAACCGGTAAGTGGCAGGGCTAGAACTTGAGCCCAGAATCTTTACTTTTTACCTGCCATGTTGTGCTCTGCAAAGCTTTATTGCTGCAGTTTTCAATTTTTAACTGCAGCTTCTCTTGTTGAATAGTTTTATAATTGATTCATTTGCGATTTCCATAGACAAGTTGCTTTAACTTTGCCAGGGCTCCTTGACTCTGGGGTTGCTCACTATAATAGCCTTAAAGAAATTTTGAGGAGGTATTTTTGTCTTAATGAGATGAGCAGTCTTCATATGCTGAGCATCTGCCTTTCTAAATTAAGGAAGTTTCTTATAAGAATAAGGGCATCAATAGTCTGTCGGAAACCTCACTGCAGATTTTATTTAAAGTAAGATGGATGATTTTCACCCCGTAAGCCCATGTGTCATCGTTCATGGCCTACACAAGTATAATGAATGTTGCAGTTCAAGAAGGTGACTGGTACCGTGCTCTCCATTTTTACTGTTTCTTTTGAATCATGAAATGTCAGAGTCTATTAATTCCACTTATTCTTTTTGCAGATAAAAAAAAAACTGATTCCCTCAAAGGTTACGAGACTTATCCAGACTTTTTTCCCTTGTCCCCAGACTACCTCTTGGTGATGTCAGTATATTTGTTTTTGTTTTCTTGGGGGTGAACTATCCCAAAGTGTCTGCCGCTAATGCATTAATGGTGGAATGCAGAATGATATAATACTTGTCAGCCATTTCATTGTGAATTTACTCCAGATAGCTTTTGTTTAATCAGAACAATATTTCCTAGGTTGCCAGGCAACATGGCAATGGCATTTTAGGATTTATTGTCAGCTAATGAAACAGAGAGGGCTCTGTCTTTTGCTTCCAGAATGAACTTTTCTTTCTCTCTCACTCTTTCTAGATTTGCGTTCACTTTGTGAATTCATGGTTGAGGTCAAATAATCAAATAAGCATAAAGAAAAAAAAGTGGAAGGTGCCAATTTAAGAGGACATGAGGATCCTTCTTTCTGGTTCTTGTACCTGCATAACTATTTAGTGTGGACATTCAGTTTGCATGTGATACTGTGTTAGGTGGGAAAGTTGGCACCTTGGAGAGTTACATTAAAACTTGAAATAGTCCTAGCCAATTGGGGACGGGAATGCAGTTAATTAAGATGAAATTAAAAGGTTATAACCACAAGGTTTTCATTTAGGTAAAATATGCATCCATCTAAGGAAGCACTCTTGTGAACTTCGGAGTAGAAGGGTAGGAAAAGATCAGATGTGAGTAAACTACCAAGTCAAAATGGGGTAAATTAGGTTGTGTCTTCTCTCACTGCTTTTCAGCATGATTGGTTCTAACCCGTTCGATAATTATGTTGAGTATAGGAAACCTCAATGGAAATGGAAGGGTGGCCATCCTGCAGAACACTGAAGAAAATAATGCATAATTTGTGATTAGAGGAAAGACTAAAAGAAACCGTGTTCTGTTAATTAATTTGACTGAGCCAGAATATCCTCTTGTGACCCATCAGTGCCTCATTGAATATTCCAGTCCCATTGTTGCCATCTGTAAGTGCTAGGTGTTGCTTTCTCTCCCATCACCTTGTATCTCTGACAACCTTCACTTCCCCTTCCAGGGGAAGGTGGGAGGGTGTCTCTCGTGATGTCACTCCTACTCATCTAGAAACTCATTCACTTGTGCTGGTGTTGTGGCCCGTGAGGCAAGCGTTTTCCTACGAGGGGCCCAGAGGCTCATGTGAAATGATGCAGGGCCCTAACTCCTACGAACCCCTTCAGTCACTGGCTTTGTGAGAGCCCTTTGTCCTCCTCATCTTCACACCTCGCTTTCCTGCCTCCTGCCCCTTAGCTCCCTTCCCTACTTTGGGTTCTAGCCCCTCTTTTTGGATACTTTCTTTTATACAATAAAACCCAGATGTTTGGTCCTGTTTACAGCTGTACTTCCCTTCCCCCCCTCTCCCTACATCCTGCAGCACGCATCCACAATGAGTTTCCTTAATAAACAATACTCTTCCGGAATTTCTCTGATCTGATTTCCTCTGCCTCACCTTTGCCAGAATCACACTTGCCAAAGTTTCTAATGGCTCCTAACCACCAACAAAGAAGGACCATTTCCCCTGCTCGACTGTGCGGTCCATTCACCAGTGATGGAGCTTCTCACCCCAGGCCGAACACATGAGATGAAGAGCACAGACCCTGTCTCAACACACTTACGCTCCAGCAGAGGAAAAACCCAATAAACTGACACTTACGTCTGGCTCCTGACCCAGGCTGTGGGTGGAAATGGGTTGGCGAATGCTAACCTAGGACTTCCCATAACTTGGTAGGCTGGGGTCATCAATTTCTTGCTTAATACCTTTCTTTGCCTGATCTACATGTTTTGCCTTTTACTTCAAGCCACTCTTATGTCCTCTTTTGGAGACAGGTTGTTCCACGAGCCTACGTTTATAAAGCCCTTTAATACAGGACATATTTTTAAACATCTACTATAATCAGTTCAAGCTACAGTAGCATACACAATGAAAGATTAAGAATACAGAAAATGAGAGTTTAAAGGCAGGATGAACTGCTTAACACAAGAACAGGATGGCAAAACAGAGCTTTTAACAAGTTTGAACGAGAATCTCATCTTTACGGGCACTTATCATCTATAGGTATTTATGAACGTCAGTAGTGAGCGTTCAGGGATGCTCATCCAGCTGGTGTGTGCCAGATGATGGAGCTCGTTGCTCATGCCCAGCACCTGCTGGGATTCGTTGGTACCAGCGTGGATTCACATAAAGATAATCAAGGCTCAGCTTCAGAACCCTTTCCTTCCACCGCTGTGTGATGGCCCTAGGAAAGTGTTCATTCATATGGCCATATGTTTTTGTAAACCTTGAACACCTAAAATAAATGAACTATGGTTGAGGCCTCTGCCTCTTTCCAGTATGACTTCTCATCATTATACTTGTTGAATTGGGCGCTACAGTCATTTTGGGATCAGGCTGAGGGAAGTGGAGTTAGGCGAACATGTAGTTCAGGTTAGAAAGATTTACTTATGAGGTTCCCAGGCACTTCTGTATACAGCTAACTATTTCTAGCCACTTTTATTTAGGACTATTTTCCAGAAAGACTGCCAATGCCCATTGTACTGACTCAACCAGAGCTGCGACTGAGCTTATATTCGAGGTGAGTTGAGTCGAAGGCACCCGACGCTAGAGATATGTGGGTAATAGGAGATAATCAAGGTTTGAAAGGGAACGAACCAGAAGCTATTCTATGACAAACTGTTCTAATGAACAGGTATGTAAAATTTACGCTGAGGATTCAATTCTTATCAATCCCTCATCAAAACAGTTCTATACAGTACATACTCGATGACGTAGCATATCCAATGATAACAAAAATTTCAAATTATATAAAAACAACAATGCGTTAGGAAGATAATCATTGGAAAGAAGTCATGGATATACCCTTGGATGCTTAGCAATCTAGTTAATGAAGAGGAATGAATCCGATGTTACCCCAGATCCCAGCAAGATGGGCTTCTGCTCTGGGCCCTTGCTCCAGAGCACACGGCTCTAGCTTTCTTCCCATTATGTCAGCTCCAAAGGTGAGGAGTCCTCGGAGAGTGAGGGGACACTTGCCTTTTGATAGAGGAACAGTTTTGACATGAAATCTACAGCAGCTGCCCCAAACTGGGGAACAGCATTTGAAAAGCACATTCAGGAAAGAAATTCGTAGAGCACCCTGAAGAGAGAGTGGCCCACCAGGTCATATAGCTCGATTCCAGACCGTAGAAAACGAAGCCCTTTTTTTTATGACGTGTAGAAAATAGCCACCCACTTAGGCCACCCCACAGGAACAAAGGAGAGCCGACTACCTCACAATAATAGGCTTGAGAGGAAGTCGGCTGGTGAGTAAGGCCTTTGGAGAGATGGATGTTGGGTGGATGCTGGCTGGCAAGTTCCTGACCATGAGAGGACTGTACTTTGCCTCCCGAAGCCAGGAGGAATGTGTGGTGACCCTTGCTTCCTGCCGGCCTGCTGGCCTGGCTGAGCCTGCAGCCAGATTACGAACTGAAGTGAAAATATCCTTCTAAGGGTATTTCAGGTTCAATATCCAGTTGGCTAGTGGGAGGAAAAGGATATTATCTGATGATAGATAGTGGTAGCCGGTGTCTGACTGTTACTCATTGAATCAACATTTGCTGGGAATTCCAGGGAGGTGCATTCCAGACAACCTGCGTCCTAGCACTTGACTTCTGGCCTGGGGAAACAATAGGGCCCGGGGGGGGGGTGGAGAGGGAAGGGGGTGTGTGTTTGTGAGGCTGAATATTCATCTCTAGTCAGGGTGTGACTGAACTGTAAGGTCATTCCTCAAAAGCCCAGGGATTCCTCAGAAAACAAAGCCCCGGGGTATGATGCTTACCTTTCCGCGACCCACTTCACAAATAACACGGTGAGCTTGCTCTCTGCCAGCCCTCTGTGCGAGGAACAGGAATGGAAACACAAAGGCACGGAAGATACGGGCCCGCCCCCTCGGGTTTTGTAAATTTAATGGGGGGTGGTGCTTATGGAATTATGTTCTGACAAAGAATGACCTAGCAGGGACTGGCAGCTACTCGTTAATTCTTTGGAAGCTGGTGTTGGCTGAATTATGTGAATGAATTTTGGACGGGGAACAAAGATGGATGTTTGGAGTAAGTTAACTGTGAGCTCCAAGACCTTCTGTCTCATAACAAATCTATTATCCCTTCACTCTGCTTTTCAGCACATCGAGGTCGGCTGCCTCGCGGGTCTCTGGATGAGTAGAAGTACTTGGAGCCTTCAGTAAAGGTTACGACTCTCTGTTACTAATCTTGTAACTATCTATTAAGTACAAAGCCCTCCAGTGGCTCCTTCCAAATTGGTCCACTGCCGCATGGATGGAGAAGATGGCTGTATACAGTAACGGCCCTTAATCTGGGGACCGGAGCACCAGCTGTTGGGAATCTTGCCCAAACCAGAGTGTACTTGGGTTAACCCTGAGAATTTGCACAGTAGTTCTGCTGTAAAAGCATATACTCCTCCCTCAAGAAAGCCAGTTGGGCCAAAACAGTGGAATGTTTTCAGGGCTGTAATGTGAGTAAATTCTGAAACAAATGGCCATGAAGTCAGTGCTTTATCTTCTTCCAAAGCTGGAAACATGAATGCTGGTCTGTGCTTTAAACTTTAATGGCCTGTAGCACTAGGGCAGAACATTCTTGCCTTATGAGGTACGGGCTGTTCCGTAGGGTGCTCAGCGAGACTAGCTGACGTGACTCCCATGTTTGGAGAGAAAGGGAGAATGTCCTAGAACAAAGGACCAGAGAAGCGAATCAAAGTTCTGTAGGAAGTTTTAGTCCGTGTGACACGGACTACCATGGAGCTATAGCAGGGCCTTTATGAACTTTGAAATGAGAGTCACAAGAGTGAGTCTACTGTGATTTTCAGCCTCTTACGCAGTGGGATTGTGGGCCGGCTCCTACGAAAGAACCAACACGAGCACAGAGCACCCCCTAACAAATATTCAGGCCGATGGACCTGCTTTGCTCTTATCCGTTTTTTCAACTAGTTCGTTGGATTATTCTTTTTTTTTTTTAAAGATTTTATTTATTTATTTAACAGAGAGAGAACACAAGCAGGCAGAGAGGCAGGCAGAGGCAGAGAGAGGAGCAGGCTCCCTGCGAAGCAAGGAGCCTGATGCGGGACTCGATCCCAGGACACTGGGATCATGACCTGAGCCAAAGGCAGCTGCTCAACCAACCGAGCCACCCAGGCGTCCCTCGTTGGATTATTTTTATGGTGAGAAGTTAATACTTACGTTACACACTTTGCTTTGTGATTCAGAGAAGTGACAGTAGTGATAGTCATTTCCGGAACGTGTTTAAATTCATTGTCACTTTAGATAAATAGCCTCTGTAGTCTCTCAGACATGCACCGACTCTCCACTTGGCACTCTGCGCTCATTAGCTCGTTTAATCAGCGGCACTCCGTGAGTCAGTCAGGTGTCCTTAGCTCCGGTCCATAGGTGAGGAGTCTGGGATGGTGAGAGGCGTAGTAAGTAGTCTGTGTTCACATGGTGTGCGGCGGCTGTGCTGGGGGAAGGGGAGGGACCCAAATGCTTCGGGCTCCAGAGCCCAAGCTCTCAATCGTTCTATTCTCCTGATTTCATGATACTAATGAACTTTGACTACCCTCTGCTCCTAGCCTCACCAGATAGCTATCAACCCATATAAATAAACTCGATTTTCCCCCCCAGACAAAGATGCTATTGTTGCTTTAGAGGATGTAACTTGGAGATTTAAACAGGAAAAGAGAAGAAAGCCAATTTGGGAATCCAGTCTTCTTTTAATAGGATTTTGCTATGAAGTCCTGGGGAGCTGCTTCAAGATGGTGCTTACTTTGTCATTGGCAGACAGGTTTTTGTTTGTTTGTCTGTTTTTTGTTTTTTCCTTTTTCCCCTTCTTTTTGCTACTGGGGAAAAGAAAAGAAAAGAAAAGAAATACCGTCCAATGAGTCAAGCAGTCCTGGGATGGAGACTTTAGTTCTGGCCTGAGCACCTTCACTCACAGACCGCGTGATTCAACCCAAGGTGCTTGTCCGTCTGCCATGTGGCGAGCTGATGGAGATCAGACGGTCTGCCTCCTACCTGTGATGTAGGCAGCAGTGATTTTTGTTCCTCTACTGGATGATGTAAGCCGATCAGTTGTATGGCTCTTTCTGCCCTAAAGCTTGCTAAGAAAAAGATCCTCCAGATTGGGCAAGCACATGCTTCATTAAATTAACTTTCGAGACACTCTTTCCTGAAAAAAAAAATACGAGAAAGGACAAAGGAAAATATGGACATGCTTGGGTAAGAGTATGTGGTTTCAGGACTCCCTTAGCCTATGATAATTGCCCCTCATTGTAAACACTCAGTGTCGTCCTGGGGGTTGACATTTCCCAGAGGGTTGGGCAAAAAAAAAGCATGTGCCTGGGAGTTCGTCCTGGTGAAATTGGAAAATAGCCAATTCAGGGGGAATTCCAGAAGGGAGAAGGAGACCCTCACATAAGTGGCTATTCCTCAAGGGCCTCCAAAGGATGGGGCTCCAAAGGATGGGGAATGGTTGCTACTTGAATATTATTATTAATCACCACCCTCCTAACGCTTGGTGTTAAGATGGTATCTTCACTCTTTCACTTTCTAAAGCAAGTGTATATATATTGTCTGGTTTTCTTCTTTTTATTGGATACCTGTGACGTGGATGTTGCAGAGATTATCCCATTTTGCACTTGAAGCAGGGGAGGCTCAGAGAGCTTGATTGACTTGCCACGAGTTAGTTTATGGTGCAGATTGGGATTTGAGGCTCCTTGACCATGAACTTGCTCTACAGTTTGTGATCTGCCTCTTTAATGTCACAATAGTGCCCTGATACCAAACTCCGTTTCTAAAACACGGACCCCTCAGAAGTTACAGAGAAAGAAACAGTTTTCAAATTGAATGATTCAAAATGCATTTGGCAACTCCAAACAGGGCCGTGCGCCAGAGATAGAAACGCTCGGTCACAGGCCGGCGGAGCTCGGAGTGCTGCGCGGTGGGAGACCAGGGAGACGGGTGTGATTGACTGCCCCTCTCTGAGGGCGCACTGAGGAGCAGGACCCCGAGCTCTTGGCTCCTCTGGGCCTGGAGATTGGGAGGCCGCCATCTTCATTCCCATCCTCCAAAGCTGTACGGAAAGCGTTCAGGGAACAAAAGCTACTGAAAGCAAAACTGAGCAGATTCCTTAGCCTGGCCCCTGGCAAGGGTGGTGCAATTCCGCTTCCAGCAAAGACGTTTGAGAATCATGGCAACAGGCGCCTCCCCTAGAAGATCAGCAAGAACATCCAGCCAAGACGAATAATACATTATATGTTAATAAAAAATATGATTAGGAGTTTTCATAATAAAAAATGCATTTGGCATAAAGTCCTACAAATGTACAATTTATTCTTGCTAGTAAGCCTGGAGTTTAAGGCACTTGCAGTGTTTTGTTTGTTTTTTCATAACTCTACCTATTTATCTCTTTAAAAGAGAAAAAAAAATCACTTAGAAGCTTGCTATTTTTTTCCTTATTTCTTCCACAATGAACATGGATTTCTGTTTTCTTTCTGATTCTTCAGTAATAAGGCATGATCATTTATGTAAAATTCAAATAATATATATAAATATGAAGAAGTAGGGGAGCCTCGGTGGCTCATTGGTTAAGGGTCTGATATTGGTTTCACTCAGGTCATGATCTCAGGGTCATGGGATCAAGCCCCACATGGGGCTCCACACTCAGCAGGAAATTTGCTTGAGATTTTCTCTCTCCCTTTCCCTCTGCCCTCCATCCATGCTCTCTCTCCCTGTCTCTATCTCTCTTTCTCTCTCAAGTAAATAACCTCCCTCATCAAAAAAAAAAAAAAATTAAGAAGGAAGTACATGAATCCTGAGGTAATCATCATTCACAGTTTGATAGACAGCATTCTGTCATGCATATGCTCTTTGAGTAGATACCTGGAGCTTCCTAGTTAAAGAAACCTAGGCTAGCAGCCTTTTATAAAGACAAATAATCATCCCCAATTTTCATTTACAACACAGATTTTTCCTAACACCACTTTGCTCAATGTGGAGCACAACCTATGCTTGATAATCACCTTGTAAAAATAGAGAAAATGAACACATTTGGGACAAGCAGTCTTTGAAAAGCCAGGAGTTGTAGGAGATGAAGGAAATATATGATGTAGATGCTGGGAGGGGGTTTAATCTGTTCAGTTGGACAAGATGTATCTTGAGTTCCTACTCTGTGCCACACATGGAAAAGGAGAGATTCTGACGTGTTTGCTGGGTCTCACAGGCCAGTAATGGCGGATGACTTCTGAGGACATGGGGTGAGGCTGAGGGGCAGGCCAGGTGCTCTAGCCCAGGCCTTGGTGGTAGGGAAGGCTTCCTGGAGGAGAAACACCTTAATTGGGTCTTGAAGGAATTAACCTGGTGTAGAAAGGATTCCAGGCAGAAAGAACAGTGTACAAAAAGACATGGAGGTAGGAATAATGAGGTGGATGAAGAAAAACCACAGACAGTTGAGTATTGCTAGAACGTGTGTGTGTGTGTGTGTGTGTGTGTGTGTGTGGCTGGGTGTGTTTGTGTGTGTATGTTTAGTGGTGGGTGGGGAGAGGAGCTGTCAAATGAAACTGAGGAGGGGCTGGTTGAGCTTCTGACTCTTGATTTTGGCTCAGGTCATGATCTTGGTTTATGAGATCGAGCCCCACATCAGGCTTCATGCTTGGTGGCAAGTCTGCTTGAGATTCTCTCCCTCAGCTCCTCCCCCTGCTCATGCTCTCTCTCTCTCTCTCCAATAAATTAATAAATCTTTAAAAAAAAAAAAGAGAAAAGAAAAGAAACTGAGGAGGTTGGCTGGGTCAAGTGGAATGTGAGAGTCCAGAACTTAATACACAGCCTGCAAATAATGGACAGAGCAGCCATATGGTAGGTTTGCATCTAGAAAGATCCCCCAGGCAGTGGGAGATGAGCACGGTGCATCTGAGAGGGCAAGATTGGGGCAGAGAGGAGAACTTGGTCAGAGTCCAGGGCTGGAGCACAGGTGAGCCAAGTGCTGGGGATGGAGTGGAAGGCTGGAATGGAAAGCAAAGGTTTCAGGAAAAGGGCAGCTGCAGCCAACTAAGAGAGTCTTATCTCCGAGCTCCAGCACCCGGACTCAAAACCTGGGACCACCCTTTCAGCGGGGTTACTGAAGAACCAGGGAAGCTATCCTCTGAATTTATGCTCCATGGGGGGGAGTGGGGGCAAGGCAGTGGAGATAAAACTTGTTACCTTCACTGGGAAAATGGAAAGAATAAATTAAAAAATAATACCGGGGCCCCTGAGAAAAGAGTATAGGAAAAATGCTCAACACTGGCTTGGCTTTCTCCTCAGACTCAATCTGGAAATCTACTAAGAGATGTGAGAGGTTCGAAAAGGAGACTAGAGATGGAGTTAATGGGTAAATATGCCAGAGTGGCTGGTCAGATAGCTCGCTTACCCCAGCTGCCATGAGTGATGGTGGCTGACAGCTCTCACTGGGTCCCTCTCTGGGATTTGCCAGGGCCAAGTTCATGTCTACTTCCTGGGACAGTGTGCATGTCATGAGTGACTGTTATGGGTATGGCCTCCTTGACTTCATCTGGGACATTTCTGACCTCCGCGTTGGCTGAGGCTTGGATTTTGATGACACTGAAATTCAATGTCTCCCTTCACTCAGTCCTACTTCCTTTACTTCTCCATAGGTCTTGATCTGCTAAGCACTCCCTAGGAATCCTCGGGGATCCACGTCCTTCTGAAGTCTGTTTCCTGGGAACCTGATCTGCAGCATTAAAGAAATGAAACCTAGTGAATGGAGGGAGGATAGAGCCAAACCAGTTCTTCTCTTCTTGGAAAATCAGTGGTAAGAATTTGTCTTATCCGTGAGGTGGATGAAGGTCTTCTCTGGGGTCCTGAGGCCTGGAAAGCGGTCTGGCCAAGTCCTAAGAGAATGGGCTTTGACATTAGACAGGCTAGAGTTTGAATCCTGCTCTGTTACTTACCAACTCAGAGATTTTGAGAAAGTCACACCTGGTGCCTCATCTGTAATAACGAAAGTTATACTTACCTTGCGGTCATGGTCACTGTACATCAGACTTACCATACTTATGTTGTGGGGACAAATGAAATGGCTGCTCTTGCTCTAATTCCTGGTGCTCAGTGCACAGAAAGGTCCTCAGTGGGTGTCAAGAAATGACGAGTGAGCAACACGGATGGTGGCTATCATTTAGGGTGGTAGAGGCAAGAGTCCAGGGTTCAGAATTTAAGGAAAGAAGTGTTAAAGAATAAAAGGAAAGTATATCATGGAAGAAAGAGAAGGTCATTGCTGCTAGTAGATGTGTGGATTGATCCAAACTATATATATTCCAATTTCTGAAGGATATCCTAGCAGGTCAATTCAATTAAGAACATTTTAAATCATTTGCTATGAATGAGATGCTGCGGGAAGACCTGACATTTCTGGAGGACCCTAATTCAACTCCTAGTGGCTTAAATAATTTACGTTAGGAGAAAAGGACATATGTAATCATTAAATATAGTTCCTGACGTAGAATCGGTGCCCAAAAAACATTTATTGAATCAAGTATATTATGAGACACTTCAAGTTGTTAAGTATCTCAGAGCTAGTAGAATTTTTATCATATAAGAATGAGATATTTAAAAACAAAGATGTGCTACAGAAGTTAACCAGATGAAAAAGTGGAAATTGATTGAGAAAGAGTGAAGTACTTAGTACAGGGACTCAGTGAGAGGTGGGAGGGTACAAAATAAGGAACTTCAGAGTTCTGAATGGATTTAACCCTTCTTATCTGTGCTCATGAGAGGAGCTACCAGAAGACAAAAAACAAAGCAGGGTGGTCGCTAAAGAATTCCATATTTGTCTTTTGGTTTTATAGGATGATTCTTTTGGTTCATATCCACTGGTTCCAGTGTTGGTTTCAGTGTTGCATTTCCTAAGCACAGACTAGCTAGTAGTAAGAGATGAGAGCCTTTTCCTTCCCGGGATCAAAATTGTGGACCTGTAGAATCCACAGATGGGACAGACAGAGCTGAGGGGAAGTTAGTCATTGCCCATATCTTGAGTTTTCACGATCTCTCGTGAGACTCTACCCCTGGGGTCACAAGCTCAGATGCCCACAGGGTGAGACAGATCACATAAAAGAGGAAAACAATTTGTGTATAAAGGAAAAAAGAATGGCGGTTATGTCCTTCCGTAACTATGGTCCTTCCATACCATGGACCACTACTAATGACAAAACTAGAGGAATGGAGAACAGATAGGAGTTTACCAAGGGGTCAGTGGCAAGGTGGTGATGGGCTGGGGGTGGCCTTCATGAAGGATACTCGTGGTGACTCAACTGTCGGTATCTTGTCCCCGCCAATGCCAACATCCTGGTCGTGTTGTGGTGCTTGAGTTTGGCAGGGTATTACCGTTGGGGGAAACTGGGGAGCAGGAACGTGGGATCTCTCTGCAGTGTTCCAGGCAATCGCATGTGAACCTACAATTATCCTCAAATAAAAATTCATTTGGAAAAAGGAATGGTGCGAACCATGGGGACCTATAGAGCACATGACCTCATGACCTCCTAAAGGGCGATGAGAGGAAAAAAAAAATGTTGCCATCCAGTGCAGAGCCCAAATGACAAGCACCTGCTCCCAGACGAGCCAACCAATCAAACAACAAAGAAATAAAAATGTCTGCTCCCTGGTCTACCTACTTAAGCTATCAGAAAAAAAAAAAAGTCACCATTTTAGTTGTCTTTAAAAAACATATTAAAATATATGACATACTCCTCTGCCTTCTTAAGCATAGTATACCGAATATAGCAAAATCATCTCAGTTGTTCCTGGGAGCAGGATGCCTTCATGTGCAATCATACATAACCTCACCGAAGATGGTTACGCACCAAGAAAAGGGTATTTGTTTGTGTATGGGGTTGGGATGGAGGGTCAAAATGTTTAGGGTTGTTTGAATGTTCTTACGTAAAGTGGAGCTGCCATTCTTTATAAGGTTTATGATTGCTTTTACGATGTTTCATGTCTCTTTTACTGCTGGGCTCGTGGTAATGTTTTTTTAATACTGTCAGCTTGTAGGCTCGCCGTAGACTTTCATTTCCTTCTAATTTATTGTGTGCTTGGAAAGTGGGCAGTGGAACCTATTGGGAAGTGTGTGTGTGTGTCTCAGAGAGACGAGAGAGAGAGAGAGAGAGAGAGAGAAGAGAGAACAGGGGCGGGAACCTGAGGGACCCAGTATTCATTCACCCCGAGGTGTGTAGTCTGGGCAACGTCCATTTTGACTGCTCAAAGCCCTCATTGGTTCCAGTTAGCCAGGACTTTTGCGGGACTGCCTCTTGAAGAGGGAAAATGGAACTCAAAAAATAGCCATTGCACATTGCCTTGCTTCTCTCAGACTGGCCACAATAACACTTCTGAGAGGCAGCTTTGTGAGAGGCTAAGAACTGAGACTCCGCAGCCAGACTGTGTGGTTCGGATCCTGGTTCAAATCCACACAGAAGCTGTGTGAGCTCAGACAAGTTACATGACCTCTCTTGGCCTGTAAAACGGGGATGGTGGTGATAATACCTAGCTCACAGGGTTGTGAGGAGGCTTCAATGAGTTGATATCCGTCAGACACTCGGAGCAGTAACTGATACGTGGTAAATGCTATGTTTGTTTTTCTATATTAAGCAAGAGTGGCAGCATGAAGAAGAAATGTTGCCAGCCACTGCTTGCCATCCTTAAGTCACTCCTGTGACCAGCAGGTGTGACAGGTTTTCAGCCATTGGTAAGGTCACACGAGGCACTTTTTCCCAAGGTTCCCGGATGACTATCGCCGGGCCATATGGTAGCATCTGAGCCCTTCCTCTAGACTGTGTCTCTGGGAATTTGCACTTGAGGGGTGCGGACAGGAAAGAGTGGAAGGTGTACATTGTTTCCTCTGATCTTCCCATGCCTCGGCCTGCCAGTCTTCTGTGCCAAGTATTGCCCTGCCTCCCCCTTTTGCTGAGCCCCATCTGCTGTCCCTCCGGGTGCCAATTCCAGACTCCCGGGAGAGACAATCCGATGGCCCAGCCTGGCCCAGCTTGGGCGTCAGCTATGGCTGGGCATGGTGATCTCGAGTCACGTAGACAAGGCTGAGGGGGCCGCACAGAAGGTGGGGGACAGTTACAGAAGGTCATTGTCGCAAGGTGGGCAGGTGCTCAGCAACGTGCACACTGCATTCAGCAATCAGAGCAAATACCGGTTGGGGAGCTGGAATGCCCGGGGGCTGCAGTGAGCTGCCTACTAACGGAGGGACGTTAGAGGAGCCATTTGACCTGCCCGGCCCTCAGTCTTCTCATCTGTGAACAGGCATGTCGGTAGTACCCATGTTTTTCTTCCCTCACCAGACTGGCTACCTGGTTTGCGGGCTCCAGTGCAAAATGAAAGCATATTTGTTCAAAAATGACTAAGAATCTCAAGGCGGGGAGGGCAGAGCCTGAAACCCAGCATGGGGCCCTTTAGTGCGGAGTCCTTTGTGGCCGCCCCGGTCACCCCTGGGAAGCCCATCCCATACAAGATTGTAAAAATGACCTAATGCAAACTTATAGTAAGGTGACATATACATTCACTCAGGCATTTTGTTGTTTTAGTCTTAAAACATTCTTTAAAAGAAGAAAGCTTGGCTTCTGCTCTCTCTCTTATGCCCAAGAGAGTTGATCTTTAGCTGACGTGCCCAGGGGCAGTCTGGCCTGTTGTCCGTAGCTGTGTGCATTCGGGCCGGGTGAGGCCGCCGCTGTTGAGATTGAGGGGTGCTCTCCAGCCACCCACCCTGCGCACAACTAATCAGGGTGGAAGACAGGCATCTTCTGCTGCCTCTTCCTCTGTTCTGGCCTTCACCGTGCGAGGAGGGATGGCTTCATGAGGGAGTCCCTGAAGGGAGCTCCGGGACGTGGCTGTGGAGCCCAGCCTTGGGAGGTCCTTGCCTGAATGCCACCTCCCCCCGGAGCTACTGCCTGGGAGTCCGCCTTTGGGACGGGCATGCAGGGTGAGGGGAGTCTTCAGGTGCATCACCTGGCTCTCAGGGAAGGAACTCCTCCTCCCCTGCAGAAGGGGGAGGTGGCCTCTTCCTCCTTACCGGCAAGCACATTTTTTGTGCCTTTGGTACACACTAGCTACTCCCTCCTCTCGCTGGAGCCAATTTGAAACTATTGGGTAATTTTACTGTCCGCTCGCCTCATCCGCTGTTGTTCTTTCCCTTCTCTGTCTCTGCAAGAGTCTGGATCCCCAAGGACTGCTTATCTCTTTCTTATCAGAAGGGTCCCCCAAGGTTTTCTCTATCTCCTTGCATCTCTGCCTCAAGCCCTTGATGTGGGGGACTATCGCTGCATTGCCCTGCGCTCAGCCTTGTCTACGCTGTGTCCAGGTCAGGACCATGGTGCTGGTCATCTACTCTCGGTCTCTTTCTGGGAAGGCTTATCCCTGACTTCCTTCTGGGACATCCACGTGACCCGCCAATGGTTTATCAGCTAATAAAATGGTGTGGAGGAAGAAAAAGAGGAAGCAGGGGAGCAGGAGAAAAGGATCGCCGTCTATCCAGAGGAAATTCAAGATAACCACATTCCTCACCTCTGAAATAATGGGAAAACAGCGTCTAATATTTCAGGGCAGTTTCCGTCTTACAAATGGCTTGCATTCCAGATCCCAAGGCAGCGTCTTGGACATCAGAACTTATCTTCCCTAAGTAACAGCGGGAGGCATGGTCATTCCCAGCCCAGCCCACAGATGCCCTTTGACAACACCGGCCCGAGGTGTTACAGTAGTAAGGCAGGTTAGCCACATCCAGCCGTGTCTGTAACAAGCCCCAGGATGCATCGATGACATCTTTGTGATAGCGACAGCTCACAGAAGGGGTGCCGTCCTCCAGGGGCCAGCCCTTTGCACAGTTGTTGAAGAAACTTTTCCCTTAGGTAAGGCTGCCTACTCCATACACACATTCTCCTAAAGGAGGTTCCTTTTGTGGGAGGGCAACACCCTATTTGGCCAAATTTGCCCAGCGGAGGTGAAAATTGTGCTACAAAGCCAGACTCCCGTGTTGCTTGTTGCTCATAAGAAATGTTGAGGCATTGGTGTGTGTGTGCGTGTGAGTATTTGGCAGAAAGCCCGTTCTGTACGCTCTCACTGCAACGGCAGACCTCAAGGACTTGACTGTTTTTTATAATGATGATGAATAAAAGCAAAGCCTTTGAAGAAAAAAGTTCATTTTGATTTTTCAAGACAAGTGAGCAGCAGCCCCTGAGACGTCCCAATCCTTTTTGCCCCGCGTTCCCTGCTCGGAGCTCCACATGAATGGTTGTTTGCTGTAACTGAAAAAGGCCTCAGTCTCTAGAAAGCTAAGTGGATGCAAATGGATTTAGAATTGTCAGCTTGGAACAGTCTCCAGTGGCTGGGAGCCCCGAGACAACTTTGATGGCCCTGACAGGTCTGCCCTTGTACCTCCTCGGGAAAGCCGCTGCCTGGGCATGCTCCTTGCCATCTGTAGCTATCTGGGACCTCGCTTCTATTTATGAGGCTGCAAGAAGATGAAAGCAGAAACCACGTTAATTATTGCAAAGTGCTTTTTACTTTTAAAGTGCTTCACTAGCGTTAATTAGTTATTCCTACTTACAGCACTCTGGTGAGGTAGGTCAGAATTATTACCCCTGTTCCACCGTGGAGGAAATGAAGATACAGACATTTAATGACTCCCTCAGGGACCTGGGGGAAGTTGGTCGCCTAGACAGAGTTAGCTCTTCAATGGGATGGGTCTGGCTTCCTCCCGGGGCGTATGTACCTTGCCGCCACAGCTAATATCCTGAGGGCTTCTTAGATAGAGACGAGATCTGCCTACCACTGTCGGAAGAAGTTGGATTTTCCAGTGGCTCAGGCAGTTGGAAACAAAGGGGAGAGGACACTGGTCTTGGGCCTTTAGCCCCTTGAAAGTAGAGGAGGTTTTCTCCTGGTCACGCGTCGGGTGGTTATGATGGAGAAGGGGAGGGACGCAAAGTACGGGGTTGAGCTCTGTCGCGAGGCGATCCTGTCCCTGGCACACACTTTCTGGGTTGTTTCTTAGCTGCATGGGTGCTGATGAAACTGCCTCCCTATTCTTGGGTAGAAAGTGAGTGTGTGTTGGGAAAAGGGCCTGCCATGTGGCAGGGTGGCAGGGGGAGAAATGGGCTTTGCGACCAGACTGCTCCTGGTTCAAATTTTGGTCATTCCAATTACTGGGAAATGGTTCTTCGCATCTGCTCATCATCTGCAGGATGGAGGTGATAAACAGTCCTCGCGTGGCAATCTGACTTTCCTTGGGCACCCCCTGGCCACTTGTGGGCTGGGATACTTTCTTGTGCTAGCAGAGAAACCTCTGGGCCTTTTTATGCAGGCTCCTGTGCTGGACTGCCCATTGGCCCATTACTAGTTGGGTGACCTTGGCTAAGTTCATGGCTCCATGTCTTGTGTCTCTTGTCTCGTTTCCTTATCCATCAAGTGGGAAAATAACAATGTTGCACCTAGTGTGAGGCTCCAATGAGTTAAGACAGTGAAAGCACTTCAGGCAGAGCCAAGTCAGCTGTTGTTATTAACTTAAGCAGGCATGGGAGAGAGAGGACAGTCTGCCTTCGTTATAAGGGAGCATGAAGAGATTCGGTTCATTTCCCTTGAGGGCAGGAGAGCCAGGGGTGGTCCGAAGACTTCTATTGCTGCCTCCCTCCTT
This sequence comes from Nasua narica, assembly GCA_028533885.1. Classification (NCBI taxonomy): domain Eukaryota; kingdom Metazoa; phylum Chordata; class Mammalia; order Carnivora; family Procyonidae; genus Nasua; species Nasua narica. Next base: position 55,746,012 of record CM052810.1, read on the forward strand.
TCTTGAAACCTTGTTTGTGGATCAGTGGACAGGAAATACATAACTCTAATAACGGAGTAGGCTCCTTGCTACCTACTGAGTGCGTTCCACATTCCCGAGCGTGGTCTTCACTGGGACAGGATCTGGCCCAACTCATCGTGACAGCGCTGCCCGCCCCCCCCACCGCGTGCGCGCACACACACACACACACCAGTGGCCGTGTCCCGTGTGCCTCCTAAGCGTGGAGCCACAAGAGTCTTCCCCCCTGTCCCGCCACCCGAGTGTGGATGCACTGGCTCTGGATGGTTCTCATTGCTCCTAGACACCTTGAACTTTCACGATTCCTGTTCTCATCTGTGTTGTCCTCCCTTCATTTCTTCCAACAAGACCCATTTCCTATGTCGCCTTCCCCTGCGGGCCCTGATCCTCCACCTACATGGCCTTACTGGGCTCCCCGCTCCCCGCTCCTCGCTTAAGAACTGGAAGCAGGAAAGAGCCACACTGCTCAGCTCAGCCTGGGGTCCATTCCTGCCCGTGTACCCCGTGGCCTGGCCCAGTTGATTCATGTGGCACTACCCACCGTGTCCCGCCCTAAAGCTGTGGACTTGGCCCTTCTGCTGCCGTTGTCTGGAATGTCTAGCTGCTCAACCACTACTGAAATCTTGAGTCAGCTCAAGTGTTAGTTCTTGCAGGAAGCCTTCCCTCCCCTGCCACTCTCTCCAGTCACTCGGGATAATTCTGGGCTCCCTCGCTGGGCCCCTCAGCCCTTTCCCAGCACTGCTCCGTGGGCAGTTGTTGGTTCTTGCGCCCTCCCAGAGGCTGTGGGCTTTGCCGTCTACATCCTGTATCCCTGAGCCTAGCCCTGCATCTGACAAAGAGTGTGGGCCCCCTGAGTCCTGTGGAAGGAATGAGGAGTCACATAGAGGGTGAGTGCTCTTCTGCCTTGCTGGGTGCAAACTCTAGCTTCTATAGAGCGGGTCCAGTGGATTCCCACGGTGCTGGGCCATTGAGGCTGGTTTTAGGGGAGACCAAGGTCATCTTCCTACCTCTAGGAAACCTGTGTGGTTCTACCGCAGGTCACCTTATAGCTTGCGAGGGTGGTGCAAGTCTGTCCTTGGACACGAGGGAATTGGATGCCAGACTATTCCCTGGAGATCGTTTTGCACAACTCTGCAATTCTACCCTCCTGAGTAGCAGAGAGATTAAGTGACCTGCACGAGGACCTTGGACCTAAGAGTCTTTTGGTTTCCGGTCTGGAGCATGCCGCTCAGCCTTCAAGAGGGTTCACCGAGGGCAGGATGGGTTCTAAGATCTTTGAGACCATCTGCTGAAGCCGAAAGCACAGCAACAGCCCTCCCTCAGAGCCTCTGGGCTGCTCGGGTACCTGAGCTACAGCCGGGACAGGAAGTAATACTTTGCAGAGTTTTAGCCCCAAAACCTCAGAAACTTTTTGATGATGCATTAAATGTCAAGTACTTTGTTGAGAGAAGAAGAAGAAAAAAGAAAAACCACCTAGGTATCAGCGTTTGTTACTGGGACGACAGGAGAACCTCCGTAATATCACAGGAAGTCATACTGTTAAAATACAGAGAGGCCAGTGTCTAGGAGACCACACCTTATAATAACCGTACTTGAGTACCAAAGAGCTTTCACAGGCTCCTTCCCAGGTGGGGCCAGAGGAGGAGCAGGGGGAGAGGACGGCGGAGTCTACCCTGTGGGCATCTTTGATGCCTAGTAGGAGCTCAGCGAATATGGCTCAGTGAACAAAACCCTTCCATCTCCACGTCTTTGTGCATCCTTCCTCTCCGTCGTGCGCCCCTGAGTGTTGCACAGCTGCTGAAAAAGGCAGCAGGAGCAGTTCAAGGACACTCACAAAATCTCTGAAAATAAAAGGGTCTTGTTTCATCTTCTTAGCATCGGCGCAGCGCCAGGGGCAGCGTTTTCCGTGCGCGCCCCCCAAGGAGGCAGGAGCCCTGCGGCCCCGAGGCCAGCACGCCCGCGCCCCGTCCCCGGCCGGCGAGAGCGCCCCGAGCGCTCAGGACAGAGGTGGGCAGGAGTGGAGCCACGGCTGGCGCTGATGGTGCCGACCAGCGTTCCCCTGAGGTACACAATTCTTCATCTCTGAGCACTGAGCCTTGCCGCTTGCTCCTCTCGGCGGCAACCTGCCTGCCTCCCCGCTCAGCCTACGGGACCCACGGTGGCCTGGGGCTGTGGCTTCCTTGCGTGACTTCCGCATGCCTGCTCAGAGGCTCATGGGCTTGCCCTGGGCCGGCCGGCGCTGGGGCCTCGTGCCACAGGGACTGCAGAGGGCCTCCCTCCCACTGTGGGCCATCACACTGGGGGATGCATCTCCGTCGGGGCAACTACGCATAGACGGGGCTGTCTCACCCTGGTGGAGGGCTCCTCCGGCTCCAAACACCGAGTGCCTTAGGTTCCTTTCCATTTGAATCCTGTCCAGTGGGTTTTGAAGCCCCATTTTTCAAGCTCCGGGCGAGTTGTGCGCCCTGTGCTGGGACCCTGTCCAGGAAGGGGCAGTCTGGGAGCTGAGAGAACTGGGGGGGGGGGGGGGGAGGCGGGGGG
>CM052810.1:55748670-55764719 GCA_028533885.1 Nasua narica
CTCGCCCCTCACCTAGGTTCCAGATAAAAGGGAAATAGAGCCTCCTTTTTTTTCCTTTCTCTGGCCCTTTGTTAATCAGCTTTTAAGATGCACACGTTTTTCTCTTGTCATTTGTTTCTAAATGACACTTTATACTCAGTGCCAATATTTGAAGTTTTGTACAGCTTGGCCATCAATTCCAAGCTTGTTTGGGTTGAGATATTCCTCTTCCATGACCGGTAGGATTTCAAGGTTTTTGCATTTGTTTCCTATGTTTTCCAGTCATGCCTTGTTGTCTTTTCTTTTGGGATAATTTAGCAAGTCTGGGTCAACTTTGAAATGGCTCTGCAAAGGTCCTGCAGGTCGTGGGGTCAAAGGTTAACAGCAGCAAAGCCTTCAGGGGCCTTCTGCTGAGATAGCCTGCGACAGGAGCACCCAGCCCTGCGGCCCCATCAGGGCCTTATCTGGGGGTCGGCCCAGGGGATTGGCAGGACTCCCTGCTGCGTGCTCCTTCCCTGAGGACAAGATCTAGGGCTCCCCTGTTTCCGCTTTGACTCCTGACAGCATTTTCTAGTGACCACCCACAACTGCTGAGCCGAATTTGTCCACAAGGCTCAGATCGACCATTCTTCCTAGCCAGGCACTCCTGACATCCTTATCTCTCTGTTTCTCCATCAACTCTCAGCTCTGACAAAATCGCCTTTGTGATCTGAGATGCTCTCTCCTGAGGCTGATTTCTCTGACCTTCCTGCTGGCCACGGCGAATTAACTTCGGTTAATCAGTTAAAGAGATTATTTAGCTAAAAGCAAACAGATGGAGATATTCTAGTTAATTAATGAGAAAGAAGTTAAAAGTTGAAAGGAATCTCCTTGACTTTTAATTTTTTTAACCGAGTGGGTGGAATCCATTTCCCCTTTCTAGGTACTGATACCTGCCTCTGGACAATGACTGGAGGCAAGGTCAAGGCCGTCCCTGTGCTCCTAGGCCATCCTGATGTACCCGAGAGCCACTGCCCTGACCCGGGCACTTCCAGAGCCACCTGGACAAGGCAGGAACCACATGCAGCTCCCTAGGTCACAAACAATCTCTTTGCCTTTCAGGGTTTTTATCTTTTCTTTTTTTTTTTTAAGTAGACTCTGTGCCCAGAGATCTTGACCCTGAGATCAAGGCCTGAGCTGAGATCGAGAGTCGGATGGGACACTTAACCGACGGAGCCACACAGACGCCCCTTTGCCTTTCAGTTTTATTTATTTGTTTGTGTATTTATTAAAAAGATTTATGTATTTATTTGAGAAGGAAAGAGGTAGAGAGAGAGTCTTATGCAGATTTCATGGTGAGCACAGAGACTGCCACGGGGCTCGATCCCGCAACCCTGAGATCAGGACCTGAGCTGAAACCAAGAGTCAGGCATCTAACTGACTGCGCCACCCATGTGCCCCTGACTTTCAGTTTTAAAATGACCTAATGGGTTACTTAATTGTTACACACTTCTGCAAGACTGAGTTGTTAGCGTCTCAAACTGGGATTCTCCTTAACTGAATTCCATGCTGTTCTTCCAAACCCGCTCTCACTCCTGCGCTCACTACCCACTGCTAGCCTCTGGCCCATCCAGTGGAGAGACCACAGAGTCGCCTTTTCCCTATTCCCACCCCCCCCACCCCCCCCCGCCCACTTTCCATCCTTACTGGCCTGGCCATCGTGCCTCAGCCTCCTTCCTTGGTCTGGCCAGTCTTCTAGATGATTTCAGTATCTTTAGTCTTTACAGTCTGGTCAAAGCTATCCTAAGACGCAGGTCGAGTATTATCTCCCCCTCTTTTTTTTTTTTAAAGATTTTATTTATTTATTTATTAAGAAAGAGAGAGAGTGAGAGAGAGCATGAGAAGGCAGAAGGTCAGAGTGAGAAGCGGACTCCCCATGGAGCTGGGAGCCCGATGTGGGACTCGATCCCGGGACTCCGGGATCATGACCTGAGCCGAAGGCAGTCGCTCAACCAACTGCGCCACCCAGGGGCCCTTATCTCCCCCTCTTACTGCAGCGATGTTCGGACCCTTCCTTGTTCTCACAGTTTTCCCGGGTTGGCCCAGCTGGCTTCCAGCTACCTACCTCATGCTCTGGCCACATCACAAGCTCTCCTGGCTCCTGGTTTTGCTTATGCTTTCCCCTTAACCTGGCTGTTCCCGTCCTGGGAAGCCTACCCATCAGCAGAGGCCAATTCCCCTGCAAAACCTCTTTTGGTTCTCCTGAAATCAATGAATCGTTCAGTCTTGGATGGCTGTCAGCACTTTCCCCGCCCCTCTCTACTTCCCTTTGCCTTGTATTACTGCTGATCTCTCTAAGGCAGGGGACTGTCCGCTCCCAGGGGCCGAGGGCTGGGCTTGCTCCCCTGCGCGTCTGTGCATTGCCTGCACGCTTGTTGCGCACTCCTAGTTCTGGCCGTGGCTTCCTTAACTGTCCGTGATGTGCTGGAGTCCTCGTGCTCCCCCTTTAAAGGGCATGGGGGGTTTCCCTAGAAACTGCCACTTCAAAGCCGTTCAGAAAAAAAATGAGAGCTAAATCAGGCAACATTGTTTACTTCTTAAGAAGATGGCTTTGGTGTTCCTTCCTGCACCTGTGAGGAGCTCCGGTGCGACCTTGACCGTCCCACGTCTAGCAAAGAAGCTTGGGTCTGGGAGGGGGTGCGAGGGTGCCCAGACAGGCGGGGCCAGCTGGGGCCGATCTCCAGCCAGGGCTGCCCTCACTGTACCCACGGCCTGGGGAAAAGGGGTGCGAGGTCCCACCTGGATTGCCGACCCAGGCACCCCCTTCTGACCTTGTCTGCCCAGGGGGCATGTCTGTTACTCTTGCACCTGGACAGTGCGCCTTTTTTTGATCAAAGAGAGGCTTTGACGTGTGCTCTTGCCTTCTGTAAGTGACTGCATTTTCTTTTTGCTCCTAAAATCTCAGCAAGGGGGTGCCCTGGGTTGTCTCCGGTGTGGGAACTTGCCTGGATCCTTGCTCTTGAGCGTCTGTGTGCTCACAGCAGCCCTCTGTGGTAGGTAGGTCCGTGCCTCCTTTGGCCTCCATGGAAAGAGACGTGGCCACTGTGAGTCCAGTGTGAGTCCAGGGCCTTGAAGCCACGTTAGACTCAGGCAGGAAAAGTAAACAGATGGGCGAGGTGGCCGGCCCTGAGTTTTTGCTCTGCTTCACCCATCGCTGGTGGTCAGGGGATAAAGTATTTATAACTTGGATTTGCAGTTTGTCAACCGATTAAACAATGGGGCTTTATGGAGCCCTTCCCCTGGGCCCGTGTCTCCTAGGCCTGAGAAAAAAAAACTGAGTGACAGCACCCAGAACCCAACGCGACCTGGGCCGCCACGTAGAACTTCTTGTGCCGAAACGTGGGGCCTTACTGCTGCCCCAGCGCAAAGGAGACCAGTCTCCTGTGGTCAGTGGACTTTTCCTACTTCCTTCTCTCACTTTCTCGATTCTGACTGCTCCCCGTCCTTGCCGGGCCCCTCCAGCCAGGTCGTACAAACATGGAACTGACGGCCAGGCGGGTCCAAGGCGAGCCATCAGGAGGCCGGAGCTGCAGGATGGATGGGCCTTCTGGGTGACAGGGTGCTGGCCTTTTCCCAGCCATTACTTAGCAGTCGGGAGGCGTGTGTCCTGACGTATGGTCTGCAGTCGGGGGAGGGGCCCCGACAAACAGTCTTCATTCACCGGGCCCTGCCGCCGGCTCCCTCACGGGTGTCACATGGGGCCCGATGAAAAGAGCAGGGGGTGCCCGCCAGGGAGGCCCGTCCAGGGGCTTTCTTCCCGGCAGCGCTGTTCCCTGAGCTTGCCAAGTCCCACGAGTCAGCAAACTGGAGAAGCGTTTTCAAAGCGAGGCCTTTGCCCTCCTTGGCAGGTTCCTCAAAGCCTGCCTCGCTCTTGCTGCGCCTGGGAGATCCTGTAAAAGGCTCTTTTTGTTCACGCTCCTCAATGGGGACATCCTCGGGGAGCCGTTCGAGAGGCCCAGTGTGAGCTGGAGGACACTTGAGGCAGGACCACTTGGGTGGGCGACGGGAGGGAGCAGGCCAGGCGGCCGGGGAGGAGGAGAACGCGGGGCGGGGGCCGGGCGTGGAAGGCGGCTGGAAACCGTGGAGCCTGTTCCTGGGAAGAGCCTTTAAAATGGAGAAACACTGTCTAATAGACGGCTTTCAGAGGCTGGAGGCAAAGAGCGTCTGTCCTTTTTTTTTAATTTAATTTTTATTTTTTTTAGCTGCCCTGCAGTGTTTGGTATACAAATAACACCTCGGGTCCGTGGCAATGGTCCTCAGGAGCAGACGGAGGGAGAAATTGCTTTGGAGTTTCGGGGCTTCAAGATAGAGTTAAAAAAAAAAAATATATATATATATATATATATATATATATATATATATATTTCCAGGCCTTAACTGATGATTTTTCGTCACCGAAAGGTGGGTCTGTCTTCAGCTCTGAAATAAAGGCCTTCTGAGGCTCATGTGAGCGTGATTAATACTGGAGCCCAGCTTGGAAATCATGGGTGACGGCCCAGAAATCATTATCAAGAGCAAATACTGTCTGTGCTCATAGAAACAGAATTCTGGGACCATGAGGCGATCCCCAGGTCCACCCCACCCTTCATCTCTGACAAACATTTTTAATTGAAATCTTTTCATAGTGAGCACGGTAGCTCTCTAATTCAATTATAGTCACCTTTTAAGCTGTCTTGCCTTAGTCTATTTATTCATAAAAATTGATTGTAAAATGTTGAACTAGCGAGGGTTTGTTTGTATGTGTTTATAAAGCATAAGAAATGAATTTCATCCCGTGAAATTGATAAAAGGTGAATTAACAGACCGTTCCCTAAGTTCTGTAAGAATGGTGAAGAAGAAAAAAATGATTTTTCTCCTGAACAATTCTTGGTACGTGCCCCCCTCCCCCGCCGCCCGGCCCAAACCAAGGAACCAAACTAAAAGAAGAACAGAAGACCTCTTCAGTACCGTGTTTAGTCCAGTTTGTGCGAAGTTCGTACCTGCTTTTATGACCTAACATTTTCCCCATTGTTTAAATGGATTTGGGCATTATCTTTTGAACATGCCATTTCCAAGGAAGAGCTGAATTGGTTTGCTTTTGCAGCGCGTTTCCAAAGCAGGCTATCGAACTGGTTCACAAGCAAAACAGAGGCCCTGGAAAGACGATATACCTTCCTTCCTGAGGCAGATATTTCAGGATTGGGGAAGCAGGGTTTCCTGTGTTCTCACAAGGGGCTGAGATAAAGAAACCCAGGGCAGTTTCAGAAAGAATCGAGCCTGGAAGAAGCATGAGGCAATTCTTTTGTGTATGCGCCCCACTCTACAAGGAGAGGCAGGCATGGCCAGAGACAGAGTGGGGACAGGACGTGACGTGGTGTGGGATAAGGTTTGGAGCCAAGAGAGTTCTCGAAGCCTGGGATGTCAAGGAGCAGGTCTGTAGGACTCCCTGGGAAGTGCGGCAGGCCCCCTCTTCTCCTCCCCAGCCAACCCCCAGGGTGCCAGTCCTTGATGGTGTGCTCATCGGGGGCTCACCTCTGTCCCCTTTTACCGCAGAAGAGCACCAGCCCCCCCTATGCCCTGTGGGCAGGTTTAGTTAGTCTCCACTATTTTTTTAAATTTGTTCGACAAAAGACAAAACAGAGAAGTAGACAGACTTTGCCTTCTGCGTATTTCCCCATCCTCATCCAGTTTCCCTTTTTGTATTTTCCCCACCCTCTTCCTTGTCACACAGCCTAGGAGCCCCTTCAAAATAAATACAAGTAATTTGAACATTTCATTCATCTAGCCATCCTGATGTTTGATCCCTTGGCCTCTTGCAGAAAGTTACGGCATTAAAACAAGTCCGTAAAGAAGCTCCCCACCCCACCCCTGGTAACTACAAAATGTCAAATAATAATGAATAATAATAACAATAATAATATAGCTGTAAGGAAGGGAAAATCCAATAACATAATACAAAATTTTATGTTGATTGGGAGGGTACGTGTTGGGGAGGCAGAAGGGAAATGGGAGAAATGATAAGATCATTAATTTTCTCATCTTTTTTCATTGGGAGATAACAGATACTATTTGGTTTTTGAAGCAAATTGAGAAACAGGAATTTAACCATCTTATTTAAGATGGAAAAGGTAACCACTATTCGAACTAAAGTTCATACTACATGATAGAAGAAAACCAAGAAAATAAAAGTGAAGCACCAAAAGGGAAAAAAATATTTAAGATGATAGCCTTATGCCAAATGTATTATAATAATACATGTAAATGAGATCAATTCATTTATTAAAAGAAATAAACTCATAGAATGGGTAAACAAACAAACAAACCCTAAACACAACTATGTACTGTCTTAAAAATATATATATATATACCTAAAACAGAGTGACTCAGAATCAGAGATAGTGCTTAAGCTCCCAGAAATATCTCTCTAATGGTGGAATTCCAGGCACTGTGGCATTTGGGAGGGGTGGATATTTTTGGACTAAGCTTTCCTAGCCTCTAAACTCAGACCATGTGGTTGCCAGCTCATGAGACCAGCCCTGTGTGCATCAGTGTTTGTTCTAGATTTCCGATCCTCCGAAGGGCAGGGGCTGTGTCTGCTTTGGTTAATTCCAGGCATGTCAGAGAAGGATCACGTGAGGACATACTTTCTGATGTTGAAGGGACACAGAAGTGGCGGGTGGGAGACACTTGTCTGTGCCGTTCGTGAAGGTGGTGTCTTTGGTGAAGTCTCTCAGGAAGTGACTATTTTGGGCCTTGAATGTGCTATTGGATATCTTCAAGCGTTTGTATTTAACGGGTCCGGGCTTGGTTTATCAGGCTTGCCCTGCGGGTCGTGATTTCTGAGAGGCCGAGTTAGACCGATCTGGGCTGGCACACCCGCTCTTCCCCTCACCCACTGAAGAACTCGGGGGCATCACTTAAACTCCCCGACCGTCGGTTATTTCACCTGTACAGTATGGTCATTCATTCATTCATTCATTCAATAACGATTTGTTGAAAACTTACGCTCTGGCAGTCTCTATTCTGGATGCTGTGAATACAACGTCTCCGCGCTGATGTACCTCACAAATACACAACAGCAACAACCAGCAGATACATTCGTAGTATGTCAGGTGAGGACAGCAATAAGCAGGAGAGCCAAGTGGAGCGCTGGGAGAGAGTGCTGATGATGCGCGTGAGTGTGTGCCTGTCCCGGCTGCTCGTGTAGATCACGTGTGCAAGGAGAGTCCCCCGGAGGACTGGCCTTCGACACAGGAATGCACCAAGAGAGCCCTGCGAGGCGACAGTGTGAACACTGAGGCAGGAGAAGAGGAGCTGGAGGGAGATGAGCAGGGAGAGGGGTAGGATCTGGGGACAGAGATCTTTCTGGGAGCCACGTATGACACTCTAGGCCATCGTCAGCACTTTGGATCTACCAGGAGCCAGCTCAGAAACTAGGAGAGGGTTCTGAACCGAGCAGCGGTAAATCAGATTTATATTTTGAAAGGGTTCCTCTGGCTCCGGAGTTGAAAATTGACTGGTCAGAAGTGGCCGCACAAAGAGTAGTTGGGAGAGACGGCGGAGATGGTCCGACGGGGTTGATGCTGGATCTGCTTTAAAGGTGGAGTCTACGCGATTTCAGAGGCACTGGGCGTGGGATGAAAAAGAAGGAGGGCAGAGATGACTCCAGGCTTGCGTTTTGTTGGCGGAGCCACTGCACAGAAGGAGCCGCGGTGCTGAGGTGGGGAAGAAGCAGCTCGGGTTTCGTCATATGACGTGGCTGTTGGAGATAGAAGTGGAGACGTTCAGTTGGAAGTTGGCAATAAGGAGCTTGGGACGTGGGGGAGCAGTGAAGTTGGGAAGGAAATAGAGGTAGGAAATAAAGCCTTGAGCCCAGATGACATCCCATATGGGGTGATGTAGATAGAGAAGGAAACAGGCCTGTGCTCTGGGTCACTTCACCATTAGGGGCCAGAAGGATGAGAAGGAACTGTCGAAGACAGGAGAGCCAGTTGGGTGGGAGGGAAGACAAGATCGGGGGGTTGGGGAAGCCAAGTGAAGTAAAAGTTTACGGGGAGCGGTACCAAATGCTGCTGGTGTCACTGCTTTCCCCGTCTCCTGGGGACCATGGGCAACTACCAGGCCCTACTGCTTCCCCCTTGGGGATTCAGAAACACTAGCCCATTCCCCTGTTGTACCCCTCAGTGAGGGTACGGATCTGCCAAATCCATCCTGGCCCTCTGTGGGCACCCGATGCCGAGGTCAGCTGGCCCTCACAGCCTCCGCCAACACTGAAACGTAAAGAAACCCACATTGCTGATTTGGGGAAAGTCAGCTGTATGTGGGGTTGACAGCAAGGAGTGTTGTTCAGTACTCCGGAGCCAGAAGACCTGGGTTCAGATGCGCCCCCTGTTACTTTGCAGCTGGGGCTCGTTGGATAAATTATTTAATTCCTTTTTGACTCTGGTGCTTCAAAGGCGAATGGGACCCAAACCAGGGTTTCTCTCGCTGAGTGACATAGGGTTAAAAGGAATACAACTCAAGTAGGGGTTAGCATAGCCTCTGGCACAGGCCAGGGACTCCAAGCATGCTCAGTGGCCAGCGGGCAAATGATGGAATGGGTGCTGTGTGTCCTCATTTTGTCCCATTTCCTCTTGGGGTTTTAAGCCCTTCTCCTGCTCCTCTTCCTCCCTAATCCAGCTGGGTAGGGGCAAGGCATTGGTTTTTTTTTTTTAATATTAAAAATGAGCACCTAGAGGAGCTCCAGGCTGGCTCTGTTAGAAGAGTGTTTGACTCTTAATCTCAGGGTTATGATGAGTTCGAGCCCCATGTTGGGTGTGGAGATTACTTAAAAATAAAGTTTTAGGGGAAAAAAAAAAGCCCCCCGAAAGCTTGTTTAAAATGCATGTTCTTGGGCTCCAAACCCTAAGATTCTAATTCAGTTGGTCCAAGGTAGGGCCCAGGAATCTGCATAGTTAATAAAATGTTCTCTTGTGATTCTTTTCTGTGATATGAGGGCCATGCTTCCAGAAACTGTAGGAGTTGTTCATAAGAAGTTAATAAGATGCCTTCCTTCATTTCCATTAGTTTAATAAGGACTCAAAATAAAATCAAAATATCCATTTAAACCTACTAAGACTTAAACTGAATTCCATAAAAATCCATCTGTGATGGTACTCTAGTCCCACAGGAAACCTCTCCAGTTTTCATGCTGCATTCTACACTTCTTATGTTCCGTGGACTCTGTTTTCCAGCACCCCTCCCCCCCATCCCACACCTGTTTGCCCATCATCAGCCTTCATGGGTACCAGGCATCTCACACACCACAGGTGCAAGACAGCTTATGAATCTTGACCTTGACCCAGTCCTCTGTCTCCCCCTTTGCAGTAAGTTTTTCCTCCTCCACCCAGGTCCTGGTTTCAGACGTCTCCTCTGTTCCTGTTTTTTCTCTATTTTCCCTATCTAATCCTTTAACAAGTTTTACTGGATTTGCTTTCTTTCTTTCTTTCTTTTTTTTACAATTACTATTTTACCTAAAATATTTCCAGTTTTATTGAGGTATAACTGACCCCTAAATTTGGTTTTAATTAGTTTAAAGCATACAACATCACGATTTGACGTAATTATATATTGTGAAGTGATTGCCGCAATAGGTTTAGGTAGTGTCTATTCCCTCCATCATTACAAAATTCTTATTTTTTCGTGATGAGAACTTTTAAGATCCAACCTCTTAGGAACTTTCAAATGTACCATATAGTATTGTTAACGACTTTCATGCTGTTGCCCAAGTAGGACCTTTGGCACCACGCGCTCTGTAACTACTGTGAAATTAATTAAACAAGGGTGCCATTGGACCGAGGTGGCTCTAAGGCCGTGGCAACCCGTGTAAGCAAACCAAAATATAAGCCTGCAAATACCTTAGGGTTACAAAATCAAAACACTAAGGACGACCAATCACAAACAGCCACCCACGCTTTTAGCTAAGGCGGGTCAATAACTGCCTTGCTTCGCCTCTGCCTTTTCTCTGGAACAGTCTCCCCCCGCCCTTTCTGTCAGTGGAACACTCCTAGCCACTTCCGTTTGGGCCTGCCTGATTTGACTGGCTTTTGCTTCAGTATCCTCAACAGTTTTAACTTGCCTCAGTTTCTCTTTTAGCACTAAAAGGACACTAACTCATGTCCTCTTTACCCCGTGCCTTGTTTATTTTAGGGTCTCTTCATCGGTTCCCCTTGTCTCCAAGTGAGAGCTTTTCAACACGTCAGAGCGTTAGTCCGGTCACTCACGACCCTCGAGCTCGCACACCCTCCACCGCTCCCTGAGCCGCAGAGCCCCACAGGATCTTGGCCTCCGCCGCCTCCTTCAGTCTAGCCGCCTTCTGTCTTCTTCCCGCTCACTCTGCTTGAGCCACTCTGGCATTTCTGCCCCTCTGGCGCTTGGCCCTTTCCTGGCTTAGGTGGTTCACTCTGTTACCTCTTTCTGGAACGCCTTGCCTCCAGCTCCTGGCATGCCTGGTTCCTTCTGGTTTTTCAGAGTAGCAATGGAGGGATTGAGTAGCGACCACCCTAACCTCCATGAGTCCCACGAAGTGGCTTCAGACCACCGGGCCTTCCCTCTCCTCTTCTGCCATCTTGGGTCTTGTGAGAGAAATCAAGGGAATCCTTAACACATTTCAGTTTGCTCCTTAATCCTCACAATTTTCATTTGCCTCCTAATTCTTAGACCAAGGATTTTTTTTTTTTTTTGGCCTGGCTCCGAATTGACTTCGAAAAATCAGTCTATATCACAAAGACTTCCACATACCATTTTTGGTAAAGGATAAGCTTTCCCCTCAGGCTTTGTGCTGTTGGTGCTATAGATTAGGGAACTGGTGGGTGGGAATTTTTGTGAGTTACATATGGCTCTGTGACCAACTCTCCTTACAGCCAAGGTGAGAAGGGTTTACACCAGGGTCGAGCTACTGACTTAGTTCTGCTTGGAAAACTTACTCAAAATCCTCATTATGAAGTCAAGGCTGGCCTTCAATTCAGCCTGGGCTGCTGGCAGCCTCCTTCAGGTTTCAGACAGGTATGCAATAGCTCCTGAAAGCTGGACGGGACTCTTGACAACATTTAGCCTAGTGCTTAAAATTTTCTTTATAAATATACAAAGATGGAGCCTTTTGTTTTACAGGTGTGAGGTTCTGTGAAACAGATCAGCCTGCCCAGACTCCTCCGCTTTCCTTGGGCTTCAGACAAGTAGCATGTTCACCTACTGGTAGAACTCAGCTCTTGGAAAGGATCAGGGCCCAGCCCATCCAGGACCCCCAAGGGCCCCAAAGCAGGACTGGGTCCCCCAGAGTGGGGCCGTTGGGAGCACCACAAGGCAGGGGAGGAGGAAAGAAGAGGGGAGAGGCCCAGAGCTGGGAGCCAGGAGAAGGATGCTGGGAGAAGGGCTGTCAGGGTAGAGGCGTGGGGGAGAGTGGCTCTGGAATGTGCATTTCAGATCCAGAAAAGCAATCTGGCTTTTAATGGCAAACACTTTGGCAGGAGGCTGGCCAGCTGAAGATCTCAGATAGCTGCCTGCCTTTTAGCATTTTAGACCAAGTTCCTCTACTCTCTTATCTTCTTAATTTCCCAGCGAACAATGGGCTATTGACTGAGCTTTCAGAGCTGTGGGTGTTCTCAGAGGGAGGCTGGCCAGAACACCAGCTCTCTGGCTTTTGCTCCAGTTCCCAAGTTGGGCTCCATCGACCAGAAATATGAAACCCTGGAGTCCTCCTCCTCCTCCTCCTCTCTTCTCTGCCTTAAGGGACAGGCAGCTGGGAAAGAGAAGCTCGGGCCCAGTGTATGTGTGTGTGTGTGGGGGGGTGGTGGGCTGGGGTGGGCACATTTTATGTGCGTGTATGTGAGGGCATGTGTGTCCACTTACGTGTGAATGCATGTGCGTCTGTGAGCGTGCATGCCCGTAGGCAGGAGTGCCTGAGTGTGCATGTGTTTGTGTGTGTTGGCAGTGGAGTTGAGTTCCAGGACAATTTGCATTCTCTCTGGCCAGGGACGTCAGGGCTCCCATGCAGACACCTTTCCCCAGCAAGGGCTGTGCAGATACAAAGCACTATGGGCTGGAAAATGAGGAGACTTACCAACACATTGTTCCTTGGAGGGGCAAGAAAAGGCTGGAGGGTCCTCTTCCTCCCATGTCAGGTGAACCAAGAAACTAGTTTCCAAACTAGTGGACACACAGATACTTGACAAGGATACTGACTGACTCACCATCCTGGGATGCCTCCCCCTCAAGTCTTTAGAGGAGTTAGCAGCAGGTTAATGACGACTAGCCAGCACTTTGGCAGGAACCTGCTGAGAAATGGTATCCTGGGACTGTGTCAGAGAAGGATCTCGAACTTTGGCTGGACAGCTCAGCTCTTTGCTTCCGATGAGGTTCAGGACACATTCCTCCAAAATATGGCACCTTGGTATACTGCATATTTCAGTCTGAAGGAATGTGAGAAATGGCATGGGCAGGAAGGACGGACCCCTGCAGCTGGTCATAAAACTCTCACATGAGCAGTGCCTTCCTTGGACCTGGACAAAAGGGTCATCCTTATCTCCAAAGGAGAGTTTCCAGACCATTGCGCAGGGAGGGGCAAACCCAGGAGGAGCCCAGGGGATGCCCTAAGTTGAAGAGATCGAGCTGAGTGTCCAGGGAGAACAAGTTCATGGGGCTGGATGGAGGTCATGGCACAGAGTACTAGAGAAGAGACTTACAAAAAGAGGGAACTCTGGAGATCTGCAGAAGCTCCCCTGTGTATTTAGTGGAGTAGGGATCTACATGAGGCCAAGGCAAGAACCACATTAGAGGATTGGGAGGAACAGTGTGCAGTGGTCACATGGGGCCATGGAGCGTGCCTGTTCCTACTAGACCAGAAAATCTCCTGGTACCTGGGACAGTGGTACTGAGAGTACTGAGTACTAAGAGTACTCAGAAAGGCCTTGCCTTGGCCTTCATCAAAGCTTATTAGTTCTTCTCTTTGATGGTTACCCGTTAGAGAATGAAAAGACAAGCCACAGAGTGCAAGAAAATGTTTATAAAGCATATATTTAGCTAGAATATATAAAGAAATCTCAAAGTCAGTATGAACAAAACCAAACAACCTTATTAAAAAATGGGCAAAGTATCTTGACACTTCACTAAAGAAGATGCTTGACATCATTAGTCATGGGGCAATGAAAATAAGACCACAGCGAAGTACTACTCTTCTCCTATTAGAATGGGTAAAATGATAAAGACCGATCACACCAAGAGTTGACAAAGATGTGGAAAAATTGGAGGTCTCATACCCTGCTGATAGGAATACAGAAAGATTCAGGCACTTTGGGAAAACAGTTTGACAGTTTCTTGAACAATGAAGTGTAGACTTATCATATGATCCAGTTTTCTACTCCTAGGCATTTACTCAAGAGAAATGAGAACACACGTCTATCCATCTATATTAGTGTCCTAGGGCTGCTGTAACAAAGTAGCGCAAACTGGGAGGCTTAAAAACCAGAGAAATATTTGGATTTATATTTCTGGAGGCTGAAAGTCTGAGATCAAGGGGTCAGCAGAGCCAGCCGGCCTCTGAAACCCAAGCTTCTGTGGATTTTCTGGGAAACTTAGGCCTTCCCTGGCTTGCAGCTCCATCACCACAGTCTCTGCGTTCGTGGTCACTGGGTGTCTCTCTGTGTCTCTGTCTTCACATAGCCATCTTCCTATGAGGACAGTAGTCATCCTGGGATACCACCAGTGTGACCTCATTTCAACTAATGACATCTGCAACAACCCTTCTAAATAAGGTCATTCTGAGGTAGTGGGGATTAGGACTTTGACATATCCTTTTTGGGGGACATGGTTTGGCCCATAACACCATCCAAAGATCTGAACATGAATATTTGTAGCAGTTTTATTTGTAAGAGCTAAAAATGGGAAATGATGCACATGGCCATCAACAGGTTAACGGATACACAGATTGTGGTATATCTATACATTGGATTACTACTCAGCAGTAAAAGGAGTAAACTCTGGAAACACACAAAATACGGACGGATCTAACACAGTCATGCCGAAGAAAAAGATCAAGACTACATGCTATATAATTCCATGTATATGAAATTTTAGAAAATGAGACATAATTCTGTAGTGACTGAGAGCCAATAAATGGTTGCCTGGGGATAGGCTGTACACGGTATGAGTTTCCTGCGGCTGCTATAACAAATTATTACAAACGTAGTGACTCAAAATACCACAAGTGTATCCTTTTATAGTTCTGGAGGTCAGAAGTGTGAAATGAGTCTTATGGGGGCTCAAATCAAGGGGCCTGTTTCTTCTGGAGGCTCTGGAGGAGTTTCTGTTTTCTTGACCTCCCAGTTGCAGGGAGCTGCCCTCATACCATGGCGTCCTCCCACCCTTGATCTGCCTGGGCTGGGAGACGCGACGAGGTGTAAGGAGGCTGGCTGCACGGGCCCTGTATCCCCCAGGTTGATGTCGTGGCGAGGAGGGAGGCCCACCAATCTTCTGCCAATCTCTGCTTCAGTTGTCTGCTCCTACCTTCTATCTTCCTGCCTTCCTCGTGTGAGGACCCTTGTGATGACTTTGGGCTCACTGGGATCACCCAGGATTCTCTCTCCATCTCAGGATCCTTAAGTTAATTGCATCTGGAAAATCTGTTCTGCTGTGCCAGGCTAACAGAGTCACCGCTCCTGGAGATTAAAACATGGAGATTACTCACATGGACATTTGTCCAAACCTCTCACTTGTACACTTTAATATGTGCAGTTTACTGTATGTCAATTATATAGCAATAAAGCTATTTATTTATTTTTTAAAGATTTTATTTATTTTATTTGACACAGAGAGAGAGAGATCACAAGTAGGCAGAGAGGCAGGGGGAAGCAGAGAGCAGAGAGCACGACATGGGCTCGATCCCAGGACCCTGAGATCATGACCTGAGCTGAAGGCAGAGGTTTTAACCCACTGAGCCACCCAGGTGCCCCACAATAAAGCTATTTAAAAAGACAAAACTAAGCTTGGTAAATTAGTTTGATTAAAAAAAAAAAAGCTACAAGGCTCTGCCTGCCACATTCTGTCAGCTTGCCAGGGGTCTTTGGACTCCTCCCAGTCCTTGCTGAGCTGAGCAAGGATTGTTCCAGATAATCAGAGCTCCTCCAGGGGAATGCGCCTCAGCTTCTGGCAAATGACTCTACAAGCCTGGTTTGGTTGATGTCCCCAGGGCACCCCAGAGGGGTGCAGATGTGGAGTGTGCTCCACGGTGTGCCCTTTGTGTTTTTATGCTGATGAATCAAGGTAAAGAGAGCTATAATGATCAGAGAAGGGGAGTCAATGTATTCGGTGCCTGGCAGACTGGTGCATTAATATTCATTCCAATTGACTTCTCCACACTGACTTTCTCTTTTTCTTACTTTTTTTTTTATTGAGTTATGTTAATCACCATACAGTACAGCATTAGTTTTTGATGTAGTGTTCCATGATTCATTGTTTGCATATAACACCCAGTGCTCCATGCAATCCATGTCCTCCTTAATACCCACCACCAGGCTCACCCATCCCCCCCCCACTCCCCTTCCCTCTAAAACCCTCAGTTTGGTTCCCAGAGTCTGTAGTCTCTCATGGTTTGTCCCCCCCTCTGATTTCTCCCCCTTCATTTTTCCGTTCTCCTAATGTCCTCCATGCTATTCCTTATGTTCCACAAATAAGTGAAACCATATGCTAATTGACTTTCTCTGTTTGACTTATTTCACTTAGCATAATCTCCTCCAGTCCCATCCATGTTGATGCAAAAGTTGAGTATTCATCCTTTTTCATGGCTGAGTAATATTCCATTGTATATATGGACCGCATCTTCTTCTTTTTTTTTTTTTTTAATTTTTTTATTAACATATAATGTATTATTTACCCCAGGGTACAAGTCTGTGAATCATCAGGCTTACACATTTCACAGCATTTGCCATAGCACATACCCTCCCCAGTGTCCATATCCCTATCCACCCCCCCACCTCCCAGCAACCCTTAGTTTGTTTCGTGAGTTTAGGAGTCTCTTATGG
>CM052810.1:55764819-55819098 GCA_028533885.1 Nasua narica
CCCGTAGCGCAATTGCTGGGTCCTAGGGTAGCTCTATTTTTAACTTTTTGAAGAACCTCCACACTGTTTTCCAAAGTGGTAGCACAAATTTGCATTCCCATCAACAGTGTAAGAGGGTTCCCCTTTCTCCACAACTTCTCCAACCTTTGTTGTTTCTTGCCTTGTCGATTTTTGCCATTCTACTGGAGTAAGGTGGTATCTCAATGTAGTTTTGATTTGAATTTCCCTGATGGCTAATGATGATGAGCACCTTTTCATGTGTCTGTTGGCCATTTGTATGTCTTGTTTGGAGAAGTGTCTGCTCATGTCTTTCTGCTTCCCTTGGGCCACCACCTGCATGATGTGGGATTCAGGGAGGTTAAAAGAATTGCTTCTGACTAATTGGGAGGAAAAGAACAAGGGCTCAATACCTCAGTTCTCTATCTCTAAACCTTGTGCTAGTCCCACAGCCACTTCCATGGCCAAGGTGATGGGAGCTGAGTGGGGAAGGCCCTGGATCTTTCTGCAGCACAGACAGGGAGAAGTGGTCTCCTTGGATGACTCCCATGTGGGCTGCAGTCAGCCCAGGACCTCTGCCTCTCACTGCTTGACATAGCCAACTTTCTTCCTGGCCAAGAGAGGGTGATTCTTCTAGCAGAGCACTCAAGTCCACATGTGGCAGAGAGTTAAACGTTGCTAGCTTGCTTGCTCTTGTTCGTTTGTTCCTTTTTTTTTTTTTTTAAGCATTATGTTAGTTTCAAGCGTATAGTGTAATGATTTGACGTCCATACGTGTTGTGAAATGATCACCACAGTGAACCTAGGTAACCTCCATCACCTCACAGTCACAGTGTTTTTCTTGTGATGAGAACTTTCAAGGTCCCCTCTCCTAGCAACTTTCAAATATATAGCATAGTAGTATTTGCTGTAGACATCATATTGTACGCAACCTCCCCACTACTTACTTATTTTATAACCGGAAGTTTGAACCTCTTGACCCCCTTCACCCATTCACCCCCCCTTTTCTTTCATTTGTTCCCTTTTCTTTCCCTCCCCTGCTCTCCCTCCCACTCCCTTCTTTCCTTCCTTCCTTTCCTTTGTTACTATTTGTCATTTGTAGTTGTCACGGGCATGTTGCTGTAAGCTATACTCGCATGTCTTTTTGTCTAACTGCCTAGAAGGCAACGAGGAGTGGACTTTTCACTCAGAGGTCCATGTAGCAACTGAAACTGTGAAGCAAATATGGCAGGTGACTCCCCGGCTGGCCTGCCCCTCGTGGGCTGCGCCTGCGTGCTCTGTGGGGACTCCTCTCCGTGAGGGAGCGCGTGCTGCGTGATGCTGCCTGGCTGCAGCCAAACCCCCTGCCGAAGAAGGAGCAAGATGTCTTATACCACCCTGCATGGAAGAGCTTTCAAAAGACCAGCCCCTCTTTGGTTCTTGACCAGAATTCATTTGACATACCTGTCTGTGTTCTTTTGCCCGCAGCAGGTATCTGTGCACCCCTTGAGGCAGGCGAGGGTGGTAAGGACCTGCCTATCCTGATTGAGAGAAGAGCCACTTTCCACTCCTTCTCCTAGACCATCCTGGCTGCTGCTGCTCTTGGCTGCCCTGCAGCTGGAAGTAGTTTTCCTGCTCTCTGGCAGGCATATGGCAGAGTGGTTGTGTGTGTGCGTGCGTGCGTGTGTGTGTGTGTGTGTGTGTTGGAATGACAAGATTCCTGAAGTAAAGAGCTCTACACCACTTCCTCCCACCTTGGCTCTCCCTGGGCTGGTAGACCCCGGTACGCACGTGGAGCCTGACTGCGCATGTCCCGCATCCCCCAGGTTCATTTCCCGGTGAGGAGGGGGGCCCACCCATCTACTCCCCTCTCTGTATGCTGCCCTGGGGGCAGAGAGACCCTGCATTGGGCTTTTCGTGAGTTGTGTACACTATATATGTATGGGTGGATGGAAGGAAGGCATTTTGGCTTGAAAACACCTTTTTATTGGCAAGGACAGCACTTCTCCTAAAGGAGATGGCAGAATTTGCCAAACTAAGCCTCCAGAAGAAAATATAACAGAGAGTGTGAAAGAAATCCATGTTCAAACATTGGCAAGTGTGAAACATTCAAGAATTTTTGTGTGAACATCATATTGTCAGAGCAAAATTAAATTAAGCTGGTGTCTGGCAAGTGTTCAGAATGAACACAGAATTGGAGCAAGCTGATGGAGGTGACTGCTCTGACATTTTTGCAAGAAGCCAGACAGAGCATAATTGGACGAAAACCGGGAAACCTGAGGGCTGAGTTCTAGTCTTCAGCTAATGAAAGCACAAGAGCTTAACTGCTTTGTGTCCCAGGGGTTGCAGGGAGCTGCCAAAAGAAGAAGTGAAATTTTCTTCCCCTCCACAACTCAATCCCTGGCAGAGTACGACTTAGGTTCATTTAAAAATATTTAGTGCGTATCCCTATGATAGTTGTTGAGCAAACTGTTGTTCATTGCATCAAAAGAGGAGACGGTCTCACCTCTTTCACAGAGTCTATAGTCCACAGATGTGAATTCAACTAACTGGAATCCAAGGCCATGTGGAACACACACCATGTTGGAGATGTAAGCAAAGTGCCAGGGAGGGTGGGGCTCAAAGTGACACGTTCCAAGAGAATTGCCTTTCTGGAACCAGGATGGTGTTGGGGAAAACTTCACAGAAAAGAAGCAGGCATTTTAACTGAACCTTGAAATATGCAGAGCTCTGAGAGGAGCAGAGGACGGATAGTAGCACAGCTGGCGCTGACCCCAGAGGTCACGGGAATGCCAGAATTCAGGCCACACACCAGAGACCTCATAAACTCCCTGCTCCCCTCTTGGATTTTCCTCTGTGGCAGGAGAGGAGAAGAGCAGGGTCTGGCTGATGTGCCAGAGGTGCTTGGACACCTCTGGACACCCAGTGGGAGGGCCGAGGCCCAACCATGAAGCCTGTAGGGTGAGTCCCATTTCTGCCCTGCCGGTGAGTCAGCCAGTACTCTGTGGTTCTTCTCTGTCTTACCGTGGATGTTGGCCTTGGAGGTTATGGCACACTGGCAGACTATGGAGTTGGGCAGTGCTGATCTGCATTCTCTTTTGGAACTTAGCCTGTGGTTCTCATGATACAGTATGGCTGCGCTTGGGGCGAGTGGGGAACCAGTCTGACCATCCCTCTTCCTTCTCTGAAGGCACAGGAGTTCACTATCACAGTGGCCATTTAGTCAAACTTCAGAAGTCATGCTGGACCCAATTTCCCCTATCTATTGCCCACTTTGCATTTTTGGGGGTCAACCCATGGTAGGTTCTGTCTCTCAGATTTTTGTTAGCAACATCCTGAGGCCCAGGGCTGTCTTCTTCTCACCATTTCTTGGGTCCCCAGAGAGCCCTTCCTTTAGGAGCCTCAGGCTGTGGCTCTTCAGCCCTCCACTTTCCAGTGGGGACTGCTCTAGCTGGGCTCTGATGTTAAGGACCAGCTGAGGACAACTTGCTCTGAGCAGTCACTGCTCCCGCACAGTTGCTCCCCACTGGGCATCAGCTGTTCTCCTTACTGTTGGCACACCTGAGCACCCGCCGGTGCCTCCGGATTCTGGCCAGGTGCTCTAGGAACGGGCACAGTAGTCTCTTTGCCAGTGGTGGTAATGACTGTTTGTCCGAAGTTGGAAGCTCAGTCAATGTTGCCTGATGAGGCTGAAGTTCTTCCAGGCATTTGCCTGAATAGTTCACACTGGATTATCTTACTTGGCATCTTAAATTAGCCAAAGCAGTTTGTCTGAGAATGTGAAATTGCTTACTGGATGCTAGAATTTGTTGTTGTTGTTTCTGAAATACTTTGAACCTATGGATCTCTTTGGGAAGAACTGACATCTTTATAAATTCACACGATTACTTGCTTTCTCTTCTTCTTATAAAGCATTAGATATTTTGTACATGTCCCATACTGTTTTTATTAAGGCTATACTGATGCAGTCTGTGTATTGCTGTTATTGTGAATTAGATCATTTTCTCATTATGTTTTCCAGTGCTGTTTGGAGGTATGCATGTATATTTATGATAAAACATAAAAATATAAAAGCTGTTGAATTTTTGTTTTTATTTTTTGCCTTCGTTCATGTATGTGTGTGCATGTGTGTTATGTTTTGTTTTTATATAGACAGTTATACATTGAAAAGAAATTTTCTGTCTACTTACTAAGCATCTGTTTTATTTGTTTAGTATCTTCTTGCATTGGCTAGAAGATACTTGATGGGTTGTTTTTATATGTCCCTTCTTTATTCGTTTGGTTGATGCTTTTTAAGATTTGTTTATTTACTTTAGAGAGAGAGAGCATGAGCGGGAGGGGCAGAGAGAGGGGGAGAGAGAATCTGAAGCAGACTCCGCGCTGAGCACGGGAGCCCAACATGGGCTCAGTCCCAAAACCCTGAGATCATAACCTCAGCCGAAATCAGGAGTCGGGCACTTAAGCAACTGCACCAAACGGGCAGCCCTGTTCAGTTGGTTTTTATGAGGGCTCCCCATAGCATCTCATAGTTAATTAAAATTAATTTAAATATTATTAAAATATTTTATTATTTGGAATGTTAAGGCAGTGTCCCATTCCTAGTTTGCTAAATAGTTCTCTTTCAAAATTGAGGAATGGTTCTTCAATGTTTGTTACCTGTTGAAATAATTATATTTCTCCCATGTTCTTGAAGTGATGTTTTATATAAATTGATTTACTAATATTTAACCACCTACACATTCACAATTAAGCCATATCGGGTCACGTTACTTTTTTTTGGTGTTGTTGCACTAGATTTATTATTTCGTTCACATTTTTTATATCTGTATTATATGTGAGTGTGTTCTGCAGTTTTCTCTTTTGTGTTCTCTTTTTTAGGTTGTAGATTCTGGGTTATGATAGAGTCATAAAAGGAATGGAGAACTTTATCAAGATCCTTCCATGGGACTGTATAGAGCACAAATAGTATTTATTTGTAAAAAATGTATATGATTTGCCTATAAAATGAATTGGTCAGACTCTTTAGGGAGGCAATTCTCTGAGAATAGTGTCCATTTCTTTCATGACTATCTCTTAAAATGTTCTACTTCTTATTTCAATATATGTCATTTCCCCAAATCATTTATTTCAGAGTTATGAGCAGAGAGTTGCCCATAGTTTTCATTTAATAAAATAACTTCTTCATATCTCTCTTGCCATTCCCAACTTTGCATATTTGTACTAACTTTTTTTTTTTCAATTACATTTCTGAGAAATCTATGCACTTCATCGTTTCAGATATCACGTGGCTGGGTTTAGAAAATTTAAATCATGTACATAACGCTTTAGTTACATTACATTATGACAGAATTTGTAGAATTGAGTGAATATCAATTAACTTAATATCAGTTAATTAATGTCAATCAGTTCCCCTGGCAGGAGGTAACTGGGGGCAGTAGTTAGACTCAGACATAAGGAGAACACCAGCAGCTTTTCCTGGAGAGGTGGAGGGAACCAGCAATCTAGAAGGGACAGTGAGAGAGCACACAGCCAGGCAAAGTGCCAAACATCTGGCACTGATACAAGATTTGGGTTGCACAGGTAGGCGATGTATCCTTTATGTCCTCTGTCTTTACTCCTCACACTGACCTTTTTCAAGTCAGCTTGGTTCTAGAATCTGACCTTTGTTCTTTCCCTTTATCCTTCACTTCTTGTTTGGACTTGAACTTTATCGGCATTCTCTTTGGTAGTCAGAGCTAATCTTCGCTGCAAAACAGGTAGCTTGGGGCATTCTGGTTGGCTCAGGGTTAGAGCGTGTGACTCAGGATCTCAGGGTTGTGGGTTCGAGCCCCACGTTGGGTGTAGAGATGACTTAAAAATAAAATCTTTAAAACAAAACAAAACAAGAAGCTTGCCTCAGTTTGCTAAATTTGCTTCATTTTTATGCCCTGGATAAGGGAGTATTATTCTACAAAAAGTGGATTTTTTTAACAAAACTGAGAATTGGCAATTCAACCCATGAACTTCATTGAAAAACATTTATATTTGAATGATGGTGGGAGATTCTTAGGAAAGCAAAACTTTCTTCTTTTCCTTTCACCATTGAGTTTTAGAATACATAAATGGTAACTAATCTGAATGATGAAGAAGTCAGACATAAGAGAAGGACTCAAATGTTATTCATATCTTTTAAAACTGAACATCCTCACTCAACAAGTCTGGCATTTCTGACAGAATGGGTTCTTATATCCCTTGAGAGACTTAAGGTCTCCCAAGTTGCTAAGTTTTCAACTAGGCCATTGGCCTCTCAATGAAAAATCATTAAAGCCATTGGCGAATTTCTAAGGGAAAACCTGACTTTCAGTTTGCTTCTTTTACGAGATAAAGAAGAGAATCCAACGTTAGAAATGTTAATTTTCTATTGTACCTGCCATTTTTCTCAGAGGGAGGGCCAGGCATGGTATGTTTATTGTCATCAAGGAAAAACTGTGTCTCTCGATCCAAGCTTTCAGTGAGAAGTAAACAGAAAGTGCTGAGTGTATTTTATTTCTGTCTTTGTGATAAAGATTATGTGGTTGTCATTTTCCCCCAACTTCCTTTCTTAGTGGGTCTTGAAAGTATTGCTGGAGCTGCCACTGGAAGAGTTCAACCAAACAGGTCCACTTTCTGCACCAGTCTGGTTGAGTGAGTTCTTTGACCAGAGTTGCACACTGTTGTAAGGACACTTGGTGGTGACCGAGGGGTAAAGAATATGTCATCCTTTGCCAAAATAATCGGGTGTTTAAAACATCTTCTAGGACATCTTGTGCTCTGTTTTATATGCCTGGTTAAGAACTCTGCTCCAAGAGAAACAAACCTGAACATGATCCATGAAGTGAAATTCTGCCCCGTGTTTCTTCTACTTTCATGGGAAAGAGTATTCTACCTTTAGCTGATACTCTGACATTTCATAGGACTATATATGTGCCTTTGCTGACCATGGTGAAGAGAGATCTCTCTTTTCAGCTGTGGTTCTCAAACCTGAGCCTGCATCTGAATCAGTGGAAGTTCTTTTTTTTTTTTTTTCTTTTAAAGATTTTATTTATTCATTTAACAGAGAGAGAACACAAGCAGGCAGAGAGGCAGGCAGAGGCAGAGAGAGGAGCAGGCTCCCTGCCGAGCAAGGAACCTGATGCGGGACTCGATCCCAAGATGCTGGCATCATGACCTGAGCCAAAGGCAGTTGCTCAACCAACTGAACCACCCAGGCGTCCCAGAATCCGTGGAAGTTCTGATGAAAACAGAGATCATTGAGTCTTACCATCAGACTTCCTGACTTAGTAGGTTTGGGGCAGGGCCTGAGAACTTATATTCCTAACGAGGGATGCTGATGCTGCTCCTGGGCAGTCTTTGAGAACCTCTATTCTAAGCAATCCTGTGAGTTAAGTGAACATGCTTCTAAGAGTTCTTAAATATCTAAGTTTCCTCATAGCACAGTTTCACAACTAAGTAAAAGTTGGGTCTATAGTTGGAAAAGGAAAAATTTGGTATATAGTTGGAAAAGGAAGGCCAGAACAACATAGGCTGAGGGAGCAATTATGGGGAGGTTCCAAATTAAACAGGATGATCAATTTCACAGAACACACCCCTAAATGATTCCATTGAATACAGGGTTTGAGGCACTTTGGCTGTGAGCTTAGGCATATGATAAATGAGACCTTGTATGACCTTGAGGAATGTCTTGCCTTCAAAATATGGGCTTCACTGGGGCAACCCTGGGGAGTACATTGTCATGGCCCTAGGGACTTGTGCAAGGAGAAGTACTGCCTTCCTTAGGCTGTACCTCCTTTGACATTAGCTATGGAGCATGTCTGACGAGGACCTGGAAGTTATTCCTCAAAACAACCAAAACACTCAAAACACACACACTTTCAAACTGGCCATTTTCTTTGGGTTTCCTCCAGTTCCTGAGGGGCTGGTGAAAATGGCTTTGCCTCTAGCTCTGCAGGACCATCATAGATAGAAGCTCATTTTCTTTGCTAGGGTTAAGCCTGTTGAAGAGGAGAAGACCACTGTGCTCAGCCAGTGCCCAGGAAGACTTTGTCAGCCCATTCTACACCAAGGGGGGGAATCGAGCTGGTTCACTGTGGAACCTGAGGCCAGGGTCACAGTTTCTGCTGGTCTCTCTTAAGTTGAAGGGGTCATATCACAGGGAACATCACTCAACTTCCTCCTTCAAATCATGTCCTGAGCAATGGGGCGTTCAGCTTCAGGATCTCCATGGGGAGGAAATGAAAACTTGTGCAAAGTCAGTCGGTTGCCTGATTCCTCTTGTGGCTGAGGAACCACAATGAGGTCAGTCCCCTGCAGCTGTCCCCTGGGACAGCTCAGTGAACTCCTGGACCACCGGACACTGCCGGCTCCCCATCTGAATTCTGGGTCCAAAGTCAAGCTGGTTTGTCTTTGACAGAGTGGCCTTTGAATTCTTAAAATATGTTCTGACTGGTGTCTAGCCAGTGGGAGATGTGATTACAGTAATTGATGGGCCTGTGATAGACACTGCTCTCTGAAAATGCAGTGTTGAGTGTTTTGAAAGGGATTCCATGAACTCTTATTTATACATGACTCCGGTTTTCTGTATGTGAAAGGCTTGTGGCTAATGTGTCAAATGAGGACAACTAAACCACCAAGGTCTTTTCCATGGAAGACACAGTAGAAGAGTTTAGGGCTAAGAAAATGCAAGCTTTTGAGACAGTATGGTTATTGTTGGAAGATAGTCTCTTTTACATTTTCTTCTTCTTCTATTTTTCTTTTGGTTGGGGATAGAGAGATAAAAGGCAAAAATGTACACTAAATTCAGAATCTGGGTCACATCTATCCATATCCCACTTTCCTGGAACATCTAATTTTATTTAGCAGGTTAAAGCTGAGAGTTTCAGAGATGAATATCTTCCCTAGCATTCAGAAACAGTAACTTAACAGATTCATGAAGGAACAGCAAATGAAGAAAGAACAGAAAGTGTGAACTATAGCTTGTACCTCAACTATCTGTGATTAAAGCTTTTTGGTATAGCTGTTTTTTCCATTTTATTAGTGATTGTTTCTGTATTCTTGATTTAATGGGTTTAATGTCTAAGTTTCCATTACTTTAATTTCTCTCATCCACAGGGAGGAACAGTAAATAAATCCAAGGCAAAAATAATGATGTTTTCAACTATTCAGTTTTATCTAGAATCTGCCTTCACTGGTGATGGGGTAGCTTATTCTAGCGGTGTGGGTACTAACGTGCTTTTATGCCCCATATGCTTGCTTTTGATGTCACAATGCAGTATAAACCTGAACGTTCAAATGGACATGTCTTTGAACCTGGTATTTTGTTGCTTATCCATAAGGTTAGCTTTACTTCTGTGTTTCTTCCACTTTCAGAGAAGCCACTGGGAAGTATTTAATGATTTCTGTCTTGCTTATTTACCAGTCCCATGAATGTGTCGTGGCAATGATGGTGACAGAGTGCCATAGCCCTTCCATAGGCTGGAGAGAAGTAGGATGTCATTACAGTCCTCTCCAGTCATTCAAGAATGAGACTGGAAGAGATCATTCATTATCCTATTTGCAAATGAGAAACAGGTATAGGTGTGAAGAGACCTGACCATGACTATTCAGCAAATGAAAGGTACAACAGAAGATGGAGCCTGATCTCTCATGCATCAGGGATTGGGTTATCCTGGGCAAGACCACGGTCGGGTTATCCTTGGCAAGACCGTGAGGACCACCAAGACACTCCGAACAGACACTTGATCTTTCCTGGACATTCTAATTTGGGGCCCTAAACCTACGTCGTTTGCTTCACATGCTTGCTAAAAACTAGTTGGTGAAATTGTTCCTACACAGCTTACATGGACGCCAGTTGCAAGTGGGCAAGTCGGGCCAGAGATGTGGCATGATTGTGTCAGAAAAGGCAATCTCTGCTTTGCAGCTATGTCAGCCAGGCTTATATGGTTCATGCTGCCAGCTTGCAATCGTGCTTCTCCACCCACTGGTGGCTCCTTATGGCAACAGGGAAAGATGGCACCCCAGAAAGAGAATTGTGACATCTTTCAGAACTAGACTCCCCTCCCTTTTTTATATAAGAACATTTTCATAAATACTTTATGGTCTCATGTTCATGGAATTTTTTCATACCTTAGTCATGAAGAATGTTCTAGCTGATTGAACTGAAAGGTCAGAGCCTGCTGAGGCTTCTCCCATACCAATGGTGGAACCTCTGGGCTTCCTCATAGAAGTCTTCTGCCATCACCTAGAAGCTAGATCAATTGTTTCTTCTCTTCATGTCCATTACATGTTGTCAGCAGCATCCCACCCACCAAGCCATTCCATTAAGGAACTCGTGCATGGCAATATGAAGAATCTGGGGTCACAAACCACATATAAATAGGAAATTTGTGGGTTGCTGGCAGAGATCATGAACTTGTGACTTCTGGGTCACATCGCAGTGTTTTAAAGGCAGTGTCACCAGGCAGGTAATGTGCTTACTCCCAATGCAAGCACTTTCTACCTGCTTTCCTACTCTATCCTCTGCTTCACTCTTTTTTTGCCTGGTTGGGATTTTTGTTAGATTTATGGGGTCCTAACCCAGCCTTCTTTAGAAGGTACTCTTCTCTTCTTAGTGTTATCTTGTTTCTGCCACAGTTGAGTCAGAGCTCTATGTAAATGTTTTTGGTCCTTGTAGAAAAATGTTCCTTTTGTTTCTAGGGACAGCAGTTGAATCCAGGCCATGCTACCTTGTCAACACCTGTAAGACTCTGAACTGTACTGCTGTTCTTTAGGCTGTGGTTCAGTGGTGTCCCAGAACTTGGCCTCCTTATGGTGTGGTTCCCTTTAACTTCTTCAGTCTTTTCTTGGGATCCTCACCACCCCTCCCACCCCAGTCCTGGGTCATTTGACTTTTATCTCCTAACTTCCTCTTAGATAATCTGTGGCCCATTAAAATTAATGTTGGCAAAACCTCCTCATTGACATATGCTATATATGATGATTCTTATCTATAATTATGAGGGATGCATACCCCATACATACAACTAAAAGGGTACATATTTAATTGATATTTATTATTACTTTCTACTATAGAAAAGGCATCTTACTAGTGCTTTCATATATGCTCCATCTTATGGCACTGGTGTGAGGTAGGGATCATCACTGCCGAGTGAAAGAAATAGACCATTTAGAGAACTTGTGCAAGTTCACACAGCTGGGGAGTGGACAAGCAGTGTCTAGGATTCGCAAACCAAATCACTTTCTTAGCACAGGATCAAGGGTTGGGGTGAAAGGGACATAGTCAATACCCTTGGTCTAGCTCCAAGCTGAATCAGCCTGTAGGGCATCTGTGCCTTGGCAGAGCCTATGGAGTGATGGATAGGGGTGGGCAGCAGTGCCATTTAGCCCAGGCTGTAGATGGCAAGGGGCATTGACTATTTGCCACTGTTCAGAGGCCAATTTGGGTAGAAGAACAGCATAAGGCATCATCACAAATGTTCATTCTACTCTCAAATCAGTCTGTCCCTGATTGTCTCATTGAGAGGTAGGCAGAGAGAGACACAGGTGGGGGCCTCAGGAGCTGAAGCTGCTGCGACTTTCTTGAGGCTTTTGGGGTTGTGAGTTTAGTAGTGGAGAAGGAAGGGGCAGAGAGGGAGTTTATCATTCAGGGAGAATCTAGGTATATTATGGCTCCATTGTCTCCTTCCTTAGGACTCTTGCTCTGGATACAGAAAGGTGAAGGAAGGAAGAGGGTAGGCGTGAAGTATTGTTAATGTTGAAATCAATTTCAGATGCTATAGGATATAATCAGACTTTCTTAGTTACCAGGGTGCTTGGGTGGCTCAGTGAGTTTTGCATCTGCCTTTGGCTCAGGTTATGATCCCAGAGTCCCGGGATCGAGCCCCACGTCAGGCTTCCTGCTCAGCGGAGAGCTTGCTTCTCCACCTTGCCTTTCCCCTTCCTTGTGCTCTCTCTCTCTCTTTCTCTCACGTAAATGAGTAAAATCTTAAAAAAAAAAAAAGGACTTTCTTAGTTACTTTGTATTGCATAGGACTATCTTTGGACGTTTCTTGTGTTTATCAATGGCTAGGACTTGAAGTTCTTTTGAATTTCTCCAGTCATAGAGTTCTAGACACTCATACATTCTTAATAAATGTTTACTGAATAAACTGAATGAAAACACGAATAAATAAGATTTTTTCCCATTTCTAATTCCTAATTCCTTT
The DNA here is from genome assembly GCA_028533885.1 of Nasua narica. Taxonomy (NCBI): domain Eukaryota; kingdom Metazoa; phylum Chordata; class Mammalia; order Carnivora; family Procyonidae; genus Nasua; species Nasua narica. The sequence continues at coordinate 55,777,013 of CM052810.1, forward strand.
CTCTTTGTGCTCCACTCTACATATATGTATTCAGCTCTCACTAAAAGGCACAGCTGTGATCAAGACCCATGAGAACTTTGCTCTTCCAAGCATCATTGTGGAGGAGGAGAGAAAGATGATAAACCTACAAAACAACTGCACAAGAGAGTGACAAGTGCCATCAAGAAAATAAATTAGGTAATGGATTGGAGGGATGCAGGGTAAGAATGATGTTCTTCAGTGTGGACGGTTAGGAAGGGTCTAAAGAGGTATCCTATGAGCTCAAGTCCGTATAGTAAGAAGGAGCCTGCCAGGAGTGGATTTGGAGAAACGTCCACTGTGAAGGCATTAGGGGAACATGTGCGGCCCGCATGTACGGATGCCCCCCATATTCATTTGCTATAGGGCTGCCGTAACAAAGCACTGCCCTCCGAGTGGCTTCAGTCACAGCAAGTCATCATCTCACTTCTGGAGGCCAGAAGTCTGAGACTGAGGTGTTGGCAGGGTTGGTTTTTTCTGAGGTTGTGAGAGAGAATCTGTTCCATGCATCTCTCCTAGTTCTGGTGTTTTCCTGGAAATATGGGGCGTTCTGTAACCGTGGGTCTCTGCCTTCATCCTCGGGACGTTCTCCCTTGTGCGTGTCTGCATGCAAATTTCCCCTATTGTAAGAAGAGGGGTCACTTGGGATCAGGGCCTACTCTAACGACTTTTATTTTCACTTGATTACCTCTGTAAAACCCTATCTCTACCTAGGGTCACCTTTTGAGATACTGGGGGTTAGGAGACCAACATCTTTTCGGTGGGGAGGTGTAATTCACCTTGTATGTGCTCACATATGTATCTTTGGGTTTTCTCCCTTTTGACTGGATAACAACCCCTCTTAGGCATGCAAGTTAGTCATTTTTCCTCTTGGATCTTTCTAGACTGGGTTCCTGGCTAAAAACGGAACTTCGGAAAAACTGTCAATAGGCTCAATGTTTAACACCCTCAAAGCTAGGAGATCGCCTTCACTGTGGGAGGGTGTTCTTCACTGAACTCTTCAGTGGGTTTTAGGAAAGGCCCAGTGAATTCCAAATATTTGAGAGGGGGGCTGGGCAAGTGACCTTTTTTTTTTTCCTAAACATAAATAGAGGCTTCGTTTCCTCTTTGGGACAGTGATCAAAACAAACCGATTAGGCCATGCACATGGTCACAAAAACAGGTGGCTCAGGAGGTCCCCTGTGGCTTGTCGGCCTGCTAGTCGCCTTTGGGCCTGGGAGGAAGGCAGCGTGGTGGTTGGGCCCCGGGTGGAGGCCCACCGCACACAGGGGAGCCAGTGGGCCGTGTCTGCAGCTGGCGAGGGCCGGCTCTTGACTCACGAGTGACTAACGGGAAAGTGCAGACAATGCTGGGAACAATGTAGGGCAGAGAACTGTTGATGGAAGGAAGCAAGATTTGTCAGGGCCTTTTCCCCGGCTGCTCTCAAGGTTGTGCTTTGTGAAGCAGGTCTGTCTCCTCAGAGCGGGAATGGAACCAATGATTCAGGGACAGCGGCTTAGTCAGCTGGTGCGAAGGGCCCACGGATCTCCTAGACAAGCTCCGTTCTGTAGAAAGCGCACCTGATTTGGCACAGGTGACCTGGGTTTGGGTCCCATTGTCCCCCCCGCCCCGTGCCGCTGTATGACCTCTGGCAAGTCTCCCCGCTACAAGGAGCCCTGGGTTTTTGCCTGTGAAATGGTGTGCAGGGAGGAAAACCAAATCAAAACACATAGAGGAATGTGACCATCAAAAGCAATCTATAAACTATTTCCAATGTTACTTATATGAGTTTTCCAATTTTTTTTAGAAAAATATATATTTATTTAAGTAATCTCTATACCCTGAGACCAAGAGTCGCATGCTTGGTGGGCTGAGCCACCCAGGTGCCCCATGATTATCCTAGTTGTGGGTTTCATTTAGTTAATGACATAAAAGGACGACGCGAACTCAGAAAAGCCGTGGAAAGAGGCCGAGGAAGCAGAACAGCAGACACAGAAGGATGTGCGGTCCTTGGAGGCAGATTTGCCCTAAATAGGACCCAGCTCTGAGCAGGCACAGAAAGCGCCCCCTGAGGACAGCTGCTGGGAAGCATTCGACTGAGACAGGTTTCTGGTATCATTTACTTAGGTTACCTGAAGAAGGATCTCGTGGTACCCTTCAAAGTGCTACTCTTAAAAACTTGGGGAAAGCAGATCGGCTTAGCGTAGACTGAAGCTAGCGGGTCTGCTCCTTTTTCCCATGACGCTCGGCTTTGTCTGTCATCTGTAGCTGGTGTCCTCTGAGGCGCGGGGTCGCAGCCAGTCCTGCCATCCAGTCTGTCGTCCAGCAGCTGCCCCAGAGGACGAGCGGGTCACTGATGGAAACTCTCCTAAGGGCAATGAAACTTCTTTCCCAGGCCTGCCAGCAAGCTTCTCCACATTTCCTATGATTTCTAATTTAGTTCTCTGTGACTCTAATGGTGAGGCGACAGGATGACCTTTAAGAATTTGGGGTGGGGGCCCATGAGCTGAGCAAGAGCCATGTTCTGTTACGTTGGAGGGAGGAGGACTGACTCGACGTGGATAGCAGCCCCGGCCACCCCGGAGCGGAGCTGAGACTGAACTCGGGCTTCTGGGTTCATACTCCTTGCCTCCCTAGCAGGGTCATAAGGTCGGTAGATTAAAGGAGGTAGAGACAAGCCGTGCATGGGTGAGTTGGAGACCTGAGCTGATTTTCACCCGTGTTAGTGTGGACGGACGGGGCTGAGTGTGATATTAGGGCGAAGTGGTGGCGAGCTTGTGGAAGAGGGCACAGAAATGCTGCAGGTGGCTTAGAACTGACAGTTAGCCTCAGTGAGTGCACGTTAAGGGGCCAAGCTTCCCTATGACTGTGTATTAGCTGGATATCAGGGAAAACTTTGTATTAAGCAGAGTGCCCGAGCTAGGCCCTGCACTTGGTTTAATGGTTTACTGTTGCTGTCTTGATATTCTTAATACTTTTGAACATTGCGTTGGGCCTTACCAATATTTACAAATTATGTAGCCAGTCCTGGGCTGGTGAGGTAAAAGACACAGGTAATATGAATGAGCCCATTTTACAGATGAGGGGACTGAGGGTTAGGCAGGTTAAATGGCTTCCCTAAAGTCACCCCACAGTATGCAGCTAACTGCAGCCCTAGTTCTCCCACCTCCTAAGCCAGTATATGGTCTGATTTCAGTGCAATGTGCACATTTCTGAGGACCTGCCTAGCTCGTCATAGTGGCTCTTCTTAACTTCCCCCACCCCCTATGATGAGCCCCGCTGCCCTGTGTATACACTGAAACTCCCCCTGGCCAGAGCTGCCACCAAGCTGGGCCTGGCTGGGCCCAAGTATGGGTCAGGTCATCTGTAGTTTAAGCAGAAGAGTAAGGGTTACTCCCCGGGACACTGTGATGGGACATTATGAGAGGTGGCTTCTGGAATCGTATCCCAAGGTCTCTGCCACTTGAATTTATACAACTTGAAGTCTTTTTTTTTTTCTTTTTAATTTGAAGATTTATTTATTTATTTGAGAGTGTGTGAGGGGAGGAAGGGAGAGGGAGAGAGAGTGGGAAGCAGACTCCCTGCTGAGCGTGGAGCCCCCCCATGGGGCTCAATCTCATACCCTGAGATCACGACCTGAGCCGAAACCAAGAGTTGGACACTTAAGAGGTGGCGCCATCCAGGCGCCCCTTGAGTCTTTATATCCTGCTTGACTAAAAGCAAGAAACGCTTGAGTTTTGTGGAGGGTAGAATCCTGCTTGGGTCTCCATGGAAGGAATTGCCTTTATTTTTAACAGCGAGTAGATGTAGGAGATCCCTTTTGAAATGGGTGGGGCCTTGTCTTTTACTCCAGTTTTGATACAACAGAAGGGAAGTAATCTAATACCCAGTGTTTTAGCAGGTCCCTTCCCCTGGGGTCAGAATCTGCTACTTTTCAAGTCTTGTTTCTATGCTAATTAAGCTTTCACACATTGACCCTCGAGGCAGATACACAACATCTTGCTCATGCAATCTACAATTACAGGATAATTACAAATATCCCCCACTTTTCGGAAGTTCGCGTTGTGCCACTTCTCCGTTATGAAAGCCCTCTATCAGTACCCGTGTTTGCTAACCCAAGGACATCCAAAGAAGATTTTCACTTTTATGAAAAAAAGGTGAGAAGCAAAAATAGTGTTTTACGTTGTGTTGCAGTGAGCCACTGGGGAAGCCGTGCGGGCTCCTGGCAGTGAGAGCGGCCCCACCTGGCTCCTTCCCCAGAACCACACTCAGCATCTCCGCATCCAGCCGCTGGAGCTTTGAACCGTGTCTGTGAGCATCTCCGCTTTATCCTGGTTTATTTCGTGTTAGCATGTGCTCTCAGGTATCAGAGAAGCCTCACAGAGGTGATTTTTTCGGGTCTTGGAACACTGAAACAATCTTTTTCATGTGAGTGAATGGTAAATGCTTCTTTGCTTTACGCCATTTCGGCTCAGGGAAGTTTTCATAGGAACACTCTCCCTTTGGAGTGTCCATCACTCTGTGTAGCCACATTCCTAACACAGGTGGGCCTCTTCTCAGCGGACTCAGGAAAGTCCTCCCAACGCAACAATTCCAACAAGCTTAATTCAAATAACACTCACTCTGAAGAATTCCTCCTGTTTAATGGGAGGTAGTGGATATAATTAACTTGAACACTTGATTTGGAATAAGACACTAGAGATCTTAGAAATTGAGGGATTTGGAATACCACACTACTTCCTAGGATGTAGACCCAAACAAGAAAGAGCTTCAAAATAAAATAACATAGAATTGATTAAATTGGGGCGCCTGGGTGGCTCAGTTGGTTAAGGATCTGCCTTCGGCTCAGGTCATGATCCCAGGGTTCCTGGGATCCAACCCTGAGTCGGGCTCCTTGCTCATTGGGGAGCCTGCTTCTCCCTCTCCCTCTGCTGCTCCCTCTGCTTGTGCTCTCTTTCTCACTATCTCCCCCTCTTTCTCTTTCTGTCAAATAAATAAATAAATAAAATCTTAAAAATAGAGAAATGATTAAATTTATAGTGCAAACCCAGAAACATGTAATGAATATTCATTTTTTTTTTTGGTCTTATATAGAGGTTGAGCAATCCCAGACTGGGATATTTCCTTTAATGGGAGAGAAAAAACCCAGTGTCTAGGAATGAAGGCTATTTCTGACCTCTTCTTCAGGCTCCCAGAGTGATGTTTGGGGACCTTGCTGAGTATAGTTATTTGTGTTGAAGATAGCACAGGAATGAAGCACAGTACTATAGAAGGAAAAGAATGATGAGAAAAGAGATCCCTTCTTCTTTTTAGAGTCAATTGTTAAGAACTTCTATGCTTTTTCAATTGTAGGTGTTTTTTTTTTTAGATGATCTATTCACAGGTTGAGACAATGTGACCAGGCCTAGGATTTTCTGAGCCCATGCCGAAGTGTAGTTATTAGATTTTTTTTTAAAATCTGCTCTTCTCGTGATAGTTCTGGACCTCAGCTAACAAGGGGTTGCTCTCTTTAAAGATGCTGAAGACAAACCTTTCAAGGGGTTCTAAAATGATTCTAGAAGCTGAGCACCGTCTTATACCGGTGACTCAGTTTGAAGTCCCTCCTTTCCAATTGACTCCATTCACCCTGTGCTTAGTGTGGTCCTTTCTCTTCTACATTGGTGGAAATGTGTGAGAATCACTGGGCCAGAAGGCCTTCAGTCGAAGTCACTGTGCTAAATAATCAGAGGTCCACAAAAGGACAAAATTCTTACCCTGACCCACAGCAGCTAGACCCCTTGCTTGGCCTCATCACTCAACCAGAAAGAGGGTTTTTTGGTTTATATTTTTTTACTTTCATGAAAATGGTCTTAAATTGTAGACATGTGCCCACTTGGATGGAGCTTCGTGGTTCTCAGTAGAAGTGGCAACAACACTGGGCTCTGTGTAAGTGAATTAATTCTGTGGTAGATACTGTGAATTTGGTTTAACCTCTCAGAGAATCAGGAAAGTGGCCACCCAGTTCAAGTGTCTCCTAACAGCGAGATCTATAGGGCATTCTGAGATTTTATTTTACTTTTTAAAAAAGATTTTATTTGAGAGAGAGAGAGTAGAGAGAGAGAGCTTGTGTATGTGCAAGTGGGGGGAGGGGCAGAGGGAGAAGCAGACTCCTCACCGAGCAGGGAGGCCGATGCAGAGCTCCATCCATGACCCTGGGATCACGACCTGAGCCGTAGGCAGACGCTATGACTGAGCCACGCAGGCACCCAGGGCATTCTGAGATTTTAAAGCATGGAGTTCTAGAAATGTATGAAAAGAATTGGTTGAGAATATATAAATGTATTTCATGGAATGGCTCATTCAAACTAAAACATAACATATATTTTGGTATTATCTAGAGTATTGGTCTGGTGTCAGGTCCAGGTTTCCTCACAAGGGCATTGGTGATGCTGAAACTCTTTGTGGACGTGTGGAAAATGAGTGTGCGTGCACGCGTGCGCGCGCGCACACACACACACACACACACACACACACACACACTAGGTGAGGTGGCTTATCGGATGTACCTTTACCCCTCTCTGTCCCCCACTGATCCATGGCCACTTATGCTTAAGCAATGGTTAACCTCTTTGAGAGCTCATATATACTGCTTCTGACCTCTGTTTGTGGTTATTCAGAATTCAATCTTAGTTTTCCTGCTCTGACTAATCTTCATCATTTTCTATAGCTCTAGCCATTTCTGTTCCCATTTACCACTGCACTAGTTGGTGCAAAACCAGAAGTCAGAAGATCAGATTTAGTGTACATGTACTTCGTAAACTATCCAGGCCATGTGTATGGCGCTGTAATAAGAGGGAATTTCTAGGCCTCCTTGTTTTATCCTCCTTGTCCTCCTTGCTGTAGGACAAGATATCCTCTGGGCTGAAAATGACTAGAAGGTGTTTCCCAGTTGCAACCCTTTTCTCTAAGTTGTCCTCATCTTTATCCTGCTCTCTTTTCTATGGTTCTTTTCTCCATTGTTCTTTTCTCCATTGTTAACTAGTCCCTTGAGTGCAGCCGCTGGAGTTGTAAACTATCTCTTTTGCCAAAAAAACCCCCCCCCAATTCTCAATCAAGCCTTTGCTGCTTTGAAAATTTCATTCTTACCAGGGTATGAGTTACACCAATAGGTTCTAAGCCCCTGGGCTTTTGAGCCAAGTGGAGGTGCCGATGGAGCGGTCTCTAGCACACATCCTCATTCAGTTTGCCAGTTCCTATCAGAGTCTGTGCAGAGACGGTTGGGGTAACGTTGCGTGCGATGCTATCTGTCAGCGGCGGCCAGGGCTGATCCTGTAACTCCCGTGCTGAGTGATGAGACACCTGGCAGGTTTCACTGACCCGCCTCACCCCGCCATCCAGCTGAAGACACCGTTCAGCCCGGCCAGTGGCTCGAGGGTGATGACAATTCAGATAAAATTCTTGTTCACAAATTCTTTAAATCCACTGAAGTAAATTCCAGACTTACTGCCAGAAGCGAGAGTTCCCGAGACAGCTCATTGAGCCTGATAAAATCCTGAGCACGTGGCAGGGAGTCAATACTCACACGCTGTACTTGAGATGCATCTAGACCTGCCTTTGAGTAGAGAATCTTCTTTGAGATCAATATAGGGTTTTGCTAATATATTTATTTGCGGCTCCACTTTAGTATCTATTTAATGAAAGTGATGGGCAGTTTATTGTTTACAAGCAAGTGTTAGCATGTTGGATAATTTTTTCCTTTACAGGTAGCATCACATGAAGACATGATTTAGAAGATTCCACGTGCACGTTTGCATATATGCGACAGGGTCAAATCTGTCTAAAACATCATGCTGATATGATTCTCCGTAGTCAGCCTCTATTACCTGTTATTACATTTGAATCCAGAAATGCTTATACTATTCAACTGGTGGAATGGGCGATCATTTCTTTTTTTTTTTTAAAGTATTTCTTTATTTTTAAAAAATACTTTATTTATCTATTTGACAGAGAGAGAGATCACAAGTAGGCAGAGAGGCAGGCAGAGAGAGAGGGGGAAGCAGCTCCCCACTGAGCAGAGAGCCCGATGCGGGGCTCGATCCCAGGACCCTGAGCCGAAGGCAGAGGCTTAACCCACTGGGCCACCCAGGCACCCCGGGAATGGGTGATCATTTCAAAAGGGGTCTGCATGTGAACAGTTATGACGGTACATCTTCCTGGTTAAACCTCTGAGTAAGGAAAAGGAGCCATGAAACCATGCTAGTTTTGAAAAAGCGTTTAGTTTGTGTTAAAGCCTTTTGCGGCAGTGGAGAAAACACGGTGGTGTGTATTGAACAACCGGTTAGGACCCTTCGTCAGCGGAAGATACTTATGTGGACCCGGGGCTCAGGAGACTCAAAAGGGAAGCTCCGGTTCCTGTATCAAATTGCTTGCCTGCCCTTTGGTAAGGCCTGGCAGGCTGCCACCTCTGTCCTGCCCCGGCCTGACCTCCGAGCCCATGAGCCTGGTACCCTCTGGGTACTAGATGGTGAGAATGGCCAGAGGCCAGCGCCCTCGGAGACTTCAGTCTAAATACCAAAGGTCAATCTCTTTAACGGGAATTCCCTGCCTTGTAATTTGCTGTAGGTATTCCCTAGCAGAAACCCCTTTTCCTAAAACACCTTTTGGTTCGTATTTTTAGGCATGGTTCACAGACCTCTGTAATTTCTGAACTCTTGTTTTTTGGATGATGATTTCTTTTTTTACTCTTTTCTTATAGATCTTGTCATTTCTCAGCGTTGAACAGATTGTGTTCACAGAGTTCTCTGGAGAGGTTAATATATTCCACCTTTCTTGAATGTCGTAGCTGGGTTTGGAACTGTTTACGTGAGAGACAGGAATGCTTTTTAGACTTACCTTCCCTCGGAACACAGGGAAACGTGATAGTGTTAGAAGCTTGTAAATAGCTCGTCATTTTCCAAACCCATCAGAAGGAGGCCCGTGGAAATTACTAGAGACGGCTAATGGAAATGCTCTTGCTCCAGCCCATCCAAGATTATCAAAACACTCATTCTGAAAAGCAGAAGGTTAACTTGAGCGATTCCCCACTGCAATGAAACAGGCATGTTTTCTTTGTCCTACTTCCTTTTTCTTACCTCAAGCCCTTTCCTTCCCTTGGAGTTTGGGTCTGACCTGTGTCTGTGACTTGTAGGCCATTTTTGGAGCTAACATACTCTGTGAGGAACAAGAAGAGAAAAATGACGGCAAGTAAACAGTAAGGGATGGTCAATCGCCTCCTTTATATTTCTCCACAGAAAATTGGAAAACGCCAATAAAAAGGAACTATTAGAACAAGCGATTTTTCTCTAAAGTGTTACTCCTTACTACTATTTCCCTGACCTTCTCTGAAGGTCATGGGGTATCGGTACTCGCCAGAATATACCACACACATGTGGAGATGACTAGTGTCTTAGGGAAGGTGGCCCTGGGCCTGATTCTCATGTCTACCAGTCAATTGTCCCCCACTGAGTGTCCCAGGGCACGTCTCTGAGCCTCTTTAAGCTTTAATATTTAGGGTCTTTAAGAGGTGAGTGATGACTCTCTTCTCATAGGTGGCCCTGAAGATTCAATGAGATGATTCCATATCAAGTCCTTGGCAGTAGGAAATGCTTACTAAATGATAGACATTAAAATGATCATAGTATTGTTTCTATGGAGATAGACTCAATGTAAACATTAAAAGAAAAACGTGAGGGAGGAAAAGGGGCAGAGAGCGCACAGATGTGTATGTGTCCGTGCGCATGCCGAGCACGTGTGCTGTTGTAAGTGGGTTTCACCCACGTTTCCTTGATGGCAGTGAGACATCACGATGTCGCAATAGCACTAGGAGAAGTGTCCAAAATACTTCAGCGTGTAAAATGCGGGGTCAGTAGTGTGGCGGCAGGTGATGGGACAAGAGTGAGCCTACACAGGGCAGCAGTCAGTGCTCAGAGAATCTGTGAGCTCACAGCCGATCATGTTGGTTCCACATTTGCACTCAGGTGGGGTGCACTGTGGCCCACTATCAGTGCACTTGAGTCTGTAGGATGGCCTATAGGTGAGGGATTTGGCCCCTGCTAGCTGCAGTCGTCATGTCCCTCCGGTGACCGGTCAGCCGGTGTGTGTCCTTGGCCTTATTCCCTGCACCCTAGGGGTGGCTTCACCTTAGCAGGCTGTCTCAGAGCTAGATTTCTAGGGAAGACATCGGAACTGGAAGGAGCTCAGGATCTAGCTGAGCGGCTAACAGAGCAAGGGTGAGGAGGGGGGAGATAAGGGGAGCAAAGGCCAGACTGGGGAGAGGAGACGTGATACCAGAAGTGGTGGAACACTTGGAATCTGAGACCCAAGGGGGACGTTTGTTGGGAACATAGAGAAAGCTTAGGCGCAGGGAAGGGCGAGAAGGAGGGAGGGTCAGAGAGGAAACAAGGATTTTTGATGCCTTGTGAGGAAGCTCCAGGCCCCCTGTAACCAACATCATGAGCTACATTGGTAAGCACGAAGACTCTGGTTTAATACACCTTTGAGCTGAATGTTAGGCTAGTGAGTGAATCTTACCAGGCCTGTTAACTCCTTTGTAAATAGGAATAATAGTAATACCTTGGTCGTTGAGTCACTGATTAGTTGAGTCATTAATCCACATCAATGGCTTAGCACGTGTGTGGCGCAGAGTATGTCTCTTATAAAGGTTTGGGGTTAACATTTTAACGGAAACGGACTTAAGAATCTATCTTTGTGTGTTTCTGCTATTCTGACCACAGGACCGTTTCTTCTCTCAATCTCTTTCATTGGCCCCACTCTTTCTTTCTGTTCAAGAATCTTCAAAATTCTTATCAAAGACATTTGCTAAGTGCTTTATTGCGTGTGGTCTTCTGCTCGATGTGGTAGAATTATCTGGCTTCCCTTCTGAAAGTGAAAGTGGTTTTCTAAGCCAGACTTGGAAAATATGTGCTTGCTTCCACTGTTCTGGGACCAGTAGGTGCTGAACAGGAACAGCAGGGCTTTCTGTTGGGTATAAATCAATGATATTGAGTCAGGGAGCTGTTGTCAACTGGCTGAAGAGAACTTTGGGGCAGAGAAAATTCTAGTCCAACTCAATGCTTGGTAAAATGACAAAAGAGTAATTAAAGTATGGATTTAAGTGCAGTCAGATTTTTAGCATTGTAACTCTATCCCAGGCTAGTCATCTCTAAACATTTTAAGCAAAGCTGTTCATCTATAGCTCCTGCAAAAAGGGAATATATGATAAGGTCTTAGGCCATCAGTTTGTAGAAATGAGAACAATTCAACTGTCTCTTTCCCAAAATAGTTGATGCACATATTTGACTGTTGATTTCATCAAACAAATGTTAAGAAAATAAACTTTAACAAGCTTATGTAAAGTCGAAGAAAATCTGTGGAACTTAGCTGCCTAAGGACCAAGGGAGTTCTGAATAACTGGATTTTCTTTAAGGAGAAAGAAAAGAGAAGGACACGGAAACTATTGTCTTTGGTTCCAGTGAAACTCAAAAAGGAGGAAGAAAACAAGGTTGTGTGAAATAAAAATGTGAGTATGGCCAAAAAAAAAAAAAAAGAAAGAAAGAAAGAGAGAAAAGAAAAAGAAAAAGAGGGGCAGATTTCCCAAGTAGCATCCACTGCTACTGACAGACTGGGAAGAATAAGGTCAAGCTAGCCGAAGCAGCTGGCAAGATATCCCTTGGAGAAGACAGAGGACAAGAGAGAGCAGGAGAAGCTGTTACCTCTCCTCTTCATTAGGTGGGGATGGACAGCCAGTAATAACGCCATCAAAAGAACAGAGATGTTTGCTGCTCCTTTAATCAACCCCTACACCTATAAAAGAATGGGAAATAGAAAGAGAAGACATAAATTTGGAGGGAGGAGGATGTAGGTGTGGTGGATGGAGACGTAAGTGGGTGAAGAGTATTGCACTCAAAAGGCTTGGTATACTGCCTTTCAGGGGATGAAAATGAAGTCACCAAAGTCATTTCAAGAATGAATTTGTGCAATTGGGGAGGAACCCCCAAATTATAGACTGGTCACACCCATATGCATTGGTGCGCATGCGTGCACACAAAGATCTAGGCCACGGACTCTAAGGAGGAGTCTCTAATAAAATCGGCGAACATCTTGAAGAAAATACCATACAGGGTAAAATGTCTCCTGTGTAAAATGGGCACCTCTGTCTGGCTCAGGTGATTTCTTGCTCTGCGGACGAACAGGCCCACTGGTCATGGGGAGTTGTTGGGTGTAGGGTTTGGCTTCAGAGAGACCGTGTGATGTTGATGATAGGTACACTAATATGATCTGACCAGCTACCGTACATGTTTGTTCTTTGTTCTGGACTAAACCACTTTTCGTGCACCATGGGCTCTTGGTGCCTGATGTGCCTTTGTTTTTCCCAGTTTAATTTTACAGCAGAATGGACTTGAAGAGAAATGGACTTCGTGTGTTATGTGATAATTTACCTCTGTTACAAGGGTATCAGAATCTTTGGTGAGATTTGAAATGAATTTTGATTTGACAGTAATATTTTTACTGACTCTCAGTAGTAACCAAAAAACATTCCATAATTTTCATAGGTTTGCATTAAAGTAGTACTTTGTATAATTCAGCGGTATTGATGTGTGTTTATTCTTTAAAAAAAAAAAAAAGGAAACTAGGAAAGGCTAAACATTGAGCATATTTAAAAGTTTTTCCTGTTTGGGGGGATACTTTTTATGATCATTTTACCAAATCGTGACTGTTCTCACCCAGCCTTATCAGTGAAAATTGTGCAATCTACCTCCTACTGTATTGAGGGAAACGGGGGTCAATAATTCAGCAAGATTTATATGCTCTTCATTTTTAGAAAAAGCTGGGCGTCTTTCCTTGACATCCATTATGACTGTTGGGTCTGATCCTTCCATTATGCAACAAATAATTTCTGAGTTTCTGCTATCTGCAAGAGAATATGCACCTCTTTTTTTTTTTCCTCAGAAAGAGTGGGACCTCTTTAAAGGTGGGGCCATATTTTAACCCCAATACTGCATACGGTGACCTACATATGATGATACTTCATAGATGTTGGTAAAATTGAGGTGAGCACTTGGCTTTGCCAGCGTCAAGCTCTGGTTCCCACCCTTCTGATTTTCTGCAGAAGGCCAAGAAGAAAGCTCAAACCAGGGTGGGGACAGAGCAAAGGCTGCTAACAGAGTAGCAGAGACATTAGCTTGAACCACATTTAACAAACCAGAAAAATAAAGTCAGTGTTTTCCTGCCTCAAGCATCTCACTTTTATCTCCCCAAAGTTTGAGAACATAGATGTTTCATTCATTCCTCAGGGTTCTCCGAGCTTCCGTTCCCAGATACTGCCATATGCACCTGGACATTTGGAACAGAGTCCATGAACAGGCGTGGAAGGGATGTGGTTTCCTCTCCCTTGGTCCCTGCCCAGCTCTTACATGGAGAAAAGTGCTTCGGGGATTGTCACTATCATCCTAAGACCTTCTTCTTTCTCTTGCTGCTGGAAACAGTCTCTTGGGAGAAGTCGTCACTGGCTAAAGCAGTATGGGCAGATATAGAAAGAATCTCAAGACATTGGTGCTTTAAGAATGGTTGGGGCTTGGGCACCTGGGTGGCTCAGTTGGTTGGGCGACTGCCTTTGGCTCAGGTCATGATCCTGGAGTCCCGGGATCGAGTCCCACATTGGGCTCTCAGCTCCACTGGGAGTCTGCTTCTCACTCTGACCTTCTCCCTGCTCATGCTCTCTCTCTCTCTCTCTCTCTCTCTTTCTCTTTCTCAAATAGATAAATAAAATCTTTAAAAAAAAAAAGAATGGTTGGCGAGTTGTGTACTTTACTGCCAACAACATTGAAGAACCAGGGTTTACCTGCCCCACAGGGCACTTGGCTTTGGGAGTTCAGGGATGCGTCTCTCCTGTTGAAACAATAGAGTCTACCTAAGTGGAAAGGTACTTTTCAGGGCCAAGCCTAGTTCTTGCGGATGGCATCATAATGAGGGAAAACTGACCCTTTCATATTACTGATTCCATTTTTAGTAATTGTTTTCAGAGGCTGGTTATATTGCTAAGTATCATGAAACATATCCGCTAATGTAAAGATTGTGAATTAATCTGTATCCCTCTTTGGAGACTTAAAATGTCTGCTGATCATAGGGCCTGGCTTAAAAGTTTTTTTCTAATCTTAATTTTGGTTGATGCATGTAACTATGCTAACACATGCTGTTTTTAAAACACAAATAATTTATGCCACAAGCTTTCGTTGAGAATTGTATTCTTCTCTTTTCAAATATTAAATCCTTCAGCTTCTGTGAAAAAAGTCAGTTGGCTGTTCACCAAACCGATTTTCTCTTTTTCTCGGGTACACAGCTGGGCTACATTTCCCATAAGCGGCCCTCTGGTTGAGTTCTAGACAAAAGAGTGTGGAAAGAAGTGATGTGTGCCATTTCTAGGCCTGGTCCACAGGTGACCCTCCACCCTCTTCCTCTTGTGCCTTCTTGAAGGCGAGCATGACGGGCATGGAAGCCATGGGCGGAAATGGCAAGTCACAAGGTGGGAGGAGCCTGGTCCTTGAGTCACCACCTTTAGGAGAGCGACCCCCATCAGGAATATTCCTTTTAGACTTTTTGTGTGCAAGAAGTCATCTGTCCTGTTTGAGTCATTACACAGTTTTGGGCTTGTTTGTTACGGTAGTAGTGGATGTTACCGTAACTACTCTAGTCCCGGAGAACCTTAAGAAGAATGGTGAGCGGTGCTACGTAATGGAGGGATCGTGCACTTTGGAGTACAGCGGGATGCGACTGGAGTCATGGCTCTGGCACTTAACTGCCAGGGAGCTTCTGACAAGTGACTTAACGTTTCTGAGTCTCTGCTGAGACAGTGTCCGTGCGGCCAAGCAATAAGACCCCAGGGACTTAGTCTATACACGTTTTGGGCTGGTGTGAGAATATTCCCCCTTCATGGGCTTGTTCCCTGGAGAAGCTGGTGTGGACCAGAGAGAAAAGGATCAGGAAATTGCTCCCTCCCTCTCCGCATCACGACTGGAGGTTCAGCACCTCGCGAAAGGTCCCAGAACAGATGAAGGTGAGGGTCATTTCTCTGACATGGTGAAAGTTGCAGAATCTGGCCTCATGTCGGCGTTCCTCTGAGGTGAACGTGCCAGGAATCATATTTGCAGTTACTAGCGAATGAAAGTATCACTTGGTCCTGCCCTGGAAAAACAGGTGAAATATGTATTTTTTCATAGAGAGATAAAGTATATAATTTTAGTAGGGAAAGGGAGGGCTTCGCTAAATATGTTTTCCTGCGAACAGATCTGCGTGCAGCTGGAGACCTGTGACCTGAATATTACTGTCCTAGACCAAAGGAAGTAAGATTCCTAGCTGCGGACGTAGTTTGCCCTCCCTAGGGGATGCCTGCTGAAGATCCATTTTTGGCTCCTTCCTGTACTTATACTCGAGAGTGAGTGCTTCTCTCTGGGCTAGCGGGTGTGAAATGCTTTCTCTTTTCAAGTCCTTTGGGCATTTTCTTGGGCTGTGATGTATCCAGAGAGCTCTATTAAGTGGTCCAGTTGGGGAAGGGAGAACTGAGGGGTGGGGAATCCGGTTTTTTTTTCTTTTTCTATCGAAAAGAACACAGCCAGCTCAGCGCACTGACACTTTCCAATTTTAGACTCACTCAAGAATTTTTTTTAAGACTCATTCACTCGAACTTTAGACTCTACTCAAATCTGAGTAGATAACCGGTTTTTAGGGAGTGATTAAATTGCTGAGGTCATGGAAAACATCCACTCGTGAAAAGATTGTGAAAGAGTTTGTATCTCTTTTTGAATATTTATTTCCTGCGTGATACTAAGCCTGTGTTGATACTAAGCTAGACTCACCGGGAGATAGCTTCACTGTCTCAGGACTGGATTATCCAGGCAACATTTCAAATGCTGACTTTGTTTGGGCAGTATAGGCAGGCCCAATCAGAACTCTGCTTCTGTTGGTTTTCATGTGCATTTCACTTTGTAAAATAGATCCTGAAATAGAGTTTATCCGGTCTGCTTCTATCAGTTCACAACATTGAGTAGAGAAGGATGGAAATTAAAATCCTTAATGATGTTAAAGAAGAATGAGAACACTTTTATTTAAAGGCAACTATCTATTGAGGGTGGCTCAGTGGGTTAAGCCTCTGCCTTTGGCTCAGGTCATGATCTCAGGGTCCTGGAATTGAGCCCCGCATCAGGCTCTCTGCTTACTAGGGAGTCTGCTTCCCCCCTCTACCTGCCTCTCTGCCTATTTGTGGTTTCTCTCTGTCAAATAAATGAACAAAATCTCAAAATAAATAAATAAATAAATAAAGGCGACTATCTGTTGGGATAATGGGAAAGTTGTATTGTTTGGTCGAGCCCATCTGGAATTTTTCAAGAACTCAGGTTATCTGGGCCAATGGGGAAATTGCACAGCATGGTGGAATGCTGCTGGGTAGGATTCTGTCTTACTTTTTTAGTATGTAAATGGTTGTTTACTCCAGAATGAGGTTGTGATCAACTCTGCTTTTTTCCTCCAGCTTTCTTGGGTCTGCAGATTGTGGGGGCAAAACTGACTTAGCAGTTCGAAAATCTAAAATCTAGGACCAGGAGAAGTTTCTGACCAGTGAGACACCTTATTACCACCCAAGACCTACAGGACTGGACATGATTGTTGCCATGGTGCGCTAATGATGGCATTTGTCATAAAGAGGAATGCCAGGCTGCTGAGCATGTACAAGGTCACCTTCGATGAAAGAGAATGGGCAGAGGTGGCCAGGAATCCACCCCCAGTTCGCGTCTATCTCAGGCTTCCCTGTGCTCCCGACGACTAGAGGAAACTATGGCGGATCTTTGTCTTACCCAGTTTCTGTGTGTGTATGTGTGTGTGCATTCATCCATGTGCACGTGTACACATATATAACAACGTTATGATTATGGTCAGGCTCAGATATTCAGGGAACGGTATGAATGACAAATCCAAGTTCAGTGGTTTGGGGCTTGAGCACTTCAGCCAACTCTTGTCATCATTAGCTGTGTCTCTCTGTCACACACAGACACACACACAGCCCTAGAGAAACAAGGCAGCCTGATGTTGCCTACTCCCTGCACCCTGTGAGTGGGCCCGACCGACTCTACTTCCTCTCTGGGGGGGCAGCACGCAACATACAGTACTAACTGGCTATTTCAGTGGACCTCAAGAGTTCCATGCTAAGTAGTGTGCTTTCATCTCTGATGCCTCCCTAGCTCCGCCGAGCCCTGGACAGGTATTTCTGGCCTGTATTCTCAGACAGCCGGGTACCCACAGCTGTTCCAAGACAGGCCTGGAATGGGCTTCCTTATTTGTCTTCTCCCATCTACAGAGGCCGAAGAACAGAGAACGGCTTCTGGCTCCCTGGATTCTTGCAGGCGGAGGGCTACGGGCAAGGTGCTTTCCAACCCCTCCGGGGTGTCTAAACTCCAACTTCTGCCATGCGGAAAAGGAACCTGCCATACCTCGAACGCCTCATCTGCAGCCAACTTGACATTTTTCACACTGAACAATGAGTTCCTGTAGCCTCGTGACACACCTAATTGGTGTTGCATTTTGAATATTCTTGAAAATGTCCATATAATGAGAGGAAAACACTATGTGTCTAAGCAGAGCCCTGTTTCCACGTGCAAGTCGTCTGCTGGCAGAAGTCACATTAATGCTAATGAAATCTGAATGCGAAGGCCTGTCCTGCAGTGGGTGGATGGTCTCCTCTGTGCGGAAACACATTTTCTTCTCATTAGCGCCGCCATCTTTTTTAATATTAACGGTAATGATGAGAATTAGGGAGGCCAGTTTCTGGCAGAACCCAGAAGTAGTGGGGAGGGGAGAGAGATGAATGGTTGGGAAGTTCAAGAGTCACCCTGATAGTGAGTGAATGGCATCCTTCTGGGACCCTCTAAGAGTTATTTTGTTTTAAATGAGGGATATGGTGAATCACTGTCACCTGGCAATCGTTACAGCTAATGGGGAACCTCTTAGAGCCAAAGCCTTAGTTTGAGAGAAAAATCTATCTTGTGAGGGTTTTACAGCTGGTGTGTGTACGTGTGCGTGTGTGTGATATGTGTGTGCATGTTTATGTACAGGGATCTGTAGTCAGCAGTCGGCTTGAGCAGATTAATTCACTGTGAGAAGGTTTGCTGCGAGGGTCCATTGTTTGGTGCATATCCATAAGCCTTTCATAATTTCAGTGTCTTAACGACTGTCTCTCTCACCCACCATGTGAACTATTTTAAAGGGAAATACGGTGAGGGAAGTGAGGGCTGAGCCAGGGAAAGTTTCTTTCATAGCAGAAGAGAAATTTTCACGCTGTGGGAAAGTCAGTCAAAAGTGGTGGTTGATGTGTCTCCTACTGATTCCATTCCCCTTGGAAGTTTCTCTAATTTTTGCTGCTTATTCAAGCACTGAATGTCACTATGTCTCATCCCCCCTCCTGTGCCCGGGGCTGTTTGTGACTCTCAGAGGGGTTGAGACACCTGTGTGTTGTCCCCAGGCAGGCAACTTGCGAGGGCAACAGGGGGGCGGGGAGGCGTGGCGAGGGCGCAGTTCCTTGAGAATTGCTGGTGTTCCGTTTCTCCCAGCAGTACTGTGCCCCGGGGGTTACGGCTGGGAGTAGGACTGACTCAGATGTGGTGCAGGCAGCTGGGGGCCATGTTGCTCGGACTTAGAGGATGTCTAACCAGCCCTCGCCGAGGCGAAGGCAAGGAGGGCACCCCGAGTCGAATGTGTCTGTCTCCTGCAGCGCAGCAGCCGCAGTGATGGCTTGCATCCGCCTTTCCCGTTGGGACGGTGCCGGGGGCCCTCAGGACTGTGAGGTGCAGGGGAGAGCGCCCCAGCTTACCAGCCGAAGACTCAGGTTCGGGCTGCGTGCCAACAGCGTCGTTGCAACGTCGGTGTGACGTGGCCCCAGGAACCCCGATGTGCTCTTAGGATGGCAGCGAGAATGGAGGGGATGCGCCCAGAGAACGGGGCTCGACCCGCCAGCCGCCCTGGAGCAGCACGGAGACGCGCCCGAATGCGCTCGGAGGACGGCGCCCGGGGCAGGCAGGGGAGGTGACACCGCACGACGTCAGCAGCTCCCGGGGGGGACCGGGGGCCCCCCGGCCCGACGAAGAGGTTTGGGGGAAGGTGTGACTCTCTGAGGAGCTGTCACTGGGAAGAGGATTAGATTTTGGGGGCAGGCCCCGAGGTGAGGTCCGGGACCGCGGTGGAGATCTGGAGAAACACATTTCGGGGGTCTCTGAGGGAGATTTTTCTCATGGTTGCCAATGGCTGAAGATGCTTCACATCGCTGTTACTGGGAATAGTGCCACCGAATTCCGGTCGACGTCGTGGGGATTTCGGTGCAGTGCGGCAGTGTGTTAACACTGTGAACGTTCGGCCCTGACTCTCACATAGAAGCACACGTTTTTGGCAGCAGCAGAACATAGCTTCATACCCACTATTCAACTTTCTCCTATTTTGAACTAGGTACAAAATAGATGCTTTCGGCCCATTTTCCCACCCCCTCCCTCAGCCTCCTCCCATTCCCGACCCACAGCTCTTCTCTGACCCAGGCTCCACTCCTGACACATCTGTGGGACCCACCTACCTGGCACTTGTCCCTTTTGAGTAGCCTCACCATGGGGAGAAGCTGACCGTGGAGGTCGGGGACAGATCTCTGAGTGGAGCTTGGGTAAGAGCTGAAAAAATTGAAAGCATTTGCATCTTGATTTGTGTTTTAGAGTAGCTGATTTTTTGCCTGTCCCCAAAAGCCTCAATTACAATTTTATACTCCACATGTCAAGATGTCTATGTGTCAAAATGGCCTCATCACAACGTTCTTATGACTACCTGGCCACACGCTAGTCAAGTATATTATACAAGGAACTCAAGCATCGGAGGGGAGCTTGAACATGGTTATTTTATTTTTTTATTTTTAAAAGATTTTATTTATTTATTTGACAGAGAGAGAAAGACGATCACAAGTAGGCAGAGAGAGAGGAGGAAGCAGGCTCCCCGCTGAGCAGAGAGCCCGATGTGGGGCTCCATCCCAGGACGCTGAGATCATGACCTGAGCCAAAGGCAGAGGCTTTAACCCATGTTCAGGCGCCCCTGAACATGGTTATTTTAGAGATATTTTGTAATTTTAAGATCCGGAGCTCTCGTTCATTCCCAGATGCAGTCCTTGGACCATGCTGGTCTAGGACAGAGTCTCATCATCTGCATTCAAATGCAGAAAGATCAGAACAATGGATTCAGTTTTCTCTAAGGCTAAATTTATTCCATTTTGAGGACTTTATTTTGAGATAAGGGTCTTTATTTTCTTCTTGTCAATGTGTTGACACATTCTTCTTCTCTAGTTTTTAAATAATGGTGATAGTAGGTGGTATTTAAAAATGCCAACAGACAAAATAAACATGCCTGTGTCACTATTACATTTTTTTTCTTTTACTGATATGTGAAGTCCCAAAGTCTGGGAACTCTGATTTAAGTCACCTAATCTTTGGAACCTCATTTATTTCTTGGTGAAATGGGCAAAGACTCACCCGGGGTCCCCCGCAGCAATGTTGTTCGGTTTCCATGAGCTGATGTTCTTTATAGACAAGAGTGCTGGATGCTTTGTGTGATATAAACGTGGTGAACGCTGAGTGGACAGCAATGTCAGTGTTGGTGAAATGAATCATTGCGTGGAGGGATGGTGGAACAGAAGTAAAGTCTCTCCTCTTGCCCTCTTTTTTTCTTGATTAGCATTCCCTTCTCAGCCTCCAGGAGCACACACGAATGGCAGACGGGGGACTTTGCTGTGCTCTTTCAGAATCAGTATGACGAAATTTCCCTCAAGGCAGCCGGAGGCAGACGGTGTACCCAGGGAAGCCAGCGAGGGTCCTTCTGTGGAACAAGGAAGGGCGGGGTGGGGGTGCGCATGGGGGTTGGAGAAGAGTCCCAAGAAGAGGGGAGAGGAGTAGTCCTGTGTGTCCCAAAGTCGGAGTGAACTCAGGGTGTGTTTATTAGGGCAGAGCTTTCCACCAGGTGTGAGGAACTGGGTGGTGACACGGAGACCACCCCCCACCAGGTAAATCATGAGTCTCTGGTGATCTAAAGCTTTCTGGCTGATTCTCATTTATGGCCAAGAGAACCAACTCTCTAAGTTCTCAGGGGGGGATCTTTGAAAAGAATAATCAGGCTATAGTTCCTCTGTGCTCATTTCTATCTTATATGGCAACTTTCCCCATTCAATTTTCAAGGAATTATTGTGGCTAGCAGGGGTTTTGGTTAGTGCTCACTTTAGGGCACCTACTGGCTACACTTGATCTCCATCTTTTGTCTTGATATCTTGCGAGAGAATGAATAACATATTGAGGGTAAGGTTTCCACTTATGAAGAAATTCTTGCCTTGTGCAAGGATTGTGTCCAGAGTAGCAGTGTTTCTAATGGTGGGAAGGTGGAAACAACTCAGTGTTCATCACGAGGGTCACAGACCCAACGAGATGGAAGAGCATTCAAGGGAACAGGTTGAGTCAGTAAGTATCATTGTATTACATGCAATGCATAGTATTGCATGAGAGAAAGAGCAAGTTACAGAACAACACACAGAGAATAAAGCAGTTTACGAGGATACTTAAAACACAATGCAACTGGGGCACCTGGTGGCTCATTGGTTTCAGCTCAGGTCATGATCCTGGGGTCAGGGGATCAAGCACTGAGATGGGCTCCACCCTCAACGCAGAGTCTGCTTGAGGATTCTCTCTCTCTGCTCCTCCCCCACCTCAAATAAACAAATCTTTAAAAACAAGCACAATGCAACTACTTGCTATTATAGAGCTCTTACTGTTTCTGGATATCTATACAGGTGGTACAAGTAAATGCTATAAGACCAGACGGGCACACACCAGATTCACCATGGTTATCTTTGGGGAAGGAGAGGTACTTTGGTCCCTTAACAAAAAAAACCACTGAAGGCAAATATGAAAATGATTACATACATTTCAGGTTATGGATACGTGGGGATTTATATGTTCTTTGTTCTTTTTTGAAGTTTACTTATTTTTTTCTGTGAAATTCAGAAATGTAAATAGTGGGAAAAAGAATGGTCTCTGGAATAAGTTCCTCTTGGCTTCAAATCTTGGCTCTTCCACTTGCTGTGTGTGTGACCCTTAGTCATCTCACCTTCTGAGGGCTTAGTTTCCTCATCTGTAAAATGGGGACAGCACTGCACACAATTCCTGATGTGTGGTTAGCACATTGTACAGGTTAGCTGTTATTAATGTCCTCTAATAGTGATGACACAGATTGACTGCTCCTATTCGTCCTTTGAAACCCAGCTCGGGTGTTATCCCCACCTTTCCTAACCATCCCAGTTAGGTGGCTCCCATTAATCCTGTGTCCTCCTCCTCATGGTGTCCCACACACTATCATCTGCGAATGACAGGGACGCATATTTATGAACACCGATACATGCCAGGTGCTCTGCTTGCCCATTATCCCATCTTATCTCGCAACATGTCATCATCGTTCCCACTTTACGTTCTAGTTTACAATGACCTGTTGGTGTCTTCCCTAATATGCGGCGAGTTTCTGGAGACTAAGAATTGTGATCGATCAAGCTTGGCACCTTCTGTGCTCGGAGAAAAAGAGGTCATTCAAGACATTGCTGAGTGAAGAATGAGTGAATGCATAGAGCAGACAAAGTGAGCCCAGCTCCTTTGTGTGAGATGGTTCAAGGGTCTTTTGTGGGCTCCTTAGCTCTCTCCTCTGTTGCCCTGAGTGCCATGTCTCTGGGGGATCCCAAGAGGGAAGTGGGTGAGTGTCTCCTCTTAGGGACAAAGCTTGCTATTATATAGCTAAAAATGTATGCCATGAGGGCTCCTGGGTGGCTTAGTGGGTTAAAGCCTCTGCCTTTGGCTCAGGTCATGATCTCAGGGTCCTGGGATCGAGCCCTGCATCGGGCCCTCTGCTCAGCTGGGAGCCTGCTTCCCCCTCTCTCTCTGTCTGCCTCTCTGCCTACTTGTGATCTCTCTCTCTGTGTCAAATAAATAAAATCTTAAAAAAAAAATGTATGCCATGTGCTCCTTCCCAAGAGTCTTTGGCCAGCTTACTCTTGGGATTTGCTTCTCAGCTCAAGGACTCCTTCCGGTCCCCGGCGTGGAAGCAGGCCCCTGTCACATATCCCCCCACAATCCCGTGTGTTTGCTGGAGTGTATTACCAACTGCAGTCCCATGGCTGTCTGCGGGTTAATCTCCCCCTGGAGCCACCTGTGCCCCCAGGGAAGTCGCCGTGTCCCCTCCGTTCGCTGCTGTATCCCCAGGGCCTGGCACACTGCAGGTGCTCGACGTGCACTTGACAAGTGAATGGAAGTCAGGAGAGGCTGAGAGTGGGAAGGAGTGGGCTGTTGAAATTCAAGTCAATATTCAAATTCACAGCTGCTACTGATCAAGAGTGTGGCTCAGGTTTTCAGGCCAATATCCTTGGACCTTGGCAGTGCCGATAAGTGACTCTTCCAGAAGGAATCTCGATCAGTGGGCAGAATCCACCGCAGCAGGTGTCACCAGAGCCTCTTCTCTGTTAGAGTGGTTTGCAGCTTACACTTGAGTGAGTCAGGACCACCTGGGGTCATTTAAAATACACAGATGGCCCCTTCCCGTGCTCGCACACCTACATACACACTCACACATACCCTGAATCGGAATTTCTGGGGCGGGGCGAGGAGGGCATGTGCTGATGTCACGCATCCTGGGGCGATAGCCACTGGCGACTGCTTTCGGGCCACTCCTTAGTCAATTTCCGACGCTCTTCATTCATACCCGGGGAGTTCCTGACAATACCTACCTTTCAGCTGGAGAAAATGGGTCAGGTTTTGAAGGGCGAAGAAATGGATTTTTCTTTTCTTTTCTTTTTTTATAGCACAGAAGCATGGACTTTCTCTGCCTTTTATTCTCATCCATCCCCGTCTCTCTTTCTTGTCATCTTTGTTAAATCACTCGTATGTGAATCTGTAAGAGACGGATGCATGACACGGGCCAAGGTGGACTCAGGATGCACTGTTATGTTCCCAGGAGCCTGGGTGGCTCCGACCTCCCAGACCTGGGGCTGCAAATAAATGGTGGTCCATTTGGAACCTCTGGGAGGGCTTGTAAAATGGGGCCTTTAAAAGGCACGGTTGCTAATATACTCGTTTCATGGACACGTTTCCTGCTCCCCCTTTCCAGCTTACAAAAAGAATTCTGTCAAAACAACATGAGGCGTCACAGATGTAAACTTTCAAGTCTCTGGGAGCACGCGGACCGAACCCTTCCTTGGCTCTCAAGAGGAATCCAAGTGAACCTTTTCTCCCCATACTCCCTAAGCCTTAGCTCTACCTTTCCCCAGGGCTCTGGACAGGAGGGGGGTGCAGCAGGCTTGGTCTCCTGCCCCTCCACCCTGGGTGGACTGCTCAGACATCTTGGGAGGCACTCAGGGTGCCCTTGGCTCGGCCCCCAGTTCCTTCAGTGTGTGAGCCCTGCAGGTTGGGGCTCCAGCCCAGCACTTTCGCTTACGAGAATACTTGCGGGGTGAGGGGCTGGGTCTGAGAGGGTAAGTGACTGACCGGCAGGGAGCAGACCCCAGCCCTGCAACCTGGCTTTCCGGCCTGTGTGTCAGGGCGCTCTCCACGCCGGGCTCCCTCCCCACTGGCCTCAGTGGTCCCGGCCTCTGAAACAGGTGCAGGGCTGGCACCTGCCATGTAGCTGATTTGGCTCCATGGGGCTCTCGGACACTTCCTGTGGCCTCTGATCACTCTTGATTAATGTTCCTGTCCTACCTTAGAGGCCTCTACCGGAGCAAGTTACACTCGAGTGGAGGTGTTTGGACTGCGAATGTGGTCTGGGATATTAAGTTCTGGAAAGGAGGAATAGAGCTGCCTCTCTCTTAGCCTATTAGCCCTACTTGATTCCACTTGATGTTACAAAAATTGCCATTTATTCCCTGCTTCAGGCAACACATATTTCTGGAGAGCTTTCAGGGTGCCAGGCACTGGTGCGGGGCGGGGTGCAGCTGTGGAAAGCCTGGAGGGCTGGAGCGACAGAGGTCCCACTAGGGGAAAGGTTCACATGGGGGGAAGCGGGCGTGTTGCTCTGTAGACAGGACGCTCAGCGAAGGCCCCCGATGGCCCGAATGTGCAGGGAACAGCAGGCTTTCAAGCTGGACGGGGAGCAGGCGTGGAGTGGGAAGGAGCGTCTGGGAGGTCGGTGTGGCTCGGGCCGGGTGAGGTAGGAGGCTGGCGAGGACACAGACTCGGGGCAGGCTTTGGATTTCATTCTGAGTGGGATGGAGAACCTCTATGGGGGCGTGGAGCTCTGATTTAGGTTCTTAAAGGACCATGCTGGCGGAGGGCAGCTTGGATTAGAGTGGGAATGCAGGAGCCGGGCAGGACTGGTCCGACTCGGATATGTTCTTTTTTACTTTTTTAACTTAAATTCAATTAATTAACATATGGTGTCTTAGTTTCAGTGGTAGAGTTCAGTGGTTCATAAGTCTTATGGGATACCCAGTGCTCATCACGTGCCCTACTTAATGTCCATCACCCAGTTACCCCATCCTCCACCCCTGCCCCCTCCATCAACCTTCAGTTTAAGAATCTCTTATGGTTTGTCTCCCTCTTTGATTTCATCTTGTTTTATTTTTCCCTCCCTTCCCCTATGATCCTTGGTTTTTTTCTTAAATTTCGGGATGTGTGCTGAAGGCAGAGCCAACAGCATTTGCTGACGTGTTGAACGTCGGGCAGAGAAGGAATGAGTTGTTAGACATACCAGCCATGTCTAGGATGGAAACATCTGGAAAGGTTCCGAGGCTGTGGACATGTCAGGGGGTTCAGGTGTGGGGGGCTCCTGGTGAGAGGTGGGCCGTCGGGAATAAGTCCCTTCTCGCAGTGGTTGCAGTGGCTTCCTGGCTGGTCTCTACTCTGATGCCAAGTTATTTTTCTAAAGGAAGCTTAGCTATTCTCCTCTCCCCTAGACCAGCAGTATGTCTCACTGCCCTTAGGTTAATGTCCACGCCGGCCTAGTGCCATTCGACGCCTTAACCCGCCTTGCCAGCCCTTCTTCAGCCATTTCTTCCCCTGGATTAACCTACGTTCCAGACACAGCACACTCTCCTGGCCCTCCACCGCCCTGAGAGATCACTGATCTCACACCCCCTGCCTTAGTGTACGCTTCTCACAGTTCTCCACCCTTCATGACCCTTTGTTAAAGGACGAGGAAAATTCTGCCTCCTCTAGATTCATGTCCCATTTTCTTCAAAAGGGAGTCATTTCTCCAACAAAACTTGATTTGTACATTTAGTCTAGTCCCCATTTAATTTTTCTCTGTATTACAGTTGTAGACCGTTACATGCATATTATATATTTATATTTTTGTATCTATTCTCTGTTTTGTGTTGTAGTCCAATAGCAGCACTATAATACTGCTTTTATGAACATAATGTCTCATTACTAGATTATGCACTTTCCAAGGGTGAAGCTGGGTCTTACTCTGTATCCCAGTCTAACCCAGATTTTTAAACCCTTTGTAAATGATCCGAATCACGTTGATGAGTAAAGTTAGAAAAGGACGAAGAACAATTTTGAAGCATCAGTGATTGCTAGAGAACCACTAAGAACTGTTCTTCGTCCTTTTCTAACTTTACTTATCATAGCTACTGCTGGTGTGAGGTGACAGTAAAGTACCTTTGAAAACCTGGAAATAGGGGAACTTTCTGTTTTAGGTACAGCTAGTGCTCAAATAATCAAGTGGTCCATCATATTTCCCAGGCTCCTTTATGGTCGAATGGGTCACGAGCCATCAGAGGTCACTTTCCCAGCGCCTCTGAAGAGCCAGCCCTCACCTCCATCTTTGTCTCCTCTGCCACGGTGATCCTGTAGCCTGTGTTGATGTGTAGACGACAGAATAAATGGGACCTGGATCCAGACCCACCAAATGGGAGGAGGGCCCTGCCATCTCATGACGGACTTTGCAAAAATACGAAATAAATTGTTGTGCCGAGCTACTGAGATTTTGCATTCCCTATTACCTCAGCAGAGCCTGCCCCATCCTGACTACTCTATCCTCTCAAAGTAAAGCTAGTAAAATCTCCACACAATGGAGGTGATTAGCCATCTGGGAGAGCAGAGCCGGAAATAGTCTGTCTGCAGAATTTGCAGGCATCAGATATCACATTCAAGGTGATTCAGAGAATGAGCTCATGAGGCAGAAATAGAATATGATTATAAACAAACAAACAAACAGCTGAAATCTAATCCATCGTGATGCTCTGTGTTTCAGAAGGGGGATGTAAAAAGAGAGATGAACAGCCAGGAGTTGATCTTGTCCTTGAGAGACGGTGTCCTGCCTGAAGGGAGGAGCAGCATCTGGGCCTTTTGGAAGGTGGAACTATACTGTGGCGATGAACCCACCAGGCTGTTTGGGCCAGATGCCTTCACGCCTTCCAGTTATACAACTTCTGGCTGTGAAGTCAGATTTGCAGTATAGCCTTCTGACAGTACTTAACCTGCCCATAGATTGTTCCAAAGGAGAGAAGGCCCTCACGTGCTAGCATGTGCCTTAGCTGACATGGTTGACACATCGTTCTCATGGTAAATTAATTCTCTAGCAGTCTAGTTATTTGAATCAGACTCGGTAAGGCAGTAAGTTCACCCGTGAGAGATGAATCCATTCCCAGTGTGCGGTGAGAATGGGAAGGTGTCTCATTCCTGGAGCCCGCTGGCAGGCCCCCTTGTGAGGCCTTAGGGCAGTCAGCCAGCCAGACCTCAGGCTTTCCCTGGGCTCTGTCACTCAGCATTGCTGTGGAAGGTTGTGTGTCGTACAGCAAAGTGTTCTTAACAGGGGACCTCCAAATGCTTCCAGAGCAGACTTGACTGGGAAACACAGTTAGCTTTGTATATATGACCCGACAAGTCTTTGTATTAAGATTGAAGGCCCCCCAAACACAGTATTAGAGAAACTTCTCCTTAAAAAGTTTGATGGTTTAAGGGAGAAACTTATAGACCCAACCACAAATGGAATACATTTTTGTTCATTTAATTGAATTTTATGGAGAGGTGCTATATACTATATACTGCTATACTCTATACTATATAGTACAAACGTGCTATAACTCTGCTCTTTTCCCCAGAAATGTCAAAGAAAAATTTGGATCATTAAAAATATGTGTATCTGCAGCTGTGTGTTTGAAAGCTCCCAGCAAATCCATGCACATATAAATAGTTGCATCTCAAGTGTGGCTCACGTGAGAATTACATTTTAGAGATGTTCTGTTCTCCTTTCTAGTTCCAGATCTGAAATATTGGTTAGGTTCTCATGCGCCAAACACCAAGCCCCAGACTAACAAAAATGCTTATGAATTTTTTATGATAAAAATGATAAATATTCACATAAGTAAGAACTTCTAAAATTGGAGAAATATAAAAAATAAAAAGCAGGAAACTTCCTTGTTCTATCCCCTAGGAAAAAAACCCCACTGTGAATAGTTTGCTGAATATCATTCTAGATTTTCTCCCTATACATATACAACTGTATGTTTTATTATTTACAAAACAGGGGTAATTGTATGCATGCTAACTTTCAGTATGCTTTTTTTCTCTCAGCAACATGTCTTGGGCATCTTTTTCATATCAATGGATATTTGTGTTTTTTGGTGGCTAAAGAATAATCCATGTTATGGATGTCCTATAATTTATTTAGCCTGTTCCCACTGATGAATATATGGGTTGTTCTCAATTTTTCATGTTTATAAACAATCCTGAAATGAGTGTCCCTGACTCATTGTGTCTTTGAGTACTTTGAGTCCTCAAAGTACTCAAAGTACTTTGTGTGTCTTTGAGTACTACATGGTATTACCATAGTTAAATTTCTAGGCAAGAAAATATTAGGTCAAAGGATTTCCATATTTTAAATCTTAATAGCTTTTGTCAAAAGGTTTATACCAATTTACATACTCACCACCACCATGCTAGCTAGGTTTTTGGTTGGATTTGCCTTTTGATAGTCTTAAGTAGTAGAATCTTAGGGCTAGAATCTGCTCTGCAAGGTAGAGGCATTGTTTTGACCTTCTAAAATATAAAAAATTATTCCATTGAGCACCATTTTGTTGGTGGTTTCATAAATACAAAATGTCACCATGACTCACGAATGAAAGCAGAAGCTTTACCCATTCTGACATTCTCTGTAGAGCTCCCATCTCTTTTCCCCTCAGCCTGCACTGTTGACCACCATACATGTATGAGGAGGTATATTGGGCTGACTAGAATAGGAAGGGCTTTGTGTTTAAATCTGTCTTTTGCATATAAGTCAGTTGGTTGAATGGGAAGGTCCTTAACTCCCACACTTACTGGCTATGCTCCCTTGGGTACATCACTAATTCTCTCTGAGCTGGTTTCCTCATCTGATGGCATCCTCTGAGAATTAACCATGAAAGTAGACACAGGTCCCTAGAATAATGCCTGGTATGCACCGTGTGCATGTTTTCTCTATTAGCTGAGCTTCAATCCTCTGCAGAGAATAGAACTTCTGTTTAACTTCATCATGACAAAAGACTGGTTTGAAACTATTTCTTAGAAAAGGGTGTGTATTAGTTGTTTGAATACTCTCTTCCTCTTGACTTGTTTGCAATATATGGGACATTAAATTGTGTTGTTGAACAGTTTGTATGTTTGTATGGGTTTTTTTGGAGCTACTTTCTCTAACTGTTTTAACCATGTCCATTTGGTTTTGCCAAGTGTGTTGTGAAATAGGTCATGTTACTGTTTGGTCACGTTACATAGATATAGTTAATTATGTTTAATTTTGCCTATTGTTTCCAAAGATGGCTCTACTGTGGGAGTGAGTGACCTGAGCTAAATGAGACCAGTGTTGGGGCTGACATTTCACTCTGTGCACATGTGAAATTGTTTCTTGGGTGAACTGCTGTATCTGAGATTTGAAGATTCTGTCCACCAGAGGCAACTTCCTGCAAGAGCCAGGCTCTTGCAATGCTTCTGGCCATTTGACCTTCTCCAGGATGTTCTAAACCATGTGGTGGCCCATGTGGATGAGCCATGAGGGTCCTGGTAGACATGTTGGAAGCTGCTGCAGAGGAAGACTGGTGTCCCACACATCATGGTGCTCAGAATTCCCATTGAGCTAACTGTATGGAGATAAAGGCTTTCGTTTTCTCACAGGCCATTTCTCAAGAATGTCTAGAGCTCAGAAAGCTGGTGGGAAGACAAGACTAGGGCAGGAAGGAGGCAACACCATCTAATTCATTATACTTTGCTTTTATTTAACCACCCTCAAAGGTCAAGAGGGCAGTTGATCTTCAGATGAAGGAATGGGAATTCACAGGTTTAATGAAATGTGTAGATCTGGAGCCCACGACTCGTGGTCCAGTGCTCTCTCCACTAATAACAACCAAAGTCCATCACTGCACTGCAGATTCCGGAGGCCCAGATTCAGCATCCACAGCGGAGTTTCAGTGCCCAGACACATGAAACTCAGGAGTAACATGATCTAGTGGGAAACAAGTGAAACTGAGGCAAGGGCATAGTGCTATGCAATGCGTTGCTAAAGTCAGAGATGGAAAGACCAAGGGTATTAAGATGTTCAGGGGTTAATGCTGAGATACCAGTTGCTTCACCCATCCTAAGACCCAGCTGAGAGAGGCTGGAGTCTGTTGTCATACTCATTCATCAGGGTTCATTAGGTGCTCAGGAGAAACGAAGCCTCATAACTCTGGGTCACAGGGGCTACAAGCAACAGAGACTGTATGTAGGGCTCACATCTTCGCCCAGAGAGTTGCCTTCCTCAAGGTGCTCGTCTGCCTTCCCTGCTTCACCACCGCACCACCCACTGAGTGAGTGAGCAATGCCAGTGACGTCAGACTGCGCCGGGCTCCATGAAAGTGTTCGGAGCTCACCTGACGAGAGTCTCTTCTTTCGTGCTGGACCTCAGGAAACTCATCATTGAAATGTGTGCTGTTCAAGTGTCAGACTTCTGTTTCTGATGATACTCTGAGCTGGGTTTAGACTGCCGCATGCCTTTAGTCTCCTTCTAATTTAGTACACATTCATAGCTCATTTATTCTGCAAAATATTTCGTGGATAATAACATCTTTTCTCCATTATGTTTTCCAAGAGTTCAGTTACACTGTGCCTCTTGGTATAAGTCCATGATCTTAGATGTCTACTTGATTGGGAGGTTTCTTATCCTCCTCTCTTTCCTACCCTCTGTCCTAGCCCTCCAGCCTCAGATATACCTAACAGCTTTCTAGGAGGTTGATAGCAAAATATCTTCGTGAAGACCAAAGGTCTTTTTTTGGTCGCTGTTTGTTTTTTATTTTTTTAATTTTAATTTTTATTTTTTTTAAAGATTTTATTTATTTATTTGTCAGAGAGAGAGAGGGAGAGAGAGCACAAGCAGGCAGAGTGGCAGGCAGAGGCAGAGGGAGAAGCAGGCTCCCTGCCGAGCAAGGAGCCCAATGTGGGACTCTATCCCAGGACCCCGGGATCACGACCCGAGCCAAAGGCAGCAGCCCAAACAACTGAGCCACCCAGGCGTCCCTGGTCGCTGTTTGTTTTTTAAAGCCGAGTGTATTTTCATTGCAGGAGAGAATAACCATAGAAGATACAAGCATGGCTGTTCAAATTGTTTCTCTTAAAATGAACGTTTTAATTGCTCTAAATTAGAACATAGTAGGGTGATAGGGTAGAAAAGACCATGTAGAGTCTACTGTTTAAGTAAAATGTCCAATTCTTGCATCGATTTAGAGAAAAGCAAAGAAAGTCTTGCTTTGAAAGGCAAGAGGAATCTCTCTGCATGTGAAGCTGTGGCATTTTCAGTCTTACCTCCTGGTCCTTGTTTTATTTTTATAGGAATTAAAGGTGGATTATACTGAAACACATAGAAATAAATATTGAATGGGGTGCTTTTAAGACCACTTTTCTCTCTGAAACTTTTTGATGCTTTGGGATAAGTAAACCAAATGTATTTATTTTGTTATATAAAACTTGAAGGGATTGAAAGCTAGGAGACAAAATAAAGTCCATAAAGTCTTAGCTAATCAAGCCTCTATATCCAATGACAAATTTATAGAAAAACAAGAAACAGAGGAACATGTTAAAAGACATCATGAGATGTAATTGATAAATCTCAGTTATAGAAAACTAAAGAACAAATAATCCAATTTCTTCTTCTTTTTTTCTTCCTCCTCCCTCCTTCTTCCCCCTTTCTTCTTTCCCTTCTCCTCTTCCTCCTTCTTCAACAACGCACAACAATGGCAACACATGGGAAACATGAATATAACTATATTCTATAACTATATTCTATAACTTAAAACAGAATTGAGATGTATAACAACTAATAGTAATTACTTACTTAGATCCCAGTTCAAATAAGCAAACTTCATAAAATATTTATAATCTTGGAGTAACTTCAGGAGAACCCAGTAGCAATGAGCACCGCTGACCTTAGATCATGGGCTTTAATATCACTCTTCACTAAGAGGAACTAGGGTTACTTGGAGAATTGACCAATTGCATGCATGATATACAGTATGGATTTAGAAAACCTTGTCATATGCAAGGATAGCAAGGAAGGTAGCAAAGACTACTAGTGCCATAGTGAAAGAACTCAAGAGATGGGAAATGTGAGCCTCAATAAGAGTAATAGGTAGAAATAATTCAAGTATGTTTGAATTCATGAGTTTATAATGATACTTTAAAAAGTAAAAACTAATTTGTCATCATCAGAGGATGCCAAAGTTGGGTAACTTATGATTCAAAACCAGGCAAACAAGGGGAAAGAATCAAACAACTATTCTTTTTTTTCTAAATGAATGGTGCCATTGTGATAGCCAAGTAGATAAGGGGGACGTTTCTTGCTGCAGAAGTATTCCAGGTAATAACTGAAACACGAATGTTAATATTAATATTTCATATGCACTAATGAATTGGTGGGTCTAGGCATTGAACACAAATGACTAGTAATATCACAAAAGTAGAGACAACCAGATGTTGTGCAGATATTCCTTAGTGGAAGAACCCAGCATCACTATAATATGTCTTCATAAAAAATACCTGAATATGATTAAGTCTCTGGATGCAACTGCCAATTTATAGGAAACACAGAAGGCAAGGAAACAAGTTAAACTACACCATGGGACTACAATCACCAAAGTGCAGGTTGTGGGAATTTTATAGGAAAAACAATCCATTTTCTTCAACAAATATGTTGCAAGGGATAAAAATAAGGGATGGATAAGGAACCTATAAGATACAAGGAAATTTAAAGAACATCAATTAATTACAATGTGTGGACCTTCTTCAGATATTATTTTTTAAGTATCCTGATTTTTAAAAACTATAAAGATGTTCGTGACATTTGTGGGCTGAGGAAATTTGAACATTGTCTCAGGAATTATTTTGTTAATGTGATACTGGTTATGTTAGAATCTTTATCCTTTACAAGTACCTACTGAAATATTGACAGGAATGATATGAGGTTTGAGATTTGCTTCGAAAGCACAGAGTTGGGGGCGTGGTCTGTCTGGATGGAGATGAGGCCAAACCCATCGGCCAGGTGGTCATCGTCCTATTTTGTCTGCTTTGGTATATGTTCAAAATTCTACATCATAAGAAGTTTAAAAAAAATGTGAACACTGTTCAATGTTTAATCATGTTGAGGAGTTAATGTTATTTTTTTAGAAGTATGTTAGTGGCAGTTTGGATTTTCATATTTTGAAAAGATAAAATGGTTTCTGGGATTTGCTTTAAAATAACTGGTGTTTGTGGGGGTAAAAATGAAATAAAAGTAGTTATTATTGCATAAGTTTGAAAATTTCCTAAATTAAAGGCAACATAAAAAAGATCGGCTGGGCTGTAATTAAAAAGAAAAAAAAAAGGATCGCAGTATGGAATAATTAGTGTAAAAATGCCTTGTGTCCATGACACATTGAGTGAAAGCCATACGTTTATTTTTCTTTTTAAGGTTTTATTTATTTATTTTCAGAAAGAGAGAGAGCACAAACAGGGGGAGCAGCACATAGAGGAAAAAGCAGGTTCCTTGCTGAGCGGGGAGACCGATGCCAGACTCCATTACAGAACCCTGGGATCATGACCTGAGCATAAGGCAGACGTTTAATGGACTGAGTCACCCAGGCGTCCCTATATGTTCATTTTTATTATTGATATTTCTCATGCTAAGATGTTGGGTCATCAAAAACAAGATCTGAACACAAACCCACTTAAAGCAAAATGAATAGAATATAAATCTGGTGATATTAAAGAAGCCTTCTTTGTAGCAATCCTATAATAAAATAAGGAATTTCTCAGCCCCGTTCCTAACCCCTGTGTCATTTGAAGGTCAATAATGCTTTTGGGTGTGTGTAGCCAAAGAAAAATTGTCTAGTGTTGTTTATATAAACTGCATGCTAAATTAGCTCCCAACATTAAACTAGTAGTTTATCAGTTAGATTTTGAAATTCATAAGTGAAAAATAGGTAAATTTACATATGACACAAAAGAGAAAAGAGAAGCACGCATTTAGTTAAACTTTAAAATGGACTGGAATGGGATAAGAAGGCTGTTTTTATCAAATGGATAAAATGTGCTACAAAAGAAAAAAGTGACTTGATTATATAAAGTCTTCAGTTCTGTATACTGAAAAGTAGATAGAGGGTAGTGGGCAGGAGAACTTGGCAAAGTCAGAGTCAGAACCTGGGGAGTTCAAACATCTCCCAATACAGGGTTGCTGGGGATTGCTCATTCAATCTCCGTTTCAGTCTTCTGGTTGCAGATGTTGGAAATCTAAAACTACTGTGTGCCAGAGTACTTTGCAGCTAGGATTCTGAACGAGAATTAGGCTCTGCTAGTTACTTGAAGAAGGCAGATGTGAGGTGGGCGCCATCTTACTTTCTTGTTTTTTCCCCACTGTTTGGTGTGGGTGCCTTGCAGCAGCCTGGCAGGTGCTGTCTTCAGTCTCCTGGCTCTTGAGAAAAAGAGGCAGAACAGATGGGGTGGCTTCTCAACTCTAGCCTCCTGGTCCCTGGATTACAGCTCTTCGAGTCTGTGCTTTCGGTAGGAGCCCCAGGGTACCAGCTGGCCTGGCGGACTAGTCCTCATTACTCTGGGAGTCATTGCTGTAGGCTCACCCCAGAATGTGACCATCAGCCTTTCCAAAGATTTTGTGAGCACCCAGTTCCCTATATTAAATCTCCTTTGTTTAATATGCCTAAAATGATGTTTCCTGCATTGTATCTGATGGAAACAAGCAGTGTTTAGGTTTTCAGCCCTTCACAAACGTGTATTAGGCATTTTCTTTTCCTTCCTCCCTCCCCCCCCACCCCCCCACCTCAGTAAACAATTCCTCTCACCTCTCTCCCTGTCATCCCTATGTCTCATTCTCTTAGTTCCTTCACTATTTCTTGCCAGGGGTCCCTACAGTCCCCGGTGTCAGGACTCAGGAAGGGACCTAGACTTTAGGGTGGCCAGGTGGGTAAGAGATGAGAGATTGCCCCAAACTCAACTGCCTCTAGGTTCATTTTCAGATTCAGTTGTCTTGGAACTGTACCCATCTCTCCTCCTTCACGTCTCCTGTCACCATGATGCTACCATGTAGAGTTTTTATCCCTGTCAAGCTCGAAGCTCAGAGACATTAAATAACTTGTCCCGTGTCTGTGCTTAAGTGACACATTCAGGATCAGATCCCAGTTTTGTCTCACTAGTTGCGTGAACTTTAGAAAACACAATGTAGGTATATAATAAGCATCACAGTTTAGTTCTACAGCCCTGCCAAGGATTGAGTGGGAGTTACATAAGAGAGTGATTTCTTTTCTTCTCTGCTGGGTTAGGAACCTTCTTGCCTTTCTGTTGGTTAGTGGGAGACATCCAAGAAAGAGAACATAGGGGAAAAAAACGTCACAAAGGATGAGTGAACAAGGGACAAAGGGCAGCGGAGGTGAGCTGGTGGTGCTGGTGCTGCGGGCGGCGTTGGCACATCCACGGTGCTGCTGGTGGTGGTGGTCCTGGTGAGGTTAGTGGTGGGGGTTTGCCTGCCTCTAGTACCCAGAAGCGGAGGAGGAGATCGCAACCTGCTCCAAGAGTACGAACTTTGTGTCTCTCTCGCTGGTTGTTCTGCTCACTCCTTTCCTTCTACCGTGGACCCCACTGTTCAGTGAAGGAGGGTGCTTCTTTCCGGCCCAGCAAACCCCAGACAGCTTGGCCAAGGTACAAGTAACTCAACGTCCAGATGAGCACTCAGATCTGCGTTCTGTTCTGTGACTGTGTTGGCTCCCAAGAACTAACAGGTGTCTCCATGGATGGTCCACCCCAGTTTGCGGAAGGGCCTGGGAACCAAAATACAGGAGGATTCCAGTTCTGCAACTTTCTGTCTGGGTGATTTTGGCCAAGTTCCTTCATTTCGTTGAGCCTCCGTTTCCTTATCTCTAAAATGGGGGAAGGAGATAATACTACTTTGTAAGTTTAGACTGAAGATTTAAGTGAGTTAATGATCGAAAACATGGCAGGCGCTTAACACAGGGTATCTGTTATATTAGCTATAAACACTTTAAATGGGGTCAGTACATCACCTCACTTGGGGAAGCTGATGAGAAAACAGGCAAATATCAAAGTGTTTCTTTTAATTGACTAAAATAGATTTTCCATTAAGAAACTCTTTTCCAAACTTATGTAAAATACTCTAGTTTCTTGCAAATGAAGTGTTGTTTTTTGACTTGACAAGGGCATGGTGTACTCTGAGCCACTTACTGTCTGGTGTTAGAAACAAAACAGAAAAACAACAAACAATTGGTATTTGGCCTCAGTGACTCTCCTCTGAGGTATCTGCCCACAGCCTGATCAAACTCTGTATGTGCACTTCAAATAATCCATAGATTATCTCCTCTTAAGAGGAGGCCATCAATCTAATGAGTCATATTAAAATAGTTCCTGATTGTATATTTGCAGAGTGTTAAATGCTTGTAAACATTATTCTGAATAGCTCTGGTGCCATTAGTCTTAGAGATGTTACAGAAATCTTACTGTCCCTCTCCTTTTCTTTCTTTCTTTCTCCCTCCCTCCCTCCCTATCCCCTCCCTTCTTTCCTTCCTTCCTTTTTCTTTCTTTTTTTTAAGATTCATTCATTAAAAAAAAAAGATTCATTCGTTTATTTATTTGAGAGAGAGAGAGCACGAGCAAGCTGGGGGGGCAGGTAGAGGAAGAGAGAGAGAGAGCATCCTGAAGCAGACTCTGCTGAGCATGGAGCCTGATGCAGGGTTCGATCTCACAATCCTGACATCATGACCTGAGCTGAAATCATCAGCTGGGAGCTTAACTGACTGATCCTACCAGGTGCCCAGTCCCTCTCCTTTTCATAAATGTTTGTGTTTATTTAAAAATAATTTACACAGAGTTGAGAGCTCTTACATTGTATATTTTCTAAAGGGAAGCGGGGGATAATCCTTTGGGTGTGTATTTCCCCCTTTCTATTCATAGACCATCCCACAAAGTATCTGGATCTGAAACCCTATGAAATTGATAATATGCAAAAATCTAAGCTATTGGAAGTTTAAATGAACATATTTAAGTGGGATGTTTTATATAGAGTGTTTGCACAATGCTTAACTCACAACAGTCAATAAATATCAGTTTCTTTTGAATACTTACTAGTGCCTTAGTTTGATGATCCTTACTCATACTATGTTCAGAAATTGTTTCCTTCATTTTGCAAGGGGTTCTTATGTCTCCTTTTTTTGCAATCTATTGGATACACAACAGTCAATAAATATCAGTTTCTTTTGAATACTTACTAGTGCCTTAGTTTGATGATCCTTACTCATACTATGTTCAGAAATTGTTTCCTTCATTTTGCAAGGGGTTCTTATGTCTCCTTTTTTTGCAATCTATTGGATATTGAGACCATATCATGATCTAAACTAAGCATGATGTAACTTCATGGGGGTAGGAATTACATGAAATTGAGAACACTGGATTGAAACGGAATGTTCCTAGTACCCTAAGGAAAGGAGATATTACCTTCTACCAGTTTACCCTTCATGTTTCAAACTGTTTGCTTTGGGGTTAAGAGCCAGATCATCCCCTTGCTATTCATTTAGCAATTAATTCATTAAACTTCTAAGTAGTATTCAGACAACCTTATTTGTCTCCAGTCCCCATCTATTGATTATCATGGCTACCCTACAGGCGTGTCATGACTATCAAGGCATACATATTTGCTATCGAGGCATACAAGGGGCTGATTTTGGCAAGAAATACAAAGCAAGTATGAGACATCCATAGAACTGACTATCTAGCCTTAGAGACCAAAATGAAAGAAAACATTGTGATATTTTGTTGTTGCTGTTCCCCGGGAATGATGCATATGCAGGGCCAGGCAACTGCTACTCTTGTCCCTGTGTTGGGTGCCCACCAGGCTCCTGGGTGGTCTGGCCTGTCCTCCTCACAGCCCAGACCTCTTGAAGCTGCTGGTTGGGTGGAGATGACAACCTTTCTAGAAAAAGCAATATCATTCTTTGCTATAGGTACACACATGGCTGGCTCCCCATCCAGAAGTTTCAGGTAAGCTCTCAAGGTCCATTAGTAGAAGAATGAGAAGTGAGATCGAATTGAACCTTAGACTAACACTTTGGGTCTTGAGTTGCATTTAGTGACTGGTTCCTGAAAGGCTTTCTGGCCCCTAAGCCCAGCACACTTGGGTCTTCTCCTTGGTCACATGAGGGTTCCAGCCCTCAATGAGGAAACTTGGCGTCTGATAAGAAGCCTGAGTTTTGTTGTTGTTGTTGTTTTTTTCAGGTAGTACATGGGGGTCAGGAAGCAGGAGTGGAGGATGTCCCCTTGACCTGTGAGATAAGAAAACAAACAAATCCATCAGAGGCAGGAATGGCATTTGTTCGATGCCTAATTTTAGAAGCAGACTGTGAGGAGATGAGTTTGAGCATATATGAACAACTCCAATAAACAGTTGACTGTCCTTGCTCTCACTCTGAGTGCTGGGCTATGAAACCAGGGGGCACAGGGATTTATAAACAGATAATTGCTGATAGATCCGTTTTCTACTGGAGTGTCTGAGATAGTCTGGCTGGCTCTCTGTGAACTAGAAAATCGACTTGATAGGAACTATAGGATGGAAAGTAACGTTTCCTTCATTAACCATCCAGGAAGCAATGAGGAAAGGGAAGTAGAAAACCCCCAGAGAGATGACTCTCTTGATTGAATCTTTATGGCGCTCCAAACTAGGAGCTCCGAAGAAGTGTCTGAACATTCAAAGGAAATGGGAGGATGAAAGGCTGTCTGGATGAGAGAAGGCAGGTGCATGGCATATATGCTAACCTCTTCCTTCCCACGCCATGGCAGACATCATCGATTAATCATGGTACTTCTTCCTGCTAAGATTTGCAGTTTTTCTATGTTGAGATCTATATAATTATGAAGACCACCTCATCCTGTGTGAGATCTTACTTTGTCCTTTGGGTTGGAATAAATTAGAAATCACAAGACAACAAGAGACCGACATCAGTCAAAAGGTTTCACTCTTCCTTTATTCTAGTTTACTATGGTGGTCATGAAGTCTCTTCAAGAGAAGGTGATCTAGGGGACTTCAGTCTGGTTCAAGGACTGGTCTGATTTTTATTTTTTTGCATAATGAGATTAAGGTTGATTTTTCAGTGACAGGCTAACACTAACCAAACTTTAGGAAACTGATGTTGTGACATAATAATAAATATATCTGGCCTTTGTACCCAGTTTCTGACACAGAGCTCCTCATTATACATAAGGAACCCCTTTGAGCAGACCTGAGTTTATGCTAATGAGGTAACTCAGGGTGGGACCCCTACATAGCTTGGGATGGGGCTGGTCACCAGAAAGACCAAGTGATTAGGGCTTTGGAACTTTCAGCCCCACCCACCAGTCACCAGGAAGGTGGATGGAAGGGGAGTTGGAGATTAAAGCTCTATAAAAACTCGTGAATAATGAAATTTGGTGAGCTTCCAGGTCGTGAGCACATCCCGGTGCTAGAAGGGTGGTGAGTAGAGAGGACACGGAGGCTCCCTGCCCCCTCCTCCATACTTTGCCCCGTGCATCTCTTCCATCTGGCCGTTCCTGAGTTGTATCCTTTCATAGTAAGTCAGTAAGCATAAGTACATGTTTCCCCTGACTTCTGTTAGCCATTCTAGCAAATTAGTAAGCCCTGGAAGGAAATCATGAGAACCCTGATTTATAGTTTGGTTGGTTAGAAGTGCAGGTGACAATCTAGACTTGCCATTGGCCTCTGAAGTGGGGAGCCATATTGTGAGACTGAGCCCTTAACCTGTGGGATCTCATGCTCCCTCTGAGTAGGTAGTTTCAAGATCGAATTAAATTTGTAGGACTCCCAGTTGGTGTCACTAAGAATTGGAGAATTGCTTGAGGTAGGAAAAACTCCCAAACATCTGGTTTCAGAAGTGTTGAGAGTAGAGGAGGAAAGATAGAGTTTCCTTTACAGATGTGTAAACGAAAATGCCACTTCATTAATGCTCAGTGAGTCTTATATTAGCATTCGTTTGACCCGGTCTTATCTTCCTCCTAAGTAAAATTATAATTGGTAAGTTTCTTGAGAATTATGGAACCCAAACTGAAAGAATCAGTTGCATAAATTCATTCATTTATTGTTTCGATCATTGTGCACTGAGCACAAATTGCTCTTATGGTGATGCCTCCATGGTGATGAAGGAAATCAATGGTGAGCAAAGAAACAACAGATCAACAAGGTAATTGGAAATAGTGTTAGGTGGCATGAAGAATATAAAACAGGATCTTGTGGTAGTGAATCAAGCATTTAATTGATTCACACTTTCTTATCTGAGCAGCCTTTCTAGAGTTGTTAAGTTCATGATACCAGAAACAGAGTAGCTACGTGTGGTCCAAGACATGCCTTCCCCGGGGCAGTGCTTTGATGGGGACTGCCAAAGCATGCCTCAGTGTACCCATTGGTCTCAGACCTACAGATTAGTCAACATACCCTGATGCTGGGAGTAGCACAGAATCATGGTTAAGAACATGAGCCCCGCAGCTGGAATAGACCTGGGTTCACACTCTGATTGTGCCATTTTAAGTCATTCAACAAAAGTGCATTGAGAATTATGTACCAGGCACTGTACTGGTGCTGGAGGCAGGCAGTGAACAACGTGAAGTCCTTGCCGTCAAAGACTATGTGACAAAGAGTGACCAAATAAACATGAAATATGACACGTATCTTCCTACCCCCGTGTTCACAGCAGCATTATTCATGATAGCCAAAAGATGAAAGCAGTTCAGATGTCCACTGGTGGATAAATGGATAAACAAGAGGTGGTATAAACATATGATGGAATATTACTCCGTCTTAAAAAGGAAGCAAATGCTGACATATGTTACAACATGAATGAACCTTGAGACCATTATGCCTTATTATTGGCATTATTGAGACCATTATCACCATTATTAAGTGAAGGAAGTTAGCCACAAAAAGACAAATACCGTGTGATTCTACTCACATGAGACACCCAGAGTCCCTTCCAAGAGGTCCACATAAATTCTCAGGGATGGAAAATAGAACGATAGTTGTCAGGGTGGGGGGAGCGGGGATTGGTGAGGTGTTTCATGGGGACGGGGGTTCAGTTCTGGAGACGGTGGGGGTGATGTCACCCACCCATGTGAGTGTACTTACCACTGCTGACGCATATACGTAGAAATGGTGGGATGGTCAATTTTATATCCTGCATATTTTACTGCTGTCAAAGATGACATAAATCTAAAAGAGGGTAATGATGATAAACACTATGAAGAAGAATAAAGCCATGTACACGGAGGG
This sequence comes from Nasua narica, assembly GCA_028533885.1. Classification (NCBI taxonomy): domain Eukaryota; kingdom Metazoa; phylum Chordata; class Mammalia; order Carnivora; family Procyonidae; genus Nasua; species Nasua narica. The sequence goes on from CM052810.1 coordinate 55,818,869, forward strand.
GGATAGAATGGCCTGGGCAGTCACTATTTGGGGAAGGGTGGTTTAGGCACAGCCCAAACAGGTGACAGAAGGGACCTGAATAAAATGAGGGTGTAAATCACAGGGATGTGTTTTTTTTTCTCCCCAAATATGTTTCTTTTAATTTTTCAGTGTTACAAGCTTGATTGTTCATGCACCACACCCAGTGCTCCATGCAATACGTGCCCTTCTCAATACCCACCACCAGGCTC
>CM052810.1:55828473-55855804 GCA_028533885.1 Nasua narica
CTGTGTCAACAGCGAGTGAGCCCTGGCCTCTGTTCCTGCCTTGGCCGAAAACGAGCTCTCTGATCTCGGACAATTGATTTAACCTATCTGGACATCTGTTTGTAAATTCACACAATAAGGAGATTGAACTGGATCTCTTTCAAGCTTGCCTGCAGTGCTGCTAACAGCCTATACCCTGTGGTTCCACAAACCCCTCGTTATTTATACGTCAGACTTTTTCGCAACGTCTAAATAGTATTGCCAACTATGTCCATAATATTTTATTTATTACATTACTATGAAGTGAATAGGTTATTTATTTTCTCCCAGTACAACTTGTACTTGAATACAATTTCAACATGCACAGTAAATCTCTCCTCTTACGAACTTCCAAGCATTTAAATCGAGACACCTCTTAGTGTACTCACCACATTCTGCTTTAGGCCATGGTTATTCAGGAAAATGCCTTATTGTCCATTCTTGGATGTTAAGCTCCCCGGATACTACCTGGAAACCCAGCTGCAAAGAGAAAAGAATGGAGCTGCCAAGGAGGCGTTCATCTTTGCAAACCCAAGAACCTAGGGCAATACATTGCGCAAAACTGATGTTCAGTTTGTGTTTGTGGAACATAGAGTTGGAGAGAATGCAAAACTTAAAAGGAATTCATCAAATGAGCCTAATGAAGTCCCCCATCCTTTGCTCCTCCCCTAACACGCCCGGAGGACTAACCTAACACCTGTGCCTAGGGCTAATAAACATTGACCCACCTTAATTGCAAATGGCCCCTAGTCTCAATGCTGCTGCTGAGTCTGGGAAGAACACAGAATACAAACGGGAGAAATCATTGCTGAGCTCCTCAGTGGGGAAAGAGGCAGCTGGAATCCCCCCCTGTTTGCAAGATGTCCACAGTGACACAAAAGGTAACGTTACGGGAAGAAGAAACTATCAAGGGTCTTCTCAAGGCAAAGGCCCCTCAAGCCATATTTTCTACTCCTCCTGTAAGAAAGTTTAGATGGGGACCCACTGGTTCTATTTCAACAAGATCTCCTCAGTCTTCTTACTGTCCAGCTCTCCCGAGCTCTGTGTCCTCTGCCTCTTTCCCAGTTCCCAAGGAAAGTTCAGCCCTCCCCTAATTCCTCAACACAAGCTCTGGGTCCCTGTTAATAATCGACTTCTAAGTGGTGCCCTAAGCACCACATCTCTGCACCCTTCCTACCTCCAGTCTTCGCTCCCCTACCCAGCCTGGCCACAGGACACTGGCTTCCTTTGTCACCCCGGCACTGGCACAGGTCACGGGTCACAGGCCCTCAACTCTGGCCATCAGCACGCACTTCCTGTTTCTCCCCTTTCGCCTCAGCCGCCCTCCACCACGCTCTCACATTCCAGACACCTTTTCCCTCTCTCATTCCTTCCTTCTTCCATTACTAATGTCTGTTCTGGAAACATGCTCAGTTAGGACTGGACTCCCCAGGGATTGAGGGCATCCCGCACCACCCCAGTCTTGATTTGGTGAGCTAAATTTCTGCTGGTGTTAACTCACTAGCTCTTTCATTTCACTTCCCTCCCACAGTGATTCACATTCCCGAGTTCAGGCTTTGGAGGAGGGAGGGAAGTGTACTGGATTGAGATAGGAGAGAACCATGGGGATGGCCAGAGAGGGCCCGGAACCTGCCATTCTGGACAGAACGCACCCCATTTCCAACCTGCGGTGGGCCCGGGGCCCTGGGCTGCTGCTAGATTCTTCCCCAGCAACTGCCCTGCGGAGCCTCCCTTCCCCGCTGAGGCAGGAAAGGAGAGGCTGGGAACGAGTGGGACCTCCGTGAGTTGTGCCAAGAATTCTACGCCGCACCGGTCACAGGGTGCTGAAACCCGCTGACCCGGCCAGTCTTGCAAAAGAGTGAAGCGAAAGCCGCATCACTAGGCCGTCCATGCCGGCCGCTCTGCGAGCGCCCAGGAACAGGACGTTCTCAAATGGCTCCACCCTTGAACCACAACTCAACAATCACAGCGCGGAACACGGAGCCTCGGGTTCCCACGGGCTCCTGCACACTCCCTCTCTCACCTCTCTGCCAGGCTCCTGCTTTGTCACCAGGCTCCTAATTCGCTCTCCGGAAACGAGAGCCGCCTTGGGGTTTCCGGTCGCGCGGCTGGGGCGCCCCACCGCGGGCACGCACGACCCCGAGAGCCCCCCCAGCTCACCAACACCCACGCGACCGCGCGGGCCGGGCCACTGCTTATTCATCAGGCCCGATACCTGGCATCTGTTCGGGCTGCCACGCAGGTTGTCTCTAAAACACCTGGCCGGTTGTTTACCTCCCCAGCTGCATAGCAGTTGGCACGTCCCTGTCCCCGGCTCCCTGCAGCCTCCCGGGAAAAGAAGTTCAGCCTCTTTCCCCGTATTTCTTCCCTAGCCGAGCGGAAGTCACCCTGCCGCCGCCTTGCTTTGGCCGCTCTGCCCCGGCCCTCCCCGCTGCCCTCTGGGCTCCTCCGTCGGTCCTCCTGCCTGTGCAGCCACAGCCGGCTCCGTTCTGACCCTTTCCATTGACGAAGCCGCCTCTCCCCTTCACTTACCTCCTCGGGGCTCCTCCTGGATCTCTGTGAGCAAACCTCCTGCCATCTTTCCCTTTGAAACGCACTCTTTGGGCCCACAGGTGTAGTCCTCTCCCCACTTCACGCCCACGTGCAATCACCTGGCTTCTTGCTCACCTCGTGGCTTTCTCGCCCTCGGGCTTTCCTGCCAAGCCTTTCTTCCCAACGGCGGCCTTACGTCCAGGAACACATACCCACCGCCCAGAGTTTCTCTGACACATACAGGGTCAGACTTCTAATCGGACAGTTTATATTTCAGTCCGATTGTCCCAAATTCCGAATTACCTTCCTGGCTGACGATGGGAGCTTGCTAGGCGATCCTCACGGATCCACGTTTTTCTCTTGCAGACATCCACTCCTTTCTGGCCTGCCCGACCCTAATTCCTCCAACTCGCTTCCTTCGTTAAGGTCATATTTACCTTCTCAGTCAGAACCCAGAATTTTCAGGAAATTTCCAGGACTAAAGCAATGTGTTCTTTGCAATGTATTATCTCCTCTTTGATTCCAGCGGCTGCTGGTGGTGCCCACCTAAGTCCCATCCTTGCCCTTCCTGCAGGCGGGCACACGATGATGAGGGCGACAGCTGACACTGAGCCCTGCCTGTGTATCAGGCTCTGCTCCAAGCACTTTGCATAGAAGATTCCCCAGTTCTGCCCCCTGCATCTTATTTTAGTTTCCTTACTCACCTGAGGAAAACCACCAACGTGGGCTTCCCTAAAGAGGGAACAATATAAACATCTCTAAAAGTCCTGATTAGACATGCTTTGTGTTTTTTCTCCCTTTAGGTCGAATTCCCACTGGTTCATGCCTGTGCCTCCTCAGTCCTGACCGTATAACCTTGTTTTTAACTTAAGAAGTACTCTTTCATTTTTTCAAACTGCACGTTTTTATAGAGATCTCTTCATTTCCAATTGTAAATCAAGAGAACACAGATTGGGAATGAGTGGCACATATTTTTAAATTGTGTCTCTGGCCATTTTCTGCTTTGTGATTCTGGGTTTGTTTCTTAATGCTGCTGAACCTCAGTTTACTCATTTATAAAATGCAAATAGTAGAGACCTTGCAGATATTTTTAAATTGCAATAAGCAATGTGTGCAAAGTACTTATCACAATGCCCAGCACCTTGTAGATGGTATGCAAATATCCCCTCATTTTCTAAAAATACTGATACTGTCTCAGTGCAGTGGGTGGATATGAAAGGCAGATTTCTTTGCTGTCATATCTTCTTTTCTTAGTGCGAGGTCTCTCCCAGAAACCAAGGGAAATCTCCCCACATGACATACAAAAAAAGAAATCACCTTGTCACAGCACACCAGAGGGTAGCTTTAATAAGGAACTAACAAATGTTATATATTCTGCCCCTGGCAAACTGTAGGCCCAAAGGCTTACCCTCTGTCCCACTTCCCCAGCATCCCTCAGTGGGTTTACTTTGGGATCTTTAATGGCATTTGTCTTCTGGGTTGCTCACCAGGTTCAATGTCTTCTCGACCCCAGAAAAATGCAAGAATGCTCCGTGGGCACTTGGGACAACAAGTTCTGGCCAGTGACCCTCCAAACGTCATCGATGGATCAACAGCATCACCACCACCTGGGAGCTTGTTAGAAATGCACATGCTCGAGGCCCTACGCTAGACTCACTGAATCAGAAAGTCTGGGGGTGGAACCCCACAAACTGTGTTTTAACACTCCCTCAGGGTGCTTTTGATGAAGATTCAGGCTTGAGAACCAGTGGGTGAGAGAGAACATGGGGATTGCTTCCTAACAGAATTAGCGGGGGAAGTTCCAACAATATGGCAGATCTCGTTCAGCGGCCTCCGCATGCAAGACCACTCATCAAGGAAGGTGTCCCTGTGCTCGTCACAGGGAAGCGTCAAGCCCCTGCCAGCCTCCCAGGCACCTCTCCTTGACGCTCACCTACACGAGACCAGCTTGACTGGAGACAGGCACCAGAGAGCCCAGCCCACGTGCTCCTGCTGTTGCTCAAACACGAGGTTCGTTCGCTCTTCTCCCAACCACCAGCCCCGTCACCCTGAGACCGGCCAAGCACCTCCCAGCCCCCGCTCATTCTCACTCAGCACGGAGGGGAACAGACACGTTAACGGTGCCGGCAGTGACCACACCGGTCACCCACACCCCCAGGAGCCGGATCGACCCCACGGCTGTGCTACGCGTCTCTCAAGTCAGCAGGAACCAGGGGAGGACCAGAGCTCGGAACTCTAGCTGTGATTAATGACCCAGAGGATGCATCCCCAGCTCCCTCATCCCTCCACGGAAAATGTTCCTCATCAACATCGGGGATGATCTTTCACCCCAAATCCAGTGGACTCGCCTGTCAGTAGCCCCACATGGCTTCCTGCCTCAAACCTAAACTCCTAAGGGCTTCTTCTTGGTCTCTCATGCACGCCCTGTCCCCCGCCACCATGGTCCCCCACGTCATCGCCCACTGTTTCACCCCATCTGCTGGTCGGGAGAAACTCACAGTCCGTGGTTCAGATCGGCCACAAGTTTGACTGGAAAGGAGGTCATAAGGCCGACCTAAGACAACATGAGGCAGTCGTCGGAATGCTTCTGTTATGGGAGTTTTTGTGTTTTTTAAAAAATCAGGAAATTTGAAAAATAAAAATGGTAGAATTGATAATATAGTTGACAGGAAATGTGGGCCGCCTTTTATTTCCTAACTTCTTCATTTCCCACTAAGAACCTCCGCCTTGACCCTCTTTCTCCTCAGCTTTTGCTTCAGTTCCGTGAGCCACCAGTATCCTTCCAATTAATTGACTAAGGGGCCCCAAGTAGGTTTCTCTTGCCTACAGAGAGCCTGATGGATGCCCCGTGATCAGAACCAGCTCAGCTCCCAGCTCCTCCGCACAGCCCGTCTCAGATCCCCTCACCGAGTCCCTCCATCCCTCCTTTGGATACCACTTAAAATCCATTCCCCAACGTAGCTCTATGTTCTCATCCTTGAGTGCACGGCCACCGAACGCCGCCCCCCCCCCCCGCTACTATTTAACTCTGCCCCTGGGGGACATATTTAACGTTCTTTCTGAACTTCAGGTTCCTGGGAAGAATATATTATTAGGAAGAATAAACAAATAGCGAAGGGGCCCCGTACACTCCCGGCCAACTACCGGGTACATAGCAGTGCTCCCATCTTCCCTGTCCCCTTGAGAGCCCCTTTCCAGTTTGATTGTTCTTCTGGGTCTATACCTCTGTATCGAATCGCCTAGTAGGTATATTCTATAATGTCTTCTACTGGTGCTAGCTCTTGATCCCAGCTATTCTCTGTGGAAGCTTTGGAATCTGGTTTAAGCTGCAGGAGCACTTTCAAGTTCTATAATTACAGTATTATTGACTACAATTTTATTTGCTATGAGTTGTATTTGGAGCAAATGTCTCTAACTATATTTTTAAAAGCTTTGTTTTGGTTGCTATTCTATTAATATGCAGCTCCAGAAAAGCTAAGAACTGGAAGGAGAAAACTATAAGAAATCGGAAGCAGGATAAAATTCTATCCAAGTGTTTAATCACCCTTGGAGTCATGTTATTCTTAATGATGATCTAAATTTGTCTTGCTACAATTTATTCTTCTTTTCTATCACACTCTACATTTTGCATAATGTACTTGGAGATAGTCTTTGAGCCACTTTTAAGCTTTTACCTACAGCTTTTTTACACTTTTCTCAGATTGGCTCACATTTATCAAAGGATAGCTATATATCAAGTACTTTGCACAGATCTTTCCGTTTAATTCTCATAATTATTCTGAGTATCCCCTATGTGTCCTATATAAGCATTATTATTATGTCCATTTAATGAATGAGCAGATCTTAAAGAAGTCCTTCCACATGCCCAGGGTCACCAAGCAAGTAATAGGTGATGCCACCATTGAACCTGAGTGGGGTGACACCAGTGCCCATACTGCGTCAGAGATTCTAGTTCCTCAATTTTTAAGAATTTCATGATTTTATTGGCCTTTCTCCCATTTCTCTTCATCCATCTTAACTGTTCACCAAGACTGATTCGAACTATCTGGATGCTAAAAATGGGAAAAAGATCTTAGGGTCCAAGTGGACCATGTTCACAGAACAAAAGAGCTAATGGAGAGGCACTAAAAAGAGTTTGACTTGGGGCGCCTGGGTGGTTCAGTCAGTTAAGTGTCTGCCTTCAGCTCAGGTCATAATCTCAGGGTCTTGAGAACGAGTCCCACATCAGGCTCCCTGCTCACCAGGGAATCTGCTTCTCCCTCTGCCACTCCTCCTGCTGTGCTCTCTTGCTCTCTCTCTCAAATAAAAAAATTAAATTAAATTAAATTAAATTAAGTCAAAAGAGTTTGACTTAATGTAACTTAATACTCACTGGAATTATTGGCCAAGGATTGTGGCAGCAAAAACCTCAAGCTAAAGCGTAACACCAAAGAACCACTGCTAGTAAGTTAATACTACCACTTGATGAGCACCAGCCGTGTGCAAAGTCTTTTCAAGCACCAAGTGTCCTGCAGGATGACTCTTGCAGAAGGGAAATGGAAATTCAGAGAGATTAAGTGACTTGCCCACAGCCACACAGGGCAAATCTGGTATCTGTTTTATTTGGGCCCCTAGTTTAGCTCGCAGCCTGTGCTCTTTCCCTCTGCTCATCTTCGTAGCTGAAGGTTTCTGGCCATGCATTCTCCAGAACCCAGTACAAAGGATGGTCATGACAATAGTCCTTGTCTACCCTAGGGGGCTGGGGGGAGTATAGGGTGCATAGGCTCTTCCTGTGGTAAAAGGAATTCATTCATGCCACCTCTACCCTCCCACACGTCAGCCTTATACTCCCTCATTCACACTTATTTGGTGAACGGATGCCATAATTTTAACACCTTACATTCACAGAAGGTTTTGCAGGTCATGGAGGCATTTTCAATACAAAGCTCGGGTGAGCTTGGTAAATTAGTGAAAGCCTCCTAATTTCTAATCTAGTATTCTTCCCGTTTTGTCTTGCTATCTCTAGCCAAAAATGTGCCATCTGAAGAAAAATAATAAAATAAAAGAGTGTTGCAGTGGGTATTTGTGGAAACAAATTAAGATTTAATTTCTCCTCTACCAACCTGGGATGCTTTTTCATCTTTTTGCACCATGGTAAAGGGACAATCTACTAAGTATTTCCTTAGAGTTACATCCCCAAATCTAATTTGTAAAAAGGCAATTGCCAGAGAGTCTCCATATGGCTTCCATCAAATGTTGGACTTTGATGAAACAGATATCTGTGTGACTAAAATGCACACGATCACCCTTCCAATCGTCTTCAGTCCCCATGGGAGATATGCTGAAAGGCTCATGGCCTTGGGTTGCATGTCAGTCTCCGCAAGTAGAAGCAAGTGTCTAAATGGCAGAGAAAAGATAGAAATGTTTTCAAGGGCTTGTAAACGTGGGATCCAAGCTTTCCTCTCCTGGTGGTCTTTGAAATCAAGGCTGCTGCTCGAACAGAGAAGAATCACTGGCTTTCTCCTTGGGGTCGATCAGTTGGGCCACGTGTTGGGTGTTCTTTCTGCAGAGACTGAGGGACGAGCACAGCATCAATGGCATAAGAGAGAGTTTATTCATGGGAAGCATCCAAAATAGAAATGTTGCTGTAAAAGTAATTAGACTTGAGTTTAAAAGGATCAGTTCCTCATTAAGGGTTTCCCTCTAAGGCTTTTTACAAGCTTAAAGCTTGAATCTAATCTCCAGTGTCAGCTGTGGAAGGGAGGAAGGCACAGATGCATATTCACATACTAACAAGCATGTGGCCTGGTTTTGCTGATGAAGCATAATAAGGATTTCTCTGTACATAAATATAAATATATGCTTCTCGCCACCATCTCCCCCGCCCCTGCCACCACCCACTGGAGACGGAGACCCTGGAGATTAAAGTCAACACTTTGCACTTATAAAAGCTGTAAGAAAACTTTTTAACCATGGTTAGAATTAGAATTGGTTATTCCCAGCAGGCCCAAATGTTAATGGAAACCCTTCCCTTTCCGCATTTCTTGTAAATCAATTCCCTGTCAGCGTGTATTGGATGTGTACCTGGTCCTGCTCTAGGTTTGAGGATACAAAGATAGATAAGATACACCCCTGCCCCATAGGAAGGTGGAGCTCAAGCAGGGTTTCTCAAAGTATGTACCCATTGGCACCCGCATGGAACTACGGGTTCCTGCAGAACAGTAGATGGCAAGGGTAGTTTTCAGATCCTGTGCAGAACCACTGAGTTAGAACTTCATCAGAAGCTCTAAGCATAGGCTCAGGAATCTTCAGACAAGTCCCCCCAGTCATTCCTATGTGCACAAAAGTAACAGACAGCCTAATTTCAAAGCATTTATAAATAATTTGTGATCTTCTTCTGCTAAGTCTTGAAATTCCAGGCTGTGGACAGACCCATCTCTTAGGAACAGAGACAACCGTTTCCATGCTCTGTGAGCTCTTCACGGGGTGCTACAAAAACAGACTCTGCCTGCTGATGATGGGAGGCCTTCTAGAGTCTCCCTCTTCGCAATAAGTCTCTACGCCAGCCATCCTCCGCAAGGCCCACAACAAGCCCCACCTTGTCCACCGGAGGGAAACGTTCTGGGTGGGCAACAGCTGAAAGCATGCTGGAGTCGGATCTGGGTTTGTATCCTAGCATTTTTACTTCCCAGTTGCGAAGCCAGAAGCAAAGTACCGGGCCTTCTGTTTCCTTGTCTGTCAAATGGAGACGATGACAGGACTCGGCTCTTTGGATTATCAGAATTGGAAGAAACAATACATACAGGAAGCACATATGTGGTTTGGCATACAGTAAGCATCTAATAAATGCTTTTACTGTGGTTACCAACCCCCTTGGTGAAACTTGTTTGGGTTAATGACTCAGAGCTCAAAAAAAAAAAAAAAAAAAATCTCACAAAATCCACAACAGGCTAGTCTTCTCCCTGAAAGAGACCTCAAACGCCAGGAAATGTAGGTACACAAGAGAGGGGACAATGGTATACTCCTAAACTGTGCCTTGTAGTCTGCAAATTATAAGGTAGCATAATTTGTGGCTAATTTCCCTCATTATGCCTTTTAGGGAAACCCTTAAAGTGGAACTGATCCTTTTAAATTCAAGTCTAATTACTTTTACAGCAACATTTCTATTTTGGATGCTTCCCATGAATAAAGTATTTTATGCTATAGGTGCAGTGCTCATATGTAAGGGAGGGAACAGTGATATACTTCTGAACTGTGTCCTAGAGTCTGCAAATTATGAGAGTATGATAACTTAGGCAGGGCGAACAGTGGTTGATATATAAAATGAACATTTTTAAAGACTGAATTTATAAAACACACACAGGTATACCACACTTAAGGCTGTATAAAGATGTATAAAAAGGTAAGAAAAGTAAAAAATACATAATATATGTTATAGATGATAAAATATATATAAAGAATAAAAGATAAGATGTATAAAAATCTAGATTTATTATGTATGTCTTTATCAAAAGATAGACATTTAGCATCCTAAAATATTTCACATATAGAAACAAGGACTTCACAGGCAACATGACGTCAATCAACATTTATCTTTCAATAATCACTCTCAACGTGAACGGCCTAAATGCTCCCATAAAACAGCACAGGGTTGCAGAATGGATAAAACGACAGGACCCGTCCATATGCTGTCTACAAGAGACACATTTGGAACCAAAAGATACATCCAGACTGAAAGTGAAAGGATGGAGAACCATCTTTCATGCCAACGGACCTCAAAAGAAAGCTGGGGTAGCGATTCTCATATCAGATAAATTAGATCTTAAGCTAAAGGCTGTAGTCAGAGACACAGAAGTTCACATATGATTTCATTTAAAAAATCTTTAACCAAACACAAAATCTCAGGAGGGTGTCTATTCCATAGTTCAAATAGGGTTAACTAGGTTGGGCAAAATAAAATAGAAGAGACCACAAGAAATTTGAATTTCAAATCAACAAGAAATAATTTTTCAGCATAAATATATCCCATACAATATTTGGCAACCCTGACTGCAGAGCATGACTGGATTTCACAGAAGTTCATGACTTTCAGCCAACGCCCTTAGTAAGCTTTTTATTAGGAGAAAAAAAAACTGATTAGGAATGAACTTGTCACGGCTCAGGTGAATGAATGAAGCTGTAAGTTCTATGAGAAATGAATGAAACCGGACCAATCACAGGGATCAAATGATGCCTGAGCTTTTCTTCAAACGCTAGGAAGTCAGAACGTCCCTGCACGCCAGAAGTTCCCACTGTAATCTGGCCATTGTAAAGTGCTGTGTTAGTACTAGAGGAGTAAATGGAAGAAAAGTGAACTTGGGAGAAATGAGTTAGTAAGATCGGGAGCCAAGGTTCACCCTGTAATCTGGGCTCAAGGTTCAAACATGCTCTTTCACAATGAAGGGACAGTGACCCTGAGCTTCTTGCTGCAGGTATATGACAACCAACCCCCCCCATCGCACTTATCTTTCATTCCTTTTATCTCCTCTAATGTGAAAAAGGTAAAGTGCTTTGTCTTTGATTTATAATACTCTCTGATGTTACCAAAAAAAAAAGTCTCATTCTGGAACTGCCGAATAGTTTCCACGGTGAAAAGTTAAGCAGTTCTTTTGACATTTTTTAGATTTTAGTAAGCTTCACGCAGCAGTGGGATGGGAGATGAAAATGAAAAAAAAAAAAAAAAAAAAAACCCAGGACCCCTCATTAATTAGGCTTTATATTTTTAAAAAAATGCTACTGCCATGGATGTTAATATGCCGGTACATTTTTAATTCTGCCCCAACAGATAGGCCTCAGTAATTAAGAAATTATTCCACTGGAAATGAAAGCGCTGCAGCGATCAAAGGGAAATGAGATAGGGAGGTAGCAGAAAGAACATTAAACCCGGGATCAGAACACTTGGCTTAAGTCGCCGCCTCGGCCACACACAGGTCAATCAGTTTCACTCTCGGGACCTCTGTTTCCTCGTCTGTAAAACAAGAGTTTCCTTTCCTGAAATCTGTGATTCTGAGTGTAGTAATTTGAATTTAGATCTTTCATCTTTCCCTGACTGCAATATTTTGAGAACACCTTCCCCTGCCCTGTTTCTAGCAGCCTGCCGTTTCTGGAAGGCCCACTCACTTCCCTCAGCCCATTCTGAGGGTGAACTCGGGTCATCTTTAGAGGCCACTTTGGAAATCACTGTCATGCAGCACAAGGGACTGTTGGCAACATGTACAGAGAGGCAGAAAATAGCTTTAAATGTCAAGTAAGGAAAAATAACACTGGGGGAAGAAGCATATCAGAGAGCTGTTGTTAAAACTCAGGCTAGAGCCTTTGAACACTGCTCGAGGTTTAAAATCCTGAGTTGGCAAACAGCTGAGAGGGAAGATGAGAAAACAAAGCCTACAGGGAGTTGTAGGGAAATGAACTCACCAGGAAGACATGGGGAGACATGATGGCCGCCTTCTCAGCTCTGAGGCCCGCTGCACTCCGCCAGCAGCCTCGCCCTCAGTCCCAGCTCGGAAACTAAAGCGCACCACTTCCGAGACAATCTCGGGCGCCCAGCTCCAGGTGAATGAAGACTGAGAGCCGATGCTCAGCTTGGGGAGCCTTCCCCTGCTCTATTCGGGACCCCTTCTCCCTCTGTAATAACCTAATGAGCTGAAGACAGTTAAGAACATAAAGCAAAAAAAAAAAAAAAAGAGTGTTTTTTTTTTTCCTTTCTCAAATTCCTGAATTTTTGGAAGTGCTAGCCCTCATAAACAAGGTGTCTTTTGAGGTATTTCTTCAAGAGTCATTATGAGTGCGAGCCTGACTCACACTGTCAAATGAGTTGACGAACAATCTCTAACCCCTGGTGTTACCACTCCACCTCCACTCTGGCCTCCCCGTCCTCCTCACAGCGACTGGGAAGAAAGGTAAGATGTCGTTTCACCTTTTAAGAAAATTTGACAGCACTAGAGAAGGAAGGAAGGGAAGGTGGGGGGAGGGAGGGAGGGAGAGGAAGAAGAACAAAGGAACGGAGAGAGAGGGGAAGGGAGAGAGGGATGAAGGGAAAGAAAGAAAGAAAGAAAGAAAGAAAGAAAGAAAGAAAGAAAGAAAGAAAGAAAGAAAGAAAGAAAGAAAGAAAGAAAGAAAGAAAGAAAGAAAGAAAGAAAGAAAGAGAGAAAGAGAGAAAGAAAGGGAGAAAGGGAGGGAGAAAGGAAGGGAGAAGCAGAGAAAAGAAGAAAGGAAGGGAAAGGAAGGGAAGGGAAGGGGAGGGGAGGGGAGGGGAGAGGAGAGGAGAAGAGAGGAGAGGAGAGGAGAGGAGAGGAGAGGAGAGGAGAGGAGAGGAGAGAGACAAGGAAAAGATTGACAAGCTGGGGCTTTTTAGGGTAATTCTGGAAGGTATCCCTGTACTATAAATAATTCCTGTTCATAAGGAACAGAGACATAAGGCAGAGTAGTAGTGTGGTCTCTTTTAGAAAGATTTCCATGCAATATGACTGAGAGAGAATTCAAGTTTCTGTGCTTAACGAGACAAGTGGCCACTACTTGACAGTGCTCGTCTGGGACAACTACCGTGGAGCACCCCGTGTCCTGGCTAAGTGGCTGGTGACAGAACCCTCGGTCCCCTCCACGGGCCTACATACGCGATGTGCCCAATCTACACTCACCGGCATTTTGTCCTTCTGTCTATTCTTCATTACTGCCTTTATAAAAACAAAAGATGCTGCAGTCAGTATTTCTGAACTGTCAGGGCTCACCCCAGAGAAGCCTAAAGGAAAAGCAGGTCATGGGAGACGCAGGAGGCTGGTAGCCACCAGCCAAGGGGATGGGTTTCTGCTGGAACTGAGAATAGAGGCACGTTTTTCTCCTCCCACTGAAAAAAATGTATCTATGTCTCCATCCTCCTGGCTCAGCTCAGCAGAGCTCTTAACCCTATTTGGAGGACTTTTCTTCTAAGGAGTTCTTCAAGCTTTGATGCAATCTACAATCTTTGAGAGATTTGAGTCCGTTTCATGATTATTTTTCACTTTTAATGCCTAAACAAGATGCTACTTGTTTCCCTTCATCGAGTTTAGCTTGTCTTTTTGGTTGTGATCATTTCTACTTTCATTGTCACTTTTCGAGAAGTAAATCTCTGCAAGGGAAACATAAAAATCTCTCGATCGCTTTAAAAAGTGAACCAACCCCTCAGATCATTTTTTTGTTGTGTTTTTGTGTTTTTTGTGTTTTGCCTCTAGGCCAGGAGACCGCTTGTGCTTTAGCAATATTTTCACCTTTTCACGTCTACAATGGTGCGCAATTACTGAAGAGCTTACCCACTGCCTATCCTCACGGTCACTGCCGCATCACCAGCAGCACATTGCGGAGGTGCCAACACTTGCTCAAGCAAGGGAAGACATTGCAGCTGATGCTGCATGTGTCCATGGGTTGCAAAGCGACTCAAGAAGATAGACAGGTATGCATCAGCTTTGCTCGGTTTGATGTCTGCATTGTGTAGGAGCCATGTGCAAGGCCAAATGTCACATGCCATTCTCTCAGCCTTGTGAAGCTAAAAAAGAATCCACACCCCGTATCTGTCACTGCTGGCCCATTTGGTGCGGGCTGTAGATTCCCAGCTGTCCGGCAGCTGTCATTCTGCTTGTTTATAAATTCAGCAGCTTTTAAGCAAGGTTCCACGATGTCAGAGCCTCCCGTGGGGCCCCGCTGGAGGGGCCTTGCGCAGCCACGGCAGAAGCAAATTGGCCGTCCACCACGCCGCGAGCCCTTTCCAAACTCCGACCTGATCATTCCGCACATCGGTTAAAACACGCTGTGGCCTTGGGACCTCCCCACCAGGCAGAAATCAGACTCTCGCGCTCGCCACGCATTTCATCTGCAGGCATGGCTGTTACTTGCTTGCCATACCGCTAAATCTCACTAGCTTGTCGCTACCAGAGAAATGGAAGGAGCAGTGGGACTACGTGAGGACCAGGTCCTTTACGTGTTTGGGATTGGGTTTTGTGGTTTGTTAGTGCAAAGTTCCCAGGGCAGGTAAATGGGATGGGAAGACTGAGCGGCTCCAGGAAAGAGAACGGCCTCTGGAAGGGGCCTCAGCGGGGCTAGAGTCCCTGCTCCGACGCTACTGGCGATGCAACCTTGACTTAGGTGCTTGACCTTGACGTTTCCATTCTTGCAACCATGCAATAAGAACACCCACAAGGCAGTGGTTCTCAGTGTGCGGTCCCCGGACCAGCAGCAGCAGCCTCACCAGGGAACTTGTCACAAATTCACATTCCTGCACCCCGCCCCCGGGGCCCCCCGCCAGAATTACCAAGTCAGAAACTCTAGGGCTGGAGCCCAGCAGTTTGTGTCTTAATAGGTCCTCCAGGTGATGCTGATGCAGTTGGGAATCACCAGTTTAAGGTCTCCGGCGCAGTGCTTGGCACACAATGAATACTGGTTCATCCTTGTAGAAATTCTGAATTTCTGAGGAATTATTGGCTTGGAGCCTAATACGTCCACTAAGCATATTGCTCGGGTTCCACAGACTCTCCACTCTCAGGGGCAGCTGTGCGTGCTCCTTTGTCAACCTGTCCTTGGGATAAGTTAGCTGAGGCACAAGTCTGAATGATCACTTAGCATCTATTGGTGGGGATGGAAACAACGTAAAGGAGCAGGACCCGGCCACTCTCCTCCTCTCTCAGGACCCCGCCCACTCTCCTCCCACGCCCACCCCCACCCAACCGCTCTCTACTCCAAGTACCCAGAGCCTCGGGAAAGCCAAGGGAGCACGGTCTGCTCCTCTGATGTGGCCAACGTGAGAATCCCAGGGTTCTGTGGGAAGCTGTGCATCTGCTTTTCTTCCTCGGCCTTGGAAGCCTGAAAGACCCCAGGTGAGGCTTTCCGACACTTGCCATTTTTTGTCAGTTTTCCTTTGAGCTGCTTTTCCTTTTGAACTACAAGTTGCAAAAGAATTATTTCCACCCCTGGATGAAAGTGATCTCCATGTCGCCATCATGGGCTCCTGAAGTCCGGAGAGTGTGACATGACAAATCTGGGACTCCAAGAGATCACTCTCTGGGCTTCGGCCTCATTCCATCATTTCCGGGAGATGACAGATGCCTGGCCATGAACAGAAGGCTTCCTGACAAGTGTGACAAGTGTCTATCTGGAAGAAAAGATGATTGAGTTCTCCGGACAATGGGTATTCAAGATTTTTTTTTTTTAATGGGAAAAAAAACTGGCCTGCTTTGGAGATGACAAAGGTAAAACATCTCATGTGGCAAATATGATAAAGTCAAATGCCAGGCGGGAAGATGTTGTTCATCACAGGCTTCCCGGCCCCTGACTACAGATACCGAATCCAGATGCCGCCTGGAACCCTGAGTCAGGAATCTTCACCAAAGAATAAGAGTCACCAAGCCATCCGTCTCATAGGAATCGAAAAAATAAACATCCATCATCCATTCATTAAACAAATATTTGTTGAGCACACGCTCGGTCTTCCGCCCGGGCTATGCTCCGGGGATGTGAGTGGAGGCGGAGGGAGACGCAGTGGGTGAGCCCGACAAGGAAAACAAGGGGGCGCGTGTCCAGGGGGAGCTTCCCAGGGGAGGTGGGCCAAAGCTGAACGTTATCTGCAGGATCCATGCCCTTAATTAGGCCAACGGACAGGAGTGGGGGCAAAAAGGATCCTCCCACCGGGCTGGCACCCCGAAGGAAAGGTGAGGGGCATGAACAGGTGTGGAGCGGATGGGATGAAGCCAGCAGAAGTGGGGACCGAGGAGAAGGATGTCCTGGGCTTGCTTGGGGCCGGGATGGATGCCCCTGGAGGCTCATAAGCTGTGATGCCCCTGCACGGGCACAGCGTGGCGAGGGGCTGCACTCACAGCCCGAGGGTTCAGAATTGCTTCTGAACCTTGGTTCTGTCACTTCTCAGCTTGTATCCTGGGACGAGTTTCTCAACGTCTCTCTGCTTCCATGCTCTCGTCCATAAAACTGGGGTTTCATGATCTTCCAGGGATGCAACATGGAATCAATGAAATAAATGTACATATGACACTTAGGACACAGTGTTTGGGATTTAGTAAACTCTCAACTGTTCGCTGCTCTGTTATCATTATTATCATTAACGTAACAGGGCAAATATTATTAACTTGGGATCGTCACTGCCTTGGCCTCTCCCCCTGCCCGTCAGAGAGAATTCCACCAGTACTCCCCCTTCTTTCTCCTCTGAGCAAGAAAGCTCTCTTGTTCTCTGGGGTTGGCATGAAACATGTCACCCAAGCTCCCCTCGATGACAGGGGCTGGACCCTAGGTCTATGGGTGGGTCATCTCCAGGGTGTGCCAAAGTGTCTCTCCTAAAAAAGAGTAGATTGCGAGCCCCCCAGCAAGGCTCTTCCAAGATCATTTTTTAGTGGGAAGAAAATCGGTCGACTTCAGAGAGCAGGCAGCGCGGGAGGGGAGAGGAGAGAGAGCCATGAGGAGCCCAGGAGGGGAGAGGGGTGCGGGCGAGTCTGTGGCTTGCCAGGGAGCAGCTGTGGGCAAGAGGAAAGTAGGTAGTGAAGGAGAGGAAATTCAATTAAGAGCTTCATTTGGACCCCTCCCCCTTTAAATTTTCTTCTAAAGACATAAGAATAAAATTCCCTTTTAATGAGTTTGGCTCCTATCCCATGTTTCTTTAAAGTTGACTCTACGTGGAGACAGAACCACACAGACTCCTTTGCCAGGATTTAGCGGGGTTGAAAATGAGACTATGAATACCTACCCTGCCCCCCCACCCCCCGCAGGGCTAGTTTTAGGATTAAATGTGGTAACGCATGTCCTATCCACCACCTCTCGCTAGATTACACTACCAGCAAGTCCCAAATCCCAGTGGCTTACGACAACAAAGGTTTGTTTCTTGCCCCTGTTACGTGGTCTTTGTGGTTTGGCTGCACATCTTGATTCTGGGAAGGAGACGTCGGATCCGCCCCTATCCGGGCCTGGCAGGACAGGCCAGGAGGGAGGGAAAAGCAGAACCCGAACTTGCAATGGCTCTCAGAGCTTCCACGCAGAAGTCCATCGCTTCCAATCCCGTCCCATTGGCCAAACGAGCCCTGCGGGTCGTCATCAGGGTGGGGAGATGACCGTCCCACGGGGAGGGGCAGCAGGCCCTCGAGAACAAGAACAGAGCCGGCTGCAATCAAGGGCTCAGGGCATTGCCTGGCATGTGAAAAGACCGCCATAAATTGTGACAATCATTCATATCAATCTGTGAAATGGGGAACCCAACAGTACTAGCCTCATAAGGGAGCTGGAGGATGAAGAAGGCGCACCGGGGCTGTTAATTGGCTCCATAAAGGGCCGCTAGTGGTGATTTCCCCCCAGGGCCAGGAAGAGCAGACAGTCTGGCAGTTAGAGAAAGCCCCAGCAAGGGGCACATGTGGTGACCGGAAGCTATAGAGGATCTCTGGGGCCCTGCTGGGAAAGGACGTTCCGTCTCAGGGGGTCAGAGACCAGAGCAGGACCCCGGAGAGCCAAGGGCTGCATCGGGGCAGGAAATGCCAATTACTCTCCCGCTGCCGCAGACAACCTGCAGCCCACACGCAGGCAACAGAGAGCTTGCTGTTTTCCAGCCTTTCCTGGGCCTGGGGGCCAAGCCCTGGGCTCCGACAGGAAGTCCGGCACTGCCTGTGTCACAGAGGACCTGGCACCATGCCGGCTCCCTGCTCCGGGGCACCACGGCTCACAGCCGGTCGCCCACCCCTTTCCCACACCAGAGGGGGAGCGCTGGGCTTCCCAAACACCCGGTCTCGCTCCACCCGGGCCAGCGAGGCTGCTTACCCGGCCAACAAGGCAGGGCCAGGCCGGGAGCAGGGGCCAGGGGCCAGAGGCCTCCAGCAAAAATATTTCTAGAACAAATTTGTGCAGAGGGATCCCTCCCACTCCCTTTAACCCCTGTCGCTACGATGTCCTACGGCATGGCCCTTCGTGGGAGCTCCTTACCCTACCCCCCAAGCTGCCTGCCTTCTCACTCACTCCATGAGCAGTGGTTCCGGGGGGGTCCTCCCGGCAGCAGAGTCAGCCTGGAGCTGAGAGAGGGGATGTGGCTCGCAGTGCCGCTCTCCAACAGTGGAGGAAAGACCCACGGGAGTGGAGGAAAAGACGTTCGGTCCGAGGGAACAAGCCCACGTCTGAGCTTCATTTGTTAGAAAAAGAACCAGAGGGACACCTTGGGGGCTGATTCGGTTAAGCCCCGACTCTTGATTTCGGCTCAGGTCATGATCTCAGGGTCCTGAGATGAAGCCGCGCTCAGTGGGGAGTCTGCTTGAGATTCTCTCTCCCTCTCCCCTCTGTGCACTTGCGCGCTCTCTCTAAAATAAACAAAGCTTTAAAAAGAAAGAGAGGGAGGCAGAAAGGAGGGAGGGAGGGAGAAAGGAGGAAAGAAGGAAAGAAAGAAAGGAAGCACCAGGGCCAGAGTGGCTGCAGCGAAGGCAGCAGAGGTGGGGGCAGCAGATGTTTACTGGAGACGTCCTTCTCCCCCAGCTGACACACCCCCTCGTTCGTGGCCAGAGGTTAGGGAAGCGGCCAGTGAGCTCTCGGTGGGATTCCGTTTCACACTGAGGCTCTGCTTCGAGAGCCACGCGACTGCACTCCTCCAGATGTCTGTGGACGGCCAAGCAAGGGGCCTCGGTGGGAGCCTGCCTTTCTGGCTGGGTGGACTTGGAAATCAGGGAGCCTGGGAATCAGACAGACTCAAGTTCGAGTCCCGGTTCTGTTCCACTCAACTCTGGGGGAGCTGGGGGTGGCCCACCATAGCCGTCCAGCCCACCCAGAGGTCACGAGCAAGCTAACAGCTCCCTGCCCCTCTGCCTGGGGGATGTGTGGCCCCAGGGGGGCACCTGTCCTCACCAGGGCAGACCAGAAGTACTGCGGAGCAACCCTCTCACGGCTCCTGAAAACCCAGGGCCCCTCCACTTTTGGTGGTCTGTTTTGCACAATGTCAGAGGGCCCTGGGTAGGACGAAGCCCAGGTCCCTGCAGCGAGCGTCGTGAACACACCTGACTGACTTCCTTCACTCCCCTCAGCCCATATCCCCGTCCTCTCCCAAATAAACCACCTGCAACCAAACCTCCGTCCTGGGGTCAGCTCTGGGGGAAACCCAAATGAAGATGCCGGCCGTGGTTCTGAAGCGATGCAAACTCTCGGAGTCTGTTTCTCCCTCTGCAAAATGGAGACGGTGAGGACCAAGGAGGAGTGAATGAGGAAGGAGGAGGAAACGGGCATAGAGCAGGCGGGGGGCGGTGGGGGGGTGGGGAGGAAAAACCAGACTCCGAGGGACAAATGACATCACGGAGATGAACTTGCTCAGCAAACTTGTAGGTGGCGCTCCACCTGCAGGCAGGCAAGGGGTTAAAAGCATCCCTCCCTAGTCAGAACCAGCAGTGAGACTTGAGGCAACTTACCTCATCTCTCTTTCCAAGTCTGTTAAACAGAAACCATAATAGCATCGATCCCATAGGGGGGTTGTGAGGATTAAGTCAGTTAAGATACATGGTTTATCTAGAAATATCCTGCTTCCTAATAAAGTTACGGGTTTGCCATATTATTTGCATCACTGTTATTAAAGGTCTATTAAATGACTACGTTATTTTTCTGCTGTACTGAAGATGCAGGTCTTTTTCCTACCCCTCCGGATGCATCGCTTTGGCTACCTGCTCCGAAGATGCCATGAGGTTAGTTTGTCATCACGAGCTTTTTTAATTGCATAAATAATTCATGAGTATGCCCCAACTGAAAGAGTTAAACAGTGTACAGGACAAAACCTAAAAGTCCCTTCAACACTCACACCCCCCACCCTCCTCCCACTGTCTACAGCATGGGGCCCTCTCTCCATTCCTTTTATACGGAGGTATGTATGCACTTTTTTCCCTACGGAAGTGGGATCATACTAAACTTGCATTCAAATTCATTGTACAACTTGCTTATTGCTTTTCAGTAAGTCAACTTCAATTTCTAAAAATTCTTCAGAATAGAAATACCGTAACCTGGTTTAACAAATCCCCTATTTGTTAACCAGATGTCCATGTGGTTTCCAGTTTCCCCCCTTTGAAGGCCACACTACAGTCAACATCTTTGTGCACACGTCTTCACTCAGGCACATGAATATTCCTTAGAATGGATTCCAGGACTTGGATTTGCTGGGTCAAATGACGTGTGAATTTTTTGTTTTGCTAAATACTGCCAAATTGCCTTCTCATTTACACTCCTACCAGCTTTGGGGGGAGGTTTGTTTTTGTTTTATTTATTTGTTTTTGTTTTAAAGACTTACAGGAGGGGTTTTGTTAGGCAGTTGGTCTCGGCAGAGGACGGCATCGCGTTTTTCCCCAACAACTAAAAACAGCAGCGTGTTCCTTTCCTTTCCGGAGATCCAACATCCCAGCTGCATAACCACTCCTCCTCCAACCTTCCACTCCCCTCCTCCCTACATCACACACACACACACACACACACACACACACACACACACACACAACTATAATGGAGAATTATGTCCCCCTAAAATGTCGCTGCCTTGATTTGAGACATCACTCACACCAAGCTGTGAACAACTGAGCCTCCTCCACTGGGGCCACCATAGCGTTTTTTTTGTTCTTTTTTTTTTTTTTCTGAGTAGGGTTGTCTACCCAACACTTGTGCTTCTGTAGAAAGAGAACTTCGGTATTGTTGGAAGGATGACCTTCTGGCGGCTGTAGAACTACATTTCCCAACTTGCATTTCGGTAGGGGCGGCCAAAGAGCCGGAAGTGGAAGTTGATGTGCGGGGCTTGTGGGAAAGGTTCTGTAAAGGAGGCCACCTTACTGGAAGGCCAGTTCCCTTGCTTTCCCCTTCCTTCTTTCTAGTTGGAACTGGGGTGATTTTGAATATATTCAACCATTCACATGGACATCAGCCTTAGTGCTGAGCAAAGCTCTGGAGGATCCCACCGTGGCTTGTGTGAACTCTAGTCCATAGATCTTGGAGACCATCCAAGGATGTGAAGAGACAATGGCACTCAGTCTGAAATATTTGACACTTTAACAACTAATGGGCTATATATATGCCTTCGGACTGAATTTCAGCCCTGCCTGAAATGATGTGATGGTTGGAGCTCCAGTTGTCCGGTGGGACCATGAAGTAATCTTTAAGATAGAAGCCAGACACTGAGGATGATGGACAAGATAGAGGCTTATGAAGAACGTGGAGCCACCATACCTGTCCTTTAGACTTCTTTATATAAGTACTGGGCTTAAACCCAATCAGTTGCTGGCATTCCTTCTGCCATGTTTTGGCCCCTTATGACTGAAAAAAACTCAAGACCACACTTTCT
The DNA here is from genome assembly GCA_028533885.1 of Nasua narica. Lineage (NCBI taxonomy): Eukaryota > Metazoa > Chordata > Mammalia > Carnivora > Procyonidae > Nasua > Nasua narica. The sequence continues at coordinate 55,850,342 of CM052810.1, forward strand.
ATGGCCAAAAAAGCAGCTTCCATTCTGTAAACTTAGAACTGCTTTGAGGGATCCCTTAAAGAACCCCATACCCTGTGGCATTTTCTAAACAAACTCCATTTTGCCACTTCCCATTGTACTTAATTAACATCAACATCAGACATTTGGAACGTCTCAAGATCCGGCTTGATGCTCCCTGTTCTGGACACTGTTTCTATTCATCCAGATTAAAACTGGGTTAATTTGGGACATACCCACAGCAATCTGCAAACTCGAGGATCACACCCCTGATTCTCCTCTGACAACTAAGCTCCCAAATGCACATTATAATTCTTGCACAAATATGGTTCAGAAATTCAAAGGAGTCCAAGACTAAAGTTCACACGTGTTACAAACAGGACATGGAAAGGTTTCTATTAAGTTCTGTTTATAATAGTGGGGAAAAAAGTCCCACAATAGAGAATTAAAGAAATTGTGATAAATCTATGCAATGGACTACTAAACAGGTATTTAAATTATGACATAGAAACTTGTCGTGGGGGGAGGGGTGTCTGTCTGGCTCAGGTGGCAGAACATGTGACTCTTGATCTTGGAGTTGTGAGTTCGAGTTCCATGTTGGATGTAAATATTGCTTCAAAAATAAAATAAAATCTTAATTAATTAATCAATTAATTAATTAATTTAATTAAATAAATCTGCGATGCCTGAGTGGCTCAGTCATAAAGCAACTGCCTTCAACTCAGGTCATGATCCCAGGGAAGGGAAGCAGAGGGAAGCCTGCTTCTCCCTCTCCCACTCCCTCTGCTTCTGTTCCCTCTCTCGCTGTGTATCTCTCTGTCAAAAAAATAAATAAAATCTTTTTAAAAACTCATTTCTAAAAAAATAAATAAAATAAAATCGAATCTTCAAAAAGGAAAAGAAACTTGTCAGCAATGTTCAAAATCCATTAAGTGAAAAGTAAGTCTTGAATGATCCCTTTGGTAAAAACAATTTTGTATAAATATGTATTTATGCATTCACATATATCTGTGCAAATGCAAATAATAATGTCAAAAATCTTTACAGTGGTTATCTCTGAATTCATGGGTGATTTTAAATTTTCTCCTCTGTGACTCGTGTGTGTGTGTGTGTATTTGAAGTTTCCTACACTGCAAAGTTTTTATAATCAGAAAAATACAATCCCAATATCTATTGCTATCATTATATACATATATGTATGTAATATATATGTGTATAATATATGTGTGTTTGTGTGTGTGCATACACACATATATGTTTTTAGTAACTTAGAAATAGGTGAAGGATGAGCTGAAAAGAAAACTCCAATCTGGAGGTTTAAATTCAGGGGCAATTCCTAAATCTGCTGTTCAAAGCCAAGGGTGTCTGAATTTTGGAAACCAAACCTTGTTGAACTTTCCTGGCATTTCCTAAGTTGTGTCACACGCCCCAGTGATACACCCCACATGACAAGCTGTCCAATTCTTGACAAAGGCTAGAAAAGGCCATCTGATGGCCTTCCCCCTCTCTGGTGGTTGGTGGCCAGGCCTGGAATGGCCCCTCTGCCTCCTCCCCTCTCCCTTGTTCCTTCCCTCCCACCGACTCGGCACCTCTCTCCACCTCTGCCCCAGATCCTCCCCTCCCCTCCCCAGGGAGAACGCGTCCTGCCAGCTCTTACCCCATCAGAGGAGGAAAGGAGACTTTCTCTACTTCTGCCCCATCCAGGGAGGTCTGCTCACGAAACCAACAATCCCCTGGGACCTCAGACAAAGGCTGCTTTGGCCCAGCCCTAAATGAGTCTCAGCCTGGAGACAAGAGTCGTGTGGCCTCCACCATCTCAGCTGCTACCTCTGGTCCAACGCCCTCCGCTCTCAGAACCAGCCCCAACTCCTCCTGTCCCATTTGGCTCTGCTGAAGAATGAAGCCAGGCAGAATCTTACGGCAAACATCGGAGGAGTCAAGGACAATTAAGATCTGCCTGTCGGTTCTGAAGCCTGACCTGAGCGGCTTGTCTCCAGCAGCTGGAGCAGAGGAGGGGATTATCCCAGAGCTCTCCACCTGTCACTGAGCCATGCTGACTGCCCTCCCTTTCTCCCACTTCATTGTCTTTTTTTTTTTTCTTTTAAGGTTTTATTTATTCGACAGAGAGAGAGACAGCACAAGCAGAGGGAGCAGCAGGCGGAGGCAGACGGAGAAGCACACTCCCTGCTGAGTATGGGAGGGAGCCCAACATGGGGCTGGATCCTAAGACCCAGAGATCATGACCTGAGCTGAAGGCAGACACTTAACCCACTGAGCCACCCCAGGCACATCTCCCACTTCCTTTGCATTAGTACTCCAAGAAACCAAAACCACCCCTCACCAGGGAATGCCACTGCTCTGATATGGCTATGGGCTGAACTGTGTCCCCCTTAAAATTTATATGTTGAAGTCCTAAGCCCCAGTACCTCACAACATGACTATTTGGAGACAGGGTCTTTGAAGAGGTTTTTAAAAAAATAAGTTAAAAAAAAAAGTAGAAGAAGAAGAACTACAGTACAGAAAACTTGGAGAATGGAAGGGAGATTGTACTTAAAATACTGATACCATAACATAATAAAATGTAATTTTTTTTACATTTTTACAATTTTTTTACATTTTTACATTTTTTTACATTTACATTTACAAAAAAAAAGAAGAAGCAGAAGCAGAAATTAAGCTAAAATGAGGTCTTTGGGGGTGAGCCCCTATCCAACAATACTGGTGACCTTATAAGAATGGGAAATTTGGACACAGACACACACAGAGGGAAGACCATGTAGAGACACAGGGAGAAGACAGCCACCTACCCATCGAAGAGAGAAGGCGTCAGAAGAAATCAACCCTGCCTGCCCCTTGATCTTGGCCTCCCAGCCACCAGAACTGTGAGCAGAGAACTTTCTATTAAGGCTCCGTGTCTGCAGTGCTCTTTTCCGGTAGCTCGAGCAAGCTAATACGGACGTGGGCAGACCGTCTCGCAGGCGGCACACCAACCCCACAGCCTAAGGTCTCGTACATTTAAAATACTATGTCTGCCCTTTTAACCTCAGATAAATAAGCCCTCCGAATCTCCCCTTGCCTTTTTCCCCAGCCCCCTTGAATTAGGTCTACCTGTGAGTGAATAAAACCAGAAAAACGGCCTAAATGTGGAGCTATAAGGAAACCGAATTACTCACTTGCAGACAGCCGCAGCCGCTCCCGCCCCCATCTGCCCACCCGGCCTCACCTGGCCTCCCCCGGCCCCAGGTGCCTTTCTGACAGGAGCACTCAGAAGTTGTTCTTGCAGAGAGCTTTCCTCAAAACCCCCTGAAGAGTCTCTGCCCAGGGTCACAGGGGCAGGCAGGGGCTCCAGGCAGAGCGGGCAGTCCTACGGCGAGCCCGTGGGGCTGAATACTGATGAGAGAGCCCAGTAGGCGGAAGGCAGCGCCTGCCGGACCAGGCAGCTCAGACCACAGCAGACTTCCCAGGGAGGTGGGAAAGCCCAATGTCTCTCAGGTAGCCTTGCTTTGCCACTTCTCAGCAGGGTAGCCCTGCCCATGGCATGGGCCCTGCCAGCCTCAGTTTACACCTCTATAAAATGGGCATGTCAGTAGTTACCTAATAAGAATGTTGTGAGGATTCAATGAGTTAATGTTCAACAAGTGCTTGGCATGGACGAAGTGCTTTAAAACATAGTAGTAGTGTGATGACGGGAATGGTGGTTGCTGTGACCACCACCGGCTCCTTCTGAGACCCCTACAAAAACGACAGGCCAAGTGCACCCCAACGGTCCCCACACGGCACCCCTCTCGCGCAGTGTAGGCCCTCTCACAGCCGGAAAAGGACCACTTCCGTGGACAGGCAGGAAGTGTGCCCAGAAAGTGGCGTGTGCTCATCAACTGCTCGAATAGAGAGATCTCTAAAAGATCAGGGCTGATACATTCCTCCCCAAAGGAAACTCAAACACGTGTCCTACTCACAGAGGGCCGTAGGGTCCCCTCTGCGGCCGGCAGCACAGTGGGCCACGAGCAAGGGCTCAGCCAGGCTGGCCGGGAGTGCCGCGGGCTCCGTCTCTTACTTCCTCCCCGAGTCCCCTTCTGTGTTTGCTCACTGCGAACTGGGTACCGCAAAAATAGCACCTACTTCACGGGATTGTGTTAAGAATTAGATGCCAACCTGGACATGTAAAGTGATGAAGTCAGTACCTCTGGATATAGTTAATGTTCAATCACATTAGTTGTCGTCATAAAGATTTCTTTTCAGAAGACGTGGGTTTTATTCCTATCTACTCCCCATATATGAGATTTGGGGCAAATAGTCTTCTCCCCGAGCTCTGGTCACCTCGCCCATAAAATAGGAGCAACATAGGCTCATCCTCCTAAGACTGCCATGAGGATTAAATTGGAGAAAGTCTGGGCAAGTGTCCTGTGCCGCACTCATGCTTAAATTACTTGCATCTCTTACTGAGCCAGGCGCAAACATGCATGTTGAATAAATGAATATAAAACTCCACGGTATGATGGTTATTTAATAGGTTGATGAACATTTTAGTTACAACTGAAGAGGAAGTCTTGAGCGGCATCAGGCATTGTGGCCCTTCGGGTGCCATGGGTTCAGTCGAGGTCACAGACCAGCAACCTTACTTTGTAATGTTTGTGGCTTCCAGTTTGCACGATGATAGGCCGGTGCCATCAAGCCAAACCCGGCTCGGCAACCCTGAGCCTCCACCCTGCCTCCCCAGCGTCTTCCCGATGGAAGGTCACCTTTGTCCATCTAACACACTGAGTAGAAGATCCATTGTGGCCACCTAACGACTGTATTGTCTGCGGTCAGAGGCAACGTTACCACAAATAGCGAGCTGTTTTCTCTTCATCTGGGAGCACTTACAGTCTACTCCTCCAGATGGGGTTCAGCTTTCTCAAGTAGTGCTCTAACTTTGTGCCTTTGTTCCTCTTCTTAACCAAACTCATCCCAAAGAGTCGTCCATTTTAGTTTGGTGCCCGTGGGTCAATAGTGCCACACGCACAAAAAAAAAAAAAAAAAAAGAAAAGAAAAGAAAAAGGAGAAGCCGAGAGAAGCAATGATTCAGGATAATTTTGATTCCATGGATTAGTCAGAAACCATTAATACTGAGTAATCGTGTCTCAACTTGCCCCCTCGGGACTCTGGAATGAAGCAAATCCCCTTGTGGGCTCTACTAGAACATGTTAATTCTAATAAGATGAAGTTGTTGTTCCAGTAATTCATCTCAAGAAAACTTTCCTGGAAAGCCCTACTTTCCCCCATGAGAAAGCATTACTTTATTAAGGTGCTTAAGATTAGGGGGATTTTTCAACACGCAGGCACTCTGAAGGCAGCACTGACTTTCCAGACGGCCCCTTGCTTGCTGTGTGGACTCGTGAGATGGGGCTGAACAGGGACCAGACGGGCCTTCGGTCCTTCCTGGCTCTCTTCCCCTCTTGAAAATAGAGGCTACAGACAGTACCTGCC
>CM052810.1:55856304-55876928 GCA_028533885.1 Nasua narica
CTAATTTCAAAATTTGGAAACACGTGAGTTGCTCAAAAAGTGAGGATTAGTTGAGCAAATTGTAATGTTTCCATATGGTGGAACACTTTCTAAGAATTAAAAATTATGTCATAGCAATGTATTTATTTAAATGAAAAGCCATTCTATTAGGTGAAAAACCTCAGACTACAAAACAGCATGCCTATGAGCTCACTGCCGTTTAAAAGGAAAGGATATACACAGACAAAATTCTAGAAGGATATACACCAAAATGTAAACAGGGTTATAATAAGTGGAGGTGCGTAATAATTTTTCTTTTCTTTTTTTTTTTTTTTTTTTGCTCCCTGGGGTTCTCTATTGTTGCTTTTTTTCTAAGCTGAACATGTATGACATATACAGTAAGAGAGTTACTTTCTGAAGGCATACATGTGTTATTAGAAATGTGAATGTAACATGTCAGGAATCAGGTGATGAGCACCTGAAGGAAAGGTGGGGTGAGGGGACTGGCCCCGTTGGAGTCTGGGTCCCCCCAAAAGTAGAGTGATGTAACACATGGAGCAAATGCCCAGGAGCACAGATTTTGGACCCCGGTTCAGCCACTCATGATGCTGGACAAGTTAGGTTTTTTTTAGATTCTTCATTTGCAAAACAGGTGAAAAATAATACCATTTATTGTCCCAACTGCGTTGTTGGGAACCTAAGTAAGTTGATAACATTGTGTGCAAAGTTTCTCAGCTTCAAATAAAGTCTGGCATAGGATAAGCCTTATATGTGCTTGCTTTTTAAAAGGGATTTCCTTTTAATGATTCCTAGGATGAATAGGTTAAAAAATTATCCATCCCACCCCCTTAGGGCTGAGTCAGCTGGGGAGAGAGAAGGCTGGTGCTGTGTTCTTTTCAAATGCGGTTCATCATCTTAATTTCTTTAAAAAAACCAATTCACTTCCTTTCCTCCTCCCCCATAAAAGCTCTTTGGGAAGTTTTGCCTTATTGCTAATGGTTTTCTTTATAACTGGATGATCAATTCAACTGAGATTAATTGAGCATGAAGCTGGCAACATCTGTGAAGCCATTTATCAGGGAGAAGGAGTCGGATCACAGCGGCGCCCACCAGCTGTCGTTATCTGCGCTCGCGCCCCAGCAGCCTCGGGCACACCTGAGCCTCAGGTGGCCAGCAACACGGTCCCGAGAATGTGAGCGAGCAAGCAGAGGCCCCCTGCGCGCCCCTCTCCCCGGCAGAAAGGCTGCGTGTCTGCAGGTGATCCTTGCAAACCCAAAGTGCTGAATTTATTCCAGTGTCATGCCAGTATCTTGCTATATAACACTGTTGACTAAAAATAATTAATTTAATTTAAGACAGATGGGATCTGGATCCCGTCCAATGGAGTTTCATTAATGAAGTACCAAAAGCATACATCTTATGAAGCCGTATCCAGCATGGGCTCTGCAATACTATGTTAGTAGAGTTTTAGGCTTTGTTTAAAGATAGTCATGACAGGGAAGCCTGGGCGGCTCTGTCGGTTAAACATCTGCCTTCGGCTCAGGTCATGATCCCAGGGTCCTGGGATCGAGTCCCACACTGGCTCCTCGATCAGCAGGGAGCCTGCTTCTCCTTCTGCCTGCTCTGCCTACAGCTCTCCCTGCTTGTGCTCGCTCGCTCTTTCTGACAAATAAATAAAATCTTAAAAAAAAAATAATCACAATTGGCATGCATCGTATAGATGATGAAGATGATGATGAAGATGACTGACATTTCTAGGACTTAAGCGCCAGGCAATCTTGCAAGCACTTCACAGCTACTATCTTATTTATTCCTCTCGGCTTATGAAGTATGGGTTCTGCTATTTCCCTGTCTTACAGAGGAAGGAACCAAGCCCAGAAGGGTTGAGTAGCTTGCCCACAGTTACACAGTAAGTCAGGGGCAAAGCTGGGGTTCCCGCTGGGCAGTGCGGCTCCCCAGTCCATGCACCAGCTAACCTTTCTGTTACTCTGACCCCCAGGTGTGGATGGGTGTACGCTTTCCACACATGCACATGCGTGCGTGCAAACACACACACACACATACAGCCCAGTTAATTGCCCTTTTCAGTCCCCATGCAAACCAAGGGATGCGGGAAGTTCTGCTGCTGGCTAACCCAAAGGCTGCAAGCATTGCTCTTGAAAGCTCTGAAGCCAAGGTTGCTCCTGATCAGTATCCAGGCCCAGGTGTCATAGCCTTTGTGCACCAGTTTTTCTAGGCAGAAAGCACTGAGAAAATACTCTCCCCACACAAGGCACAAGGCTTGCTCTTCATTTCCTTCTGCACAGGGGGAGTTCGAGCCGTGTGTGTGTGTGTGTGTGTGTGTGTGTGTGTGTGTATTTTATTTGCTGAACATTCACAAGTACATATAATATTCCAGATTCCACACACCACTATAATGGTCAGTTTTATAGGTCAACTTGGCTGGGCCACTGTGCCCAGATATTTAGTCAAACACTCTTCAAGATGTCTCTGTGAGGATATTATGAGGTGAGATGTAAATCTAAATCAGTGGTCTCTGAGTAAAGCAAACTGACTTCCATAATGTGGGTGGGCCTTGTGCAATCAGTTGAAGGCCTCAACTTCAAATGACTGAACAAATGCCTGACCTCCCCTGAGCAAGAGGGGATTCTGCCAGCAGAGGGCCTTCTGACCTGACCTGCAGCATTAGTCTGTTTGGGCTGCTGTAACAAAATGCCACAGACTGGATGGCTTATAAACAACCAATTCATTTGTCACAGCTCCAGAGGCTTGAAGTCCAAGACGGGGTGCCAGTGTGGTTAGGTGGGCCCTCTTCCTGGCTGTTGACTTTTCATCACATGGCAGAAGGGATGGGAGCTCTCTCGGCTCTTGGATAAGGACACTGAGCCCATTCACAAAGGCTCTGCCTCAGAACATCATCCTATTACACATTAGGATTTCGACCTCTGAAATTGGGGACCGACATTCAGACCACAAGACTGGGTCTTCAGCCTGTGGTCCACCCTGCAAATTTTGGACTTGTCCACCTCCATAACTGTGTGAGCCAATCCTTAAAGTAAATTTCCTCCCATACGATACATATCCTGTTGGTTGTGTTTCTCTGGAGAACCCTGACTAATACACTCATCTCACTCAGCCGTGCCCGGAGCACACACTCTTTTAGCAGGCGCTGGGAGTAGGAGGGGGGTTTTGCTTTGAGAAGGAGGTGGAACCGAGTGACCTTTCAAGTCTTCACAGAGCTAAAATTTGAGATTTGGTTATTCCAGTACTTGGTACTTCCCTTAGTACAGATTCTAACCTCAAGGAAAACACCTTTCACTCACGTGACCAAATATAAAAATAGGACAGAATGAGGGCTCTCATCCCAACATTTAAAGGGACAGGCGTGTGAAGCACAAGGCTCCACACAAGAAGGGAACCCAGTCTGTGACCCAGATCCTGCCACTAGCCTTTTAAACTCCGAATCGCAGAATTCACAAAGGGAGGGAGATTCTGGTCCCTCCCCCATTGCACGTTTTTTCTAAGAAAAAAAACAACAATGACCAAAGGAAATCCTTTGTGGGAGACTTCCTACCATTCCATAGCTACCATTCAAAAAAAAAAAAAAAAAAAGCTCATGGAACTGGGCCACTCCTCCTGGCAAAAGTCAGGCATCGACCTTGACAAGAGGATCATCTGGCTCTTCCTGTTGGATCTATTTTGCAAGTATCATGGTCATCATCACCGAGCTTCCTAAGGGAGGATATGTTCATGGCCAGGGTGCCCACCTAAATGACTTTGACTTAAAGACCATTTTCTGTGCTAGCTCCCCGAGGAAAGGGAACTGTCACCCAGGGGGACACTGAGACTACAACCATGGTCCCAACCAGACGTTGCTTTGAGAAAGTGCACGAATACGGCCCTGAGAGTTTATAACACCTCTAGCCTTCCCACAACGTAACTAACAGGATAGACTCTTAAATATCAGCCTTCAGCACAATGCTTAGCCGGGAGTCTATTTCCAATGACTTCATTTGGGAAAAGTCATCAACCCAAAATTCCCAACTGATTTCTTAAAATGTAACTCATAGGGTCTTTAAACACTTACATATCCATACATATAGCATATGCCTGTTAGGAGGCTGCAAGCATTGCTTCCTGGTCACCAAAAAATTACTATGTTCGTCACAAAGAGTTGCTTGAAATTCTCTGGTCCCTCTCTTAGCTCTAACAACCACCAAGGCACACTCCCCATGCTGACACGCCACGTGCCTTTAAACACATTCTGACCTTCTAGGAATTGTTTGTAGACCGGAACTCAAAACGATTCCTGCAAACCATTTAGTTTAAATGTTGTAGGGAGTTTGGAGGTCACAGGTGTCTATGTTTTTCTATATAATCATTGACCAAAAAACAACCAAAAAAATCGTATTAAGAGATATGTACATTCCATGAAACTGGGCTTCAATAATTCAAACGGCATTCTATTGAGAAAACGTTCCCTGGGGAGACGTTGTGGAGGCTAGCTCTACCCTTTATTTGTCATCTTTATTATCTGCCTCCCTTCATGGAACTGAAAGCCCTGGGACGGCAGAGATTGATTTCTGTTTTGCTGATGTATTCCCAGTACCTAGAAAGGACCTGACTCACAGGAGGTGCGCAGAGCACTCTGGGTAAGTCGGCAACAGTCAGAGGAAGAGGGGAGACGGGTGGATTACTAAAATCCTCATCATTTACCGGGAGCAGCTCTGAAAAAAAGCACTGTAGCGGGAGCCAGGAGGCCCAAGGTTTGAGTCGTGGACTGGCCATCGAGCTACTCACTGAGTGACCCTGAGCCTCATTTTCTTCTTAGGCACTGGATTCTCAACCCAGCCCCCAGCTCCTTCCCTGGCTCCCTGCGTGAGTCTGTGGGACTAAGCCTATCTAGCTCCCTAACCCGGGGGGTTGGGGAGGTGGGGTGGCTGAGAATGGGAGGCAGCCTCAGCCACTGCTGGGAAGAAACTGGGGGCAGGCAGCAAAAGTGAAAGAAGGCGGAGAATTTGGCTTAGAAAGTGAGGCCTGGCCTTGCCCTCCCTGGGGTGCTCCCTTCTTTTTCCATCACATTAGACATTGTACCTGCGATGCTCAAATACAAAGAAACGGGGCCAGAAGTACCTTGCAGTTCCAAGAGGGCAATCCGCATTCCCTTTCACGGCAATCCCGGTCTACAGAAAAACAGGCAGCTGGGCTTTCCCGCCAAGAGGTACTGAGCTGTGGTTTCCCCCTGAGGTGTCACCTTCCCCAGAGGCAGACATGCCGGTAGGCGTGTCCCCAGCCACTATTCCTGTCAGAGGCCCCGCACAGAAGTACAGTCGAGATCACAGAGATCAACAAGGGCTGTGTGGCTTCCGGGGAGAGCGAGCAGAGCTGAGAGAAGGAGCACTTACCCCATTCAAAGGAGAGGACAACCGGGGGAGGCTCCTATCCCCTGCCCTCTCTGGCCAGGCTCCTGACCAGCAACCGTCCTCCTAGGAAAGTACTTGGCAGGCGTTGTATTAACCCTTTACGTACGTTATGGAACTTGGTGTCTCAAATAGCCTTACAAGGTGAGCCCCATTGTTGCAGATGAAGAAACTGAGGTTTAGGGAGTTTAAGTGACTTGCTGCAGGGCACACAGCCAGAGAAGAGCCAGGGCTAAATCTCCGTGGTCTGACCCCAGGGCTCGTCGCTTACAACCACACGGCGAGTTCCGGGCTTGCTCTAAGGGGGCACACACCTTCCACGCCTTTCAACACTGGGATCTACTCCCATCCCTGCTGAACTGTCTCAACTCCCCCAAGGCACTGGGTGAAATTCAAATATGCTCTTCTCCCTTTCATCTTAAATGTGCCTCCACACTAAGGTCCTCTGGTTCTGGTAGGATCTCTTTCTCCTCATCACTGCCAAAACTCTTTAAAAAGTTCGCAACATTGTTTTCTCTCCTCTTCCTCCCCCTTACTCCCTCCCTACACCGGAACTATCAGGAAGCTTATGACCTCACCATAATCCCCAAATGCTTAGTAGGCTTTTTTTTTTTTTTTCAATTAGTTGACATGATTTCTCAGCCCCTTTTACATGGATAACCATGACCTGATCTTCAAACCTGTTCTTCCTTTAGGAACTAACCTTACTGCCACCTGTCCTGGTTCCCCTCCCAGCTCTCTGGATGCCCATGCCAGCTGGCCTCAGGGGCCCCTGCGACCCTGCCCACCCCTTACAGGTTGAGGATTCTCAGGATTCTGTCCTGGGCTCTGCTTTCTCCTCCTGGACAGTCCCTGGTAGGGATTTCACTCCTTCTCCAGCCAGTGATATTTAGATACTACAATTCCCTAACCTGCACCTCCGGCTCTGCTCTATATTCTGAGCATTAGCCCACAACCCCAGTCTGCCAGCCATCGTCCTCACCACCAGGAGGAACAAATTCTCCCCCGGACCCAGCCACGTTGCTGTCCCCTGGCGCGTTTCTCCCAGCAGACCGTTTAGCCTTTCTGAGCAATCGACTCTTCCTCCTCCGGGCCGCTCTACGGCTGTGCCCCCTCTTCTGGTGAACTCCTGAGCTTCCCTTTCCCTGGCTTAGCTCCACTCATCCTTCAGATCTTCACGTGGATATCACTTCCTCAAGGAAGCAGGGAGGCATCAGGCCCGGGGGAGCAATCGTTGCCCAGTCCAGCTCCCCGGTCAGAGTACCTGCTCCATTGTACTGCAAGGGCCTATTTTCTCTACATCCTCCAGAGACTATAAGTTTCCTATTTGATCCCCACTAAGTATTGCAGTTTTTGATCTGTGCATAGTAAGCTTTCAGCAAATATGTTCAAGTGGATGAAGACTGAATGAGCGGGAATGACGGTATCACCTAATCTGGTCTCAGGACCCTCTCAAGTCTGATGAACCCACAGATGCTCGCGTGCTTTGGACAACGGAATGTGAGCGCAGGGGACCTGGGTCACTCACTTGCTGGTGGAGGCTTTACAAGCAGGTATGTACTTCTCTGTGATCCAGGATTCCTGTTTTCTCATGAGTCCTCTTTGTCCCCTGCAGGCGATGTTGGCTCCTATGAACTGAAACTTGAGCCTGTCTTCTGACTCCCATTCATGTCGACCACCTTGACCACCATGGTGTTAACCACTGGCCTGATCCTACCGTCCTTCTTTCTCTGAGCACGCGATCCTACTGCGCTCGCGGGCTGCTGCTGCCCTATACGGGTCACCAGCTTGTGTACGGGTTGGGATGGCTCAATGCCTCGAACGCTGAGGGTCGAGTAGGCTGCGGCCTGGCATACGTCAGTCCCAACGGGAGCCTTCCTCTCTCTGGGACTCCTAGCATGCCGTCTTTCTGGATCCACATAAGCAGCCTCAGGTTGCACGCGCGCGCGTGTGTGTGTGTTGCATGTGGAAAACTGCACTCTGGCCAAACCCAGCCTCTTCCAACCCAGGGCAACGTGTAGGGAACGTGACAGCAGTTCATCTGCTTCCTTCTGACAAGCCTGTTCCTGGCTGGGGTTGCCTAAATCTGCCACACGTGTAGAAAAACATAAGCCTTTCCACTCACCACCCAGATGTTTCCAGATAGTGTCGTGTTTGTAGATAGAAAACATCTGGACGACGGATGGACCCTGCAAAAGCTTCTTGTCCAGATGCTTGTTGTCATAGAAAACTCTGACAGAGTGATCTTTCTTTTCTCCTCGAATCTGCCATTTCTTTCCCTCCACCACCATTCCAGAAGGCGCCTTCCAGGTGCAACTGTCATTCCGGAGCAAGTGTGGCTGAGTCACGTCGTCGGAGTTTTGTAAGGAGCATCCCAAAGGACGGGCAGGCAGCAGGACTCGGCGCTCTGCCAGCCAGCAGAGCACTTGGTGTTGGCCAGGCCACAGGACTTCCTCAAGTCCCAGCCCAGCCGCCTGTCCCCTCACACATTCCTTAAAAGTTCCCAGATCCCAGGGCCTCTCACTGCTGTTCCCAGAGGAGCCAGAGCCTTTATTGTTTCTGAGAGAAAAACTAGTATAAATACAAAACCCTGTTAAGATACGACCCTCTTACTCACTAACCAACACATTTTTCATGCATATCTGTGATTTAGAAGTCTTTTCATAATAGGGCTTCTCAGTCATGAACATCTCAAAATAACTCTCAAAATGGACTCTCTTGATCAATATCAAATTCGTTTACCCATTTATCAGTCAATTTATCAAGACTGATTCCATCATAGTTTATTTTGCCTTTACTACGTGACGGGCTTTGGAGCACATGATAAGAATACCAAAAGAAAAAGACTTGAACCAGTCCTCAAATTACTAAGCGTCTGTACTAGTTCGCCAGGGCCGCCATAACAAAATACCAGAGTGGGTGGCTTACGCAACAGCTGTTTGTTTTCTCATAGTTTTGCAGGTTGGAAATCCAAGATCGAGGCATCTGCTAGTCTGACTTCTCTAGAAGCCTCTCTCCTTGGCTGACAGGTGCCGGTCTTCTCCCTGTGTCCTCACTTGGTCTTCCTCTGTGAGCACACATCCCTAGATCTCTCCCTCCTTTCACAGGGACACAGGTCCCACCTGGACTGCTTTGTTTTTAATGTACTCACTGCTTTGATCTCCAAATATCGTTTCATTCTGAAGTACCGGGGGTTGGGACTTCAACATACAACTTTGGTGGGAGGAGGACAGGGGATGCAATTCAGTCCCTCACACCATTTAACTGGAAAAGTGGAGTGATTAAAACGTGAGTACAATGAAGGGTACCAAGGACTATGGCAGAGGAGCTAGGAGGTGATTCTGAAGCATCAAATAGGACCCCTAGCCTCATGTGGGTGAGGGTGGGGAGCAGTCAAGGAAGGCTTCCAAGAGGAGGAGATGCTCCCACGCTGAACAAAAGGTGGCACATACGGAGACGTGGAAAGAGTACAGCTTATTGGAGTAATTCCATGTGACCAAATCATACAGCACAAGAGTGGAAACAAGAAGAAAGACAGAGGTGGCTGGCAGGGCCAAGAGGAGAGCCCCCTAAAGGAGACGGGGCTCACTCCCATAGCAGTGGTGTGTCTGAGAAATGCATGCTGGGGATTGGGAGCAATGCTTGCGTAACCAGATGTGCGCTTTATAAGAGATCATGGCATTAATTGTTCGGGGAGAGATCAGAGCTCCTGCCAGACCGGAGGCTGGGCAAGCAGGTAGGAGGCTGACAAAATCAGCCACGTAAAAGGTGATGAGGACCTAAAGTAATGCACTCGTGGGGTAGACAGAGATGATGGCGTGGATTAGCCCTGAAACTGAAGCCACGGGGAAAGAGAAGTTCCTTCCAGGAGAGTATGCAGAGTGAGTAGACTAGAGGCCGAGGAGGAAACTGTCGGGTTGTTAGCATGTAACGAAGGCCTAACCGACAGGGACGCCAAGCAGGCTGGCAGCAGCATGAACCGCAAACACAAAGGAGCATGTGTGCAGCTGGAGCGCACAAGCTCATCTAAGCGGGGCGGCCAGCGCCTGGCTCCAGCGGAGGATCCCTGCTGCCCAGGCCGGCCCCACCTTCGGACTCTTCAATAAGTGATACCTGCGCCCCCACAGGTGAGATCATCCTGCCTTTAAACAGTACAAAGCAATTAGAAAACCCTAAGCCCATGAAGCTATATGAACGTGTGGGCTGTATCCGACATGCAGATTTGAATTCAGAGGACTAGAGGCCACCAAAGGGAGAGAGGGCGGGGGGGTGGGGGGCAGGCAAGGGCTGGCCGTGTTGTGGCGGACCGGATTGTCACCCTGCCCTGCCTGGGAAGGACCCCACATGACACCTCACTGACATCAGGCCGGGCCATGTCGCGTGCTTTGGACAAGGGCGTGTGAGCACAGGGGACCTGGGGCACTCACTTGTGGGGGGAAGCTTTACTAGCAGGTATGTGCTTCTCTGAGATCTCCTATATCCCCTCTGCTAGAAGAGGGACCTCGTTCCACGGAGCGCCTTTTACCAGCCCAGAATGAAGAGACGCAGAGCAGATCTGCAGCCGACCTACACTAAACACGGAGCCCAAGGGAGACACAAGCGTGCCCTCGTGAGTACTGAGATTTGGGAGTCGCTAACTGCGTTACTGGAGCGTAACCGAGCCTATGGTGACTGAGGGGGCCGTGGGAGCCAAAGGAAAAAGGATTCTCTGAAGTGAGTAACCATGCAGGTCGTCAAACCAGTTCAGGGGAAATCTGCAATGCCAGGCAGACACAGGGAAACAGGCTCCCTGCGCAGCGAGAGGGACAAGGGACTTGGGTTTCGAGGGTGGGGCCTGGTCTAAGACAGGAGGAAGAGCACTTTCTGTCCCTCCACGGGACTT
The DNA here is from genome assembly GCA_028533885.1 of Nasua narica. Lineage (NCBI taxonomy): Eukaryota > Metazoa > Chordata > Mammalia > Carnivora > Procyonidae > Nasua > Nasua narica. The sequence goes on from CM052810.1 coordinate 55,866,586, forward strand.
AAGGAAAGCAAGCAGCAGAGGTGTGGGCCAGGGACAATTTTAGGAGGCAGGTGGGCAGGACCTTGAAGTGGCTTGGAGTGCACGCAATAAAATCAACCTAAGTTTCAGAACTCTGTGCTATGATAATTAAAAGGAAGGGGTCATCACTTTTGCCTGGAGCAATAAAGGAGAATTTGAACCAGACTTGAAGGACAGATACCTTTGTTAAGATACACTAGCTACCCTAAGACAGAAATCCCCCAGTGTGGTAAGCTTGACCCAATGGTAATTTTTTTCTAACATGTGAAAAGTTCAAAATCGTGGAGGAGAGATTTTGTGCCACTCAGTCTTTGACGGACAAGACAGATGAAGGCTCTGCCTCCTTCCATATTTGACTCACATAACAGAGCTGCTCTGACGTTTACATACAGTTTGCAGGTAGACAAGATGCTAGGGGAAAAGTAAATTGGCAGGTTTATATAAGCAGGGCCTGGAAGTGGTACAACGCAGTTACACCCACTGCTAACTGCAAGGGAGGCTGGGAAATGTAGTTTGGCTGTAAAACGAACAGATGGCCGGGGTCTTCCCAGTGGGCAAGACCTTGCTTGCCAGAAGTAGAGTGCAGGAGAGCACGAGGCAGAAAAAAATGGCTTAGAGGCGCCTGGGTGGCTCAGTCAGTTAAGCGTCCCACTTCTGATTTCAGCTCAGGCCATGATCTCAGGGTCCTGAGATGGAGCCCTGCTTCAGGTTTCGTGCTCAGCGGGATTCCGCTTGAGATTCCCCCCTTCCCCCAGCTCATGTGCTGTCTCTCTCTCTCTCTCTAATAAATCTTAAAAAAAAAAAAAAAAAGGAAAGGAAAGGAAAAAATGGCATAAGCAGGGGCAGAAATTTCCAATATGTATTCAGGGACTATAATTAATTAAAATTGTCTAAAACATAGAATTTATGTAGGGTTATTGGGAGAGAAAGCTACAAGGGAGGCTGTGTCCTGATTAAACAAGGCTTTAAATACCTAATAAGAGTATTAAGCTTATCTTAGCCATCAAGGGCCTAACAAAGGTTCTAAAATGACTTCTCACTGAAAAAGATCTTTCAGGAAGGTATTCATTAATGGAGGGGGAAAAAAAAGAGACACATGGAGCAAATATGGCTAACTCTTGCTAATTACTGAATCTGGATAAGGAATGTCTCTACTTTAGTGGGGATTTTTTTAACTCTTAATGACAAAAAAATGCTTTTTAAAAGATAGCAAAGGCCCTTAAAAAATCTTTCATTATACATGCCACAAGATAATAAAACAAGTAAGGAGGAAATAAGTGTTCTATCTCTCCACACATTAGCTTATACTGTGAAAGCTACTAGTAGACGTGTGCCCACTTTGGAAACACTAGGACAATGAAACTTCCAGTCAAAGGTATTATTTTTGGGAACTCTACATACTATTGTCAGTCCAGGAATAGTTTGTCCCTCTGCTGAAAATCACAGACTTGATTCAATGCTCCCTCCCTGAAACCTGTCAGAGTTAACTTCGCTAGCAATGACAGACTTCCACCAGCGTTGTAAATCTGTTCTACAGGTAGGCTGTGATCAGAAGTGGATTCTCTGAAAGCATCACAAAACTCTTCCATAGCATCATGATTTGTTACTTTCCATCACTTTTTAGGCTGATGATGCTGAGGGCTCACTTCAGCTGCAATCACCAACCCTGTATTTGTTCATAAATCTCTTATTTCAAGGCCAAAGATGGGATCACCCTCACAACTTTTTGCTAAGAAACACCCATGTAGGACACAGTTCAGGCATTCCCAAGGTAGGCAGATGCACAGCCTCACCCCTAAACATGTAGGGCACGTGAGATTTGCCAAGAATTTTTAACAACTGCTTTTTCATAAAGAGAGAGAATTGGGGGAGGGGGACTTACACTTTCAAGTCCTGCAGAGAGATCCACGTTATTCTTTGCAAGCTAGCAAAACCTTTCTTGCTTTTATGGAGACAGACGATCTAATGGAATACATACACACACACACACACACACACACACACGCTCACGCGTGCACACACATACACCAGTGATCAGGCTAATCTGAACACCAACAGCATTTAGCAATTATGTAACTTCTACGATCCTACGACATGAGAATAATAATCCCTACAACACGCATCAAGTGCATAACATAGTATGGTGTTAATATGTGTATGTTCCTCACATATACTCCACTTCCCCACAGAGACGATGCTCAGATCCTGGCCTTGCCTCTGATGAGCAGAGCACCGTAATCTAACTGTAAAGCTCACCTGACCTCAGGTAGTGTGCACCCTCAGGCACAGATAGAGCCCTTCCTGTGTTTCCTGCTCTCTGCACCTTGCGTTCTAGCGCGGTCTCCCTGACAATGACTGGCCCCCTTGACCTTCACCTATACTGGCTGCTTTGCCTTGATGGAGACACACTATTATCTTCAAGGGCTATTAAGCAGTGAGTACAAAGAAGAGATATCACGCTTCCTGGGGCCTCTGTAGACGGACAGCGGAAGAAAGTCCACTTGTCTGACCTGCCCTCGCTGCCTCCAATCTTGACTTTCCCATGAACGGCAGAGTCCTTCCAGTCAGCGATTCCTCTGGCTCTTCCTCTTCTAAGGTCTGCGGCAAAGGTTTTCTCCCATGTTTTCTTCTAGGTGTTTACAGTTTTAGGCTTTATATTTAAATCTGTGACCTATTTTAAGTTTATTTTGCATAACGTTAACTAGGTTTTCGTAGATGCTTTCCATTAGACAGAGGAAGTTCCATTCTACTTCTCATGTCCGGAGAATTTTCTTCAACTATGGATGTGGGACTGTATCCAGTGCTTTTTTGCACATCTGTTGAGATGATATAATGGTTTTTTTCCTTTTTAGTTTGTTAATATGGTGAATTAAATTGATTGATTTGGGAATGTTAAGGCAGCATTCTTGGGATAAATTCCACATGCCATGATGTACTTTTTTTTACACATTGTCGGATTAGATTTGCTAAAATTTGCTTTAAAATGTTTGCATCTATATTTATGAGTGATATTGGTCTGTAGACTTCTTTTCTTATACTGTCATTTCTGGTTTGGTATTTGGGTAGTGCTGGCCTCTTTGAGTGAGTTGGTATGCATTTCTTTCACTTCTGTATTCTAGAAGAGTTTATATTTTTGGTATTGTTGGAATAACTGCTTTTTTTAATGTTCGGAAAAATTCTGCAACGAAATGCTCTAAATCTGGAGTTTTCTTTATGGAAAGATTTTAAAACTACAAATTCAGTATTTTGAATAAGTATATGGTTATTCAGGCTACCTGTTTCTTCTTAAGTGAGTTCTGGTAGCTTTTGCCTCCCAAAAAGTTTCCCCATTTCAATTAAGTTGTCAAATTTATTGGCATAAAGTTATTCATAGTATTCCCTTATTATCCTTTTAATATCTATAGAATCTCTAGAGATGCCACCTTTCTCATTTTTTTTTTAAGATTTTGTTTATTTATTTTAACAGAGAAAGAACACAAGCAGGCAGAGAGGCAGGCAGAGGCAGAGAGAGGAGCAGGCTCCCCGCCGAGCAAGGAGCCCGATGCGGGACTCGATCCCAGGACACCGGGATCATGACCTGAGCCGAAGGCAGCTGCTCAACCAACTGAGCCACCCAGGCATGCCCACCTTTCTCATTTTTAATGTTGGTAATTTGTGTCTTCTTTTTATCCTGATCACCCTGACTATAGGTTTATTCATTTTATTGATTATCTCAAAGAACCAGCTTTTGGTTTCATTGTTTTTCTCTTTTTCTTTTTTTTTTCTTTTTCTATTTCATTGATTTCCATTCTGATCATTATTATTTTCCTTCTTTTGCTTATGTTGGATTTAATTTGCTGTCATGCATTTTAATTTTATAGAGGTAATAAACACAAACATTATTTCCGCTCAAATAGCAAATTACCTTTTTAAAGAGATTTTAATAAGAAAGAAGTCTTATTTGCTATTATACATTTCTGGTATTCTTCATTTCTATGTATAGCCAGAATTCCATCTGATATTTACCTCTGCCTGAAGAATTATTTTAAAATTCCTTATAATGTGGGTATACTGATAATGAGTTCCTTCAACACCTGAATGTCTATAAAGTTCTTTATTTTGCCTTCATTTTTTAAAAGACATTTTTGCAGAGTATAGATACTAAATTGATGGATTTTTTTTTCTTTCAGTAAAGATATTGTTCCACTGATCTTGCTCCTGAATAATTCCAAGAAGAAATCTGCTACTTTTCTTATCTTTTCCCTTCTTACCTTTTTCCTTCCTTTCCTGGCTACTTTTAAGATTTACTCTTTATCATTGATTTTGAGCAATTTGATTAGGATGTGATGATATAGTTTTCTTAATGTGTCTTGTTCTTGGGGTTCATTGAACTTTCTGGATCTTTGAGTTGAGTTTTCATCAGATTTTAAAAATTTGAGCCATTGGTTCTTCTAAAATCTTTCTCCTCCCTTCCACCTTGGAGGATTCTGAATCTAGTCCAAATATGCTGCTTGACCTTGTTCCACAGTTCATTGGTGCTTCCCCACACACACACTTTTATTTTCTGCGTCTCACTTTGGATAGTTTATTTCTATGCCTTCAAATTTAAAATCTTTACTTCTGTGATGTGTGCTCTACCTTTAATCCTATCCAATGTATTTTTCATCTCAGATATTGTCGTTTTCATCCCTAAAACTGTGATTTGGGTATTTCATATTTACCATGTCTATTTATCTTTTTGAATCTATAGATATAATTATAATAACTGTTTTAATGTCCTCGTCTGACAGTTTTAGCATTTTTCAGTTGTGGAGTTAAGTGTGCCAGTTATAACTGATTGGTTTTTATCTTCATTTTGTTTATATTTTACGGCTTCTTTACAAGCTTGGTAACTTTTTATTGGACACCAGACATTATGAATTTTACCATGTTTCTGAATATTTTTGTATTTCTAAATTCTTATATTTTGTTCTGGTACACAGTTATGTTAATTGGAAAAATTATTATTTGGGACTCTGGCTTTTAAGTTTTTTTTAAACAAGGCCAGACCAGTGTACAATCTACAGCAGACGACTTTTCTGAGGACTCTACCTCATGCCCCATGTGCTATGAGTTTTCCAGCCTGGCTGGTGCGGACAGACATTATCCCTGGTCCTGTGTGAACACTGGGCATTGCTTCCTCTAGTCTTTTTGGGTAGTTCTTTCCCTCCCTGCAAGTGGTTTCCTCATTTGCATACACTGAGCAGAACTCACTTGAATGCTCAAGGGGACCCCTGGAGATCTTTGGAGTTTCTTTTCTGTGCAGCAATTTCCTTTCTTGTGCTCTGCTCTCTGAACCTTGGAGACCTCTCAGCTCTGACTTTTCAACCCAGAGAGAACACCAGTCACCTCTTAGGTACTCCTTTTCCATAGCACAGCCTGAAAACTCTCTTAAGGCATAAGCTATGGAAATCATAGGCAGAGTCACTTTACTTATCGACACAACAAACTCAAAATCTTTTAACAGAAGGGACCCCCTCTTACACTGTTTATGATATGATATCCAACAAGGAGTATAATCTCAACTTGTTGAACTGAAAGAAAATTGTATACACTTTCCAAAGTAGGGCAAATTCAGATCCCATGGGATGGGTGACCTTCCCTAACTTATATTCCAAATCTCCTTCTAATCCCTTTATTCTACATGCTTTATCAGGAAAATTCCAGAAGCTAGTCAGGTCAACATACATATTATTCTATTACATTTAGGATTAAAAGTCAAATACGTGCTATTTTTTCCCTCTCTTCTCTTTGACAGTTAGAAACAGATGTTTTAATATCCTGAGGAAGTCCTAATACGATAAGTCCTTAAAATGTGAACATTATAATATCACTGAGGACAGACAGATGTGAAAACAAAATGTTTCGGCTCCCAGAAGGCCAAATCTGAGGGGATGGAAGTAACAAGAGGAACAGGAAATAGCATTACTATCACTCTCAGCCATTTCCCAGGATGTTTCAAAAGATGAGATGACTTTAATGACCAGTAACAATTAATTACTAACAAGGACAGCCTCTCAAAAGTTCTGAGTTTGGAAAAAAAAAAAAATACCTTCCTTCAGCAAGTCTCCTCTATATGTGGCAGTCATCACACCCAAGCAAGTAACCTGATAGAAAGGAACAATGCTGTGGCTTCCTTTTATTTTCAATTTTTTTTAAGTAATCTCTACACCCAATGGGGGGGCTTGAACTCATGACCCCAAGATTAAGAGCCGAACGCTCTTCCAAGTGAGCCAGCCAGGTGCCCCTGTCTTGCTGCTAGAACGTGACCTGTTGGGTACTCCGAAACATTTCCTCCTGACAGCAGCCGCTGATCCATGGAGATGGTTCATGGAGCTCTCCTTAGCTGCCTCACACAGCACCAACATCGATCTCTCGTGGAAAGATGAAAAACCAGGGGTGTTGACGAGACAGTAAAATTTAAAGTCAGACAATGGATGCTCAAGAGCTGCTCAGCCACATAATATATGTTTGATATTGAAAAAAAAATCTCGATTTTTATAGTAGTCTGCTAGGGCTACCACGGCAAAATACCACAGACTGGGGATCTTAAATGACAGAAATTTCTTTTTCTCACAACTCTGGAGGTTAGAGTTTAAAATAAAGGTGTCAGCAAGTTTGGTTCCACCTGAGGCCTCTCTTCTAGGCTTATATGTAGCCATCGTCTCCCAGCATTCTGACAGGCATTTCTTGGGCTGTATATTTCTGTGTCCTAATCTCCTCTTCTTATAGGACACTGGTCAGATTGGATTGTTTATGAGCATATTTTTGCTTAATTACCTTTTTACCTTTTTAAAGCCCCGATCTACAGTCACATTCTGAGGTACTGGGGGTTAGGGCTTCAGCATAAGAATTTAGCCCATGACAACTTTTAAAACCACATTTCCCCTTTTCCAATCAAAAGAAAGAGAATAGCAAGAGTTGCCTTGAAAGTGTATAGTAAGCTTTTGTCAATTTTACTGAAATAAATGTACAGAAAAATATATAGATCATAAAAATACAGGGGCGCCTGGGTGGCTCAGTGGGTTAAAGCCTCTGCCTTTGGCTCAGGTCATGATCTCGGGATCCTGGGATCGAGCCCCGCATCGGGCTGTCTGCTCAGCGGGGAGCCTGCTTCCGCCTCTCTCTCTGCCTACTTGTGGTCTCTCTCTCTCTCTCTGTCAAGTAAATGGTTAAAACCTTAAAAAAAAAAAATACAGCTCAATGATTTGTCATAAAGTGGACAGTTTCATCCCAACCAAACCTAGAAACAAACCCAGAACTTCTTTTGCCCTTGCCATGAAGATAATATTACCTAATTCCTAACAGGATAAACTAATTATGCTGTGTTTCTATGTATTCTTTGTGTCAGGCTTTTCTCACTATTGTTTGTGAGAGTCATTGTGATGTTGGGTATCCTTGTAATGCATTCATTTTTGTTGCTATATTGTATTCCAATGCATGAATATACTATAGTTTATTTATACTTCTATTATTAAGGAATATTTGGGTTGTCTCCACTTAAGGCCACAACTACAGGTGCAACTATGAATATTTTTGTACTCATCTTTTGTGGCACATATGTACACATTTTTGTAGGTATATACCTGGGAGAGGAATTGCTGAGTCATAGGATATGTACATATTTAACATTAGCAGATACTGTCAAACATTTTCCAAAGTAACTGTATGAATTTATACCCCCGCTGGATGTATAGGAGAGGTTCCGGGTACTCCACATAAGGATATACACATATATTTTTTTAATATTTATTTATTTATTCATCAGAAAGAGAGGGAACACAAGCAGGGGAATGGGAGAAGGAGAAGCAGGCCTCCTGCCAAGCAGGGAGCCCGACGCGGGGCTCGATCCCAGGACCCCAGGATCATGACCTGAGCTGAAGGCAGACGTTTAACTGCCTGAGCCACGCAGGTGTCCCTATATATATATTTTTAAGATTTTATTTATTTATTTGAGAGAGAGATCAAGTGCACAAATGGGGGGAGGGGGGCAAAGGGAAAGGGAAAGGCAGGCTTCCCACTGAGCACGAAGCCCCACACGAGGCTCAATCCCAGGACCCTGAGATCATGACCTGAGCCAAAGTTAGACATTTAACTAACTGAGCCACCTAGGCACCCCAGGGATATAGTTATTTTTAATACAGAAAACTTGGAAACCAGCTGTCAAACAATGGGAAATTAGTTAAATAAATCATGTTTCTGTGAAATGTCCTAGAAAAGTCACTAAAAATATTACTCTCAAAACATATTTATGAATACAGGGAAATGATTATAATGTATTAAGTAAAAGATCAGGTCACAAAACAGTGATACAGCTTGTACCCAATGTTGTTTAAGAAAATTAAGTGCATATATTATAACTGCATTAAGAGAAACCAAATATGGACCCTGGTTTTCTCTGAGAGGTTAGATTACAGATGATTTTTTTTCTATTCCTAGTTTCCCATATTTTTTTCTAAAATATCCTTAAATGACCATTTATTGCGCTTATAATTAATTAGGAAAAAGACAAAAGGGGTTACAAATAATATCATTCTCTCTTGTCTACTTCTCACATTATTTATGAGACACAATGAGAAAATGCTCATGGAAATTCTTTGAAAAAAGGCCAAGCACTATTTGAATGTCAATTATTATTATTATCATTATTACCATAATTGGTCCTACCTACTTTCTAACACTGATTGAACAGAAAGTTAGAGATGCACAGAATGAGCCGGGAAATGACATGACCATGGGGGTGGGGCAGGTGATGGTAGAGGTTCCAAGCTCCACTCAAGTCCTTCTCAATTCTAGTTGCACCATATATATATATATATTTTTTTTTTAAGGTTTTATTTATTTATTTGACAGAGAGCAAGAGAGCACAGCAGGGGGAGCAGCAGGCAGATGGAAAGAGAGAAGCAGAATCCCCGCTGAGCAGAGAGCCGGACATGGGTCTCGATCCCAGGACCCTGGGATCATGACCTAAGCCAAACATAGACGCTTAACCAACTGAGCCACCTAGGTGCCCCTATATATTTTTTTAGGCAATCTTTACACCCAACATGGGGCTCAAACTCTAGTTGCACTTTAGAATCACCTAGAATCACCCGAGGAGTTTTAAGAATGTGGATCAAGTAAATCAGAATCTCTAGGTACAGAGCCAGGCATCAGCATTTCCCAAAAGCTTCCTGTAATTCTGCTCAAGAGCTGCATCCAGAACTCCTAAATAGAGGTAAACCTTTGCACCTGAAGCTACTACTTTGTGTTTCTTGGCAGTGAGAATGATGAGAGGACTGGGTTATGGTCAAGAGAAATCCCTTGAGGATCTCAGTGTGCAGTCATTTCCCAGCGTGCAATCAAGTCTTTGTCCAGCCATGTGTGTGAGAATCTTAATTTAACATTTTCCCCTGGGTGGAGTTGGGAAAACTAGATTCTGAGGCCCCCCACTAACTGGCCATTTTTTTTCCTGGAAACTTTCCTAGTCTATGTGGCACAGATAATGATGACAATACACATTTCAAGAGCAGAATAAGGCTATCCATGCAATTTTCTGGGCATTACCTCACTGGGAACTTGTAAGGACTTGTAATCTGCCCCCCGCTTTTTTTTTTTTACATTGGTAGATATTTATTCCAATATTTCCCCATTTAATGACTTTATTAAGATATTCATCTACAATAAACTGCATGTTTTTAAGAATACAGTTTAGTATGTTTTCATATATGTGTGCTCTGTGAAGCCATCAACACATTCAGGGCGGTGAATGTACCCCACAAACCTTCTTCATGCCCCTTCATAACCACTCCGCACTGATCCCACCACCCCCATCTCCAGGCAACCACTGGTCTGCTTCCTGTTTCTATTGATTAGTTTACATTTTCTAAAACTTTATTTGGATGGACTTATATGTATCTCTTTTTTATTCACCATAATTATTCTGAGATTCACCATGCTGTTGCTCACTAGTATTCCATTTTATGGATATACCACAATTTATTTATCCATTCTCTTATGGATTGGATGTTTGAGCTGCTTCCAGTTTGGGGCAATTACAAATATAACAGCCGTAGACATTCATGGGCAAGTCCTTGTAGGGATAAATGCTTTCAGTTCTTTTGGGTAAATATCTACACAGCTTGATTAAGTGTATGTCTAACTTTTTAAGAAACTACAAACCATCAAAGTGGTTGTAGCATTTTGCATTCCTACCGGGAGTGTATAAGACTTCGACTCCCCCAAATCTTCATTAACAGTTGGTATGGCCAGTCTTTAGTTTTATCTATTCTTATAGCTATGTAGTGATAGCAAATTGTGGTTATGTC
>CM052810.1:55877428-55893460 GCA_028533885.1 Nasua narica
GTTTGTTTGTTTGTTTGCTTTGCATTTGACCCCATGTTTTTTGGAGAGAATATGGAGGTCAAGGGAAGTTGCAAACAAGCTTTGGGGAGGCAAATCTAGGTGCATCTTGGTTCTGCTCCTCTCCCCTCCTCCATCTTTGCCAGAAGCTTTGTCATCCCGTGTGGTGATGATTCACAGCACAGTGGGGGAAGCAGGGCAGGGCTCTCCTCTGCCTGTTGGAAGGAGAAAATGCCCTATGCATCCAGTCACCTGGAGACACCTTCTCCGGACCACAGAGGGAGGCCTGTGCCTTGGGGAGGTGAGACGGTCGCCCTGAAAGTGGACCAGGGAGCCGGCCCCCGGGGCAGGGCAGCAGGGTGGGGCCGGGGGAACAAGAGACTGGGTAGCTTGACCCCTTGCGTCACTTCTGGCAACAGGCTCTGTCTGCCGAGTTACTCTCTGCTTGGAGAAAGGGTTTAGGGAACAGCCATGGGCTTGTTGTGTGGAATGGAAACATACCCAGAATGAAAAGATTTTGAAACTGGCACGGCTTGAGGTCAGATTTTCAATGGTCGCACAGCGTGAGCCAAATTGACTCCACGTGGAGAAGCAACAAGCCACCCCAGTTCCCTATATTATTTTAATAACAGAAAGAATGTATTAGGAATTCCAGGCAAGACCTCCACCTGGGCACGGTCCCAGATTCTAACTCATCTCTTCGTGCCTTTTCAAATGAGCCTTTGACAAAGAGGCTGTTTTTCTCTCCAACCTCTTCCGGACCAATGAAGGAATCTGAGATTCCCCCTCCCAGCGTTGGTTGTAGGAAGGAAGAAACCTAAGACACCCCGACCCCTCGACCCCCAGCTCTGAGCAGGGTGGCTCTGTGTGAAGTCGCTGAGAAAACCTCAGTGCTCGTTGGGGTGGCCTTTCGTTCGTTAAATTAATTAAACTGCCTCGGGCTGTCCTGCTGAGGCAGTTCTAACGCCACGGGGTGTGGGGGGGTGCTCTGTAAGCAAACCCAGAAGTGCCTGGAAGTCACGCCATCGACACATCAAGGACAACCGCCCACAAACAGCCAACCGGGCTCTACGCTGTAGCCAGGCGATGATTCCCTTACTCTGCTTCCACTTTTTCTCTAGAAGCGCCTTGGCCTGAGCTCCTGTCGCCGGAGTGTCCCTCGCCACTTGTGGTTTGGTGCGGTCTCGTAGGAATAGAATTTTGCTCAGAGAAACTCTTAAACGTTGGTCATGTGCCTCAGTTTACCTTTTAACGCGTTCAAAAACCAAGGCCTCTCCTGGGAGGTGGAGGAGGCAGAGGGCCCTTGTCCCCGGCTTGGATGTCAGGGAACAGAGCGGGGACCGACCCGGGTGGTTGTTTCTGCCCGAGTCCAGGCGACCGCTGGAAGTGGATGTCACCCCACTGACAAGACCGTGGGTTCCGCCGAAGTGGCGGGAGGAACCCGGTGGTGCCCGCAGCCCGCCCCGAGAGCCAGGAGGGAGGAGGGAGAGCCCGCGTGTCCTGACGATGATTACGGTCTTTCTCGGCACTTAGAACGTTGCTGACATTTAAAGCAGAATGCTGCTGTCGCGCTTGTTAATTTTACCCTCTTGGGCCCTACGAGGCTCACATAACACTTGACTATTTTCCCACATCACAGACACCAGACTGGATTTTCTCGGAAGGCAGTCAATTCTAGTCCCAGCCAGAGAGGGACCAAAACCAGGGAAAAATTTTCTCTCTGTAAACATGCTGGATGCTGTACGCTGCTTCTCCCACCCGTGGGTAGTCTTTGGGGGTAGCTTGGGGTTGAACTCGGGTTCTGCCCATGGCTGCTGGTGAGCTTGGATCTGTTACTAGGTCTTCCTCAGCAGTGCAAAGCAGAGGATCATAGCCTTTAAGCAGATTAAACGTGAAGTTCTTAGCACGTTGGCTGGCACACGTAAGTGCTCAGAGGGAGCGGTTGGTGTAATTATGAGGCTTACCATGGAGTTAGGCCGAAGAAGCCTCTGGAAGTGACATGCTCTGAAGTGATCAAATAGGAACATCCTGAGCTACCCCCCTTTATTGCCGCTTCTGGGGAGATGTCGCCATCGTTATGGCAACCAGATTTCTGGGTCAGGAGAAATCCCTGGTTGGGTTCAGACACCGACAGGAAGAGGGTCTCTCTGTCTGAGGTGTTTATGGCCGACCCCATGGGCCTCGTTCTCCTAGGAAGAGCCCATTCTGTTCAGCACACAGGTATGGAGAATAAACTCCTAGAAAGGACCTCATGTGACTTTCCGTACACCATTTTATCCCCAGTGACACTTGGCATATTGTGGGCATTCCATGGGTATTTGTGGAAGGAAGTAATGATGGATGGGGCAGAAGGCAGAGGCCCCCGTGGCTATTCCTGGGTCAGACTCAGCTCACCTTCTGCCGAGCGCAGCGGGGGGAAGCGGAGCTTGTTATCGGTAGATCCTGACTTGGTTCTTAGGCACCTGACTTTGGGCAACTGCACAGACACAAACCAAGATCTCTCTGTAATTATTCAAAGAAGCAGGTGTCTTGGAGCAGTGACTTCTCAGGATGCAAAGAAATGAGAAACAGGTCCAGGTGAGAATGGTATCTTGGTTATACTGTGTACAGGTTTTCACTAGTTTCTTAGGGAGAGAAAATATAGCATCAAGTTTTGCTGTCTAAAAGTCTCTAATAAAATACTACGTAGTTCTCATGACAGAGTGTGAGCCGGTCGCTCCTTACTATGTCTTATTGTCAATGGTGTAAGGTCTTCAGTTACAGACTTCCTTGGGGGTGCTGACTATTAAAGCCAAGATTCTGATGCTCAGATGGGTCAAAGCTAAGGGGTCTTAAACACTTTCATCCTGGTTTGGCGGGATATGTGTATTGAGGCCTTGTCCGCACTCAGTAATAATACCATGTGTTCTATTTGGGCTTTGTTAATCTATATTCGCTTTTACGTTAGCCTCGTGTCATTCACGAGAAGTGAGCAGGACAGGGAGGGTGACCGACTGACCCTGATTTTACAGTTGAGGACTGCGGGCTTCAGTTTACCATCTCTGTGAAGGGCTGGACATAGGGCTCTTTGTCTGCATCTTCCCCAGTCGTGGTTTAAACCGTCTGGACCACAGACCTTGCTCCTTCGGTCGTGTCGTGGGCCACACCTCTGTCTTTTAGACCAGTGGGTGGGTGATTGCTGTTGTGAGGAAGAACCCAGGAGGGGACTATGGTAAGACCTGGTACGAATGAAGGTGAAGAAGAAGGGAAGAACTCTTAGACTATCTATGCGCACTTAACTTTTGCTTAACCAGCCATCTGAGCATCTCGATGATCCAGGACCGTGGGGGCAGGTGATATGGTGTCTGTGAATAGCCGAAGCAACAGCTGTGCCTCATTTGTTTGCACATCCAGAGCCAAAGACCGCAGGAATGGGATGACGGCCATGGCACCAAGCGACAACATGGCTGCCATCACATGCGTTGACTTTCATCAACTGACTAGCCTGTCCAGACAGAGAGATGCCTTCCTGTCCAGACCATTTGGTCAGTCCGGGAAGGGCTTGGCCATCTCAGAGTCAGCACGAAGCTGTGGGTTTCTCTAGAAGCTCTGGCTGGTGTCACGGGTTGGCTGAGAGTTCATCAAGGATGCGGGTTTTGTGGCTTCCAAGAGGCTGATGGTTGGCTTTAACCTGGATTTGTTGGAGCCGCGAGGGGAATTCTTACAGGAGCTCTTTGCGAATATACGATGTGGGTGGACTGGGGAGAGAGGGCCAGGCCACAGTTATAGCTTACACTGCAGAGTGCTGTCTCACGATGATGGGAAGGTGTTTTTAATCATGGGTAAGCTCCCTCACCTTGGCATATGAGAGGCATTAGGCTCTTCTGTCACCATCAATCTTGCGCTGCCTCGAGGTGAGGGCCGTTTGCAGAGCCAGCCCGACGCTGTGCCCAGCACCTGGGGAGATACGTGTGCAGCAAGCAGAGAGCAGAGGGCTGCCGGCTGCTTGCTTCCCTGTTCTCATCAAGCCCATCTGTGACTTCAAGCAGCTTCCCATTACTGCTCTCCACCTTCCCCCCTCCTCCCTCGTTTCCCTGATGTGAAACTCAGAAGATGAACGGTCATGTCATTCTTTGATCTGATATCTTTGAAACAAATCCAGTTAGATAACAAATTAATACAGCAGTTCAGTTTCTGAGGTGGATTGGACCCATTACACAAGGTGTTTTTGTTCCTGTTTTTGAGCAACGAGGGTACTCTCTGAGTCCTGGAGGCCTGAAGTGAGAGCGCGAGGGTCCTCCTTTGCGACTCGCTGTCTTGAGTCGTGGCTCAGTAATGTGAACTCAGAGACTGCAGTAACAGAGGCTTCTCTGTGGGCTCCAGAGTGGCCTTGGGAGGGCCATGGTCCTGCTGTTTTGGTACCACGCTTATCACCTTGTTTCTGGAACTAGATTTCTTGGGAAATCTGGAAGTCATTTCTAGCGATTTCTGGAAAGATGTGCTTCTTTGTACAACCATTCTGATACATTGTATTGACCATCTTATGTACAGAGAAGAACCAGTTGGAGTAATAGAAAAATGGCTTGCTGGCAGTTGCAAGGCTCCTGATCTGGAAGACAGTATGGTCTGGAGGAGAGAGGATGGGCTTTGGAGTCGGGCCGACCATGGGGCAAATCTTAGCTCTCCGACTGTATGACGGGGCACATTTGTTTTCCTGTCTGTAAAATGAGGCTGTAACTAGATGGGGGTGGGGATTAAGCTAGGTGATCTAGTTGCTGTTGCTTCCCAGATTGCTATCTCTAGTGTCGCTAGTGCAGACCTGTCTCCTGGATTTCAGACCTAATGCCCATGTAGACTTTGTCCCAGCACGTCCCAGGCTGAACTCATCCTTTCTCTCCATTCTCCTCCAGACCCAACTATCCCCTTCCTCCTCCCTTTCATTTCAATGGAGGGTTTTGTCATTCCCCATTTTCCACACCCACCACCTGGAGCCCCCACAAGTCTTCCTTCTCCCTCAGTCTGGAAGATTCCATCAGTCACCAGATCCTGCTAATTTTGCTTCTCCTGTGTCCTTGTACTCTGCTCTATCCTCTCCACTCAAGGCCACTCTTCATCCAGTTTCTCATCATTTCTTGTCTGGATTACTATAGCACATGTCATTTTAAATTTTATACTGTGGTCAGAGTGAATTTCCTGGTGTCACACATCTCTGTACAAGCCTCATGGTTCCCTGCATGAACTTCAAGGGCACGTTCAGTGTCCTTGAGCTGGGAAGACATGCTTACCGTGAGCTGTGTCCCTCCATTCTCTCTAACTCCAGCCCTTGCCACTGCTCGCCCTAGGTTGACACCGAACCAGAGTCCTTCCTGCTCTGCAGGAGCGTCAAGTGCACTCTGACTCTCCTCCAGGGTTCCCTCTGCCAGAAATGCTTTTGCACATCTTGTGCTCCTGGCTGACTTCCCTACCATCATTTGCAATTCACCTCCGGTGTCACTTCCTCTTGGAGGAGGTCCTTCAAGCAAGCTGACTTAGACCCTTTCTTTCTGTACCACCAATATTTCATCTATTTATATATTTATAATCATGGATTTTTCTGATCTGCCTTCCCTAGAGGGAAGCTTGGCAACATTGGCCCCTGAGTGATGCAAAGCATGGGTGGACATTAAGTATATATTCCTGGAAGAAATGATTGAAGGGTATTGAAAGTGACTAGTACAGAGCCTGGTTTATGGGAGGAGCTCAGTAAAAGGATCTCTCTGGTTTTGCCACTAAATGGGTAGTTGAGGGGAAGCCTGTCACCTTTTTGGGACTTGAGTTTTTCATGAGAAAATAAAATGCATAGGTAATTTAACACAGACACATCCATACATATATAAAATTTCAAAAAATCAACATTGTGTAAATCTGTAGTAGTAAGAAAGGAGGGGAAAGTAGTTTTTAATAAAATTTCACAAAAAAAACCATAACAAAGTGGTCAGATGCTTGCACCTGCTTATCATGAATAAACCGGGTTTTCAGAGCAGTTAAGACCAAACTGTGTTTACATTTCTTCTTTAAATTTCTTTTTTTTAAATAAAAACAAAGCTATTCAGTTGGAGTAACTGTGAGGATGCTCGCTGAAAATGCAGACTGATAGCAATGTTTTTGTCTTGCTAACACAATGCCGACTACCACAAGTGGCAGCGCCGGTGACATAATTTTCTAAACGAATGTCCAAAATGGCAGATGATGCTTGGTAAAGGTCCAAGCAAAACATTACAATCCTTTTTTTCTTTTTACTTTCAGTGTACTTATATTCTTGGAAAATTTCATATGTACCAAAATAGTACCCCCAAAAAGTGTTTATATATAAAATGCGATTAGGCACTAGGTTCAGTTACTTCTGCATGGGTTTTTCACTGACATGAATGTCCAGTGCCAAAGAGTCGCACAGAATGTAAAACAGTCCTCCCTGATGTGGGGCTGTCGCACACACTGCCCAGTGCCCAGCATCCCTCACCCCCACACAGTAAAGGGTAGTAGTGCCCAGTGTATCAGTGAGACATTGAAAGACACCTACATACCCAAGTTTCTAAAATACCTTGTAAGTGTCTTGTAGGGAACTAGGTAAGCCGCACTAACCAGCAATGAAACACTCCCCACCTACGTATCTTTTCTCAATGGAAAAAATGCATTGATTTATCTAAAGCTGATTATCATAAAGTGAATTTGTTTCCTACAATCAAAGATTTGTAACATTAGAGGGAAAGCCACTTACTAAATGAATATACCAATAGAAGCAATTTATGATCGTTGGGATTTGGTTTGCATTTTCCTGATTGCCACCTGCCTTTCGTATCATTTTTCTTGATCCTCACTCTTTATCCATTCTAACCTGAGTCATATTATCTTTGCTTAGGAGGTATCCTGTTTCCATAGTTTCAAGATTGAGAAATTTCTCTTCATTCTTCTGCATTCTTGATATTTATAATTTGAATTGCTTTGTGATCATTGGTTGCTTGCCCCCTCTACCCGCCCCCTGTTGTACCATGAATTCCTTTTCAATTTAATTCTTATCCCACTCAGTTGGGATTTTTTTTTCAAGTTTGTTTCCACTATTAGTAAAAACTTTGTTGCCAAATTTATTGTCTATGTTAAAAGCAGGGCTATATGTGGTTCATCTTTGTATCTCCAGATCCTACCTCAGTCATCAGTTCCCAGCAAGTGCTCAATTAGCATTTGTCAAAGGAATGAATGCATGGAACACATGATGTGCTTCAGCCTCAAATCTCACAAGTTTCATGAATATAAGGTGTGAGATTGCATAAAACAAATGAATTTTCTAGTTCATCATTTTTGACAATTTTTAAAAAAGATTTATTTGAGAGAGAGAGAGTGGGAGGAGGGGCAGAGGGAGAGAGAGAGAATCTCAAGCAGACTCCCTACTGAGTGTGGAGCCTGGTGTGGGGCCCCAATCCCACGACCTTGAGATCATGACCTGACCTGAAATCAAGAGTTGGACACTTAACTGCCTAAGCCATCCAGGTACCCCCATTTTTGACAATTTAAGATCCTATAATATTGAATCTGTTTAAAAGGAGCTTAAATGTTAACTTCTACCTCGGGTCCCCCTCTCTATTGGTGCTACCCACCATTCTACCAGGCTCCCCAGCAGGAAATTCTGGAATCTTCTTTGAATCTTTACATGTCAAATTGACCAGTTGCCAAACTTTAGTTTACAGAGTCTCCCAGATCCATCCCTATTCCACATCTACTCAAATAATTCTGTCATCATATCATGCTTGAATTCTAGCTAAAAGCTGACCAGAGTTCTTATCTCCAATTTCTCTCCTTCCAAGACTCCTTTCCCCATAAAGTGGATGTGCAGAGGGAAACACCATGGCTCTCTTTTGCCTAGAGTCAAGCCCAAGCTCTTAGATCCAGCTTTTCCCAGCTGCTCCCATAGTCAGATTGCACACCTTCATTTTTACCAGTCTCCCTAAGTCCCAGCTGGCTGTCCTGCAGTAAGGCCCATGTCTTCGCCAGTCGCCGCACCCCTTCTTGCTTTTATGACTCTCCTCCTCCTCTCCTGCCTGGAAAGCTTCTTTGCTTCATACCCATATATGCTGCTTCTATCCTCCTGTAATGTTTTTCTTGAGACTCTAGTGTATCTTGGATTCTCCTGTTTGGGTGTCCCATCTGCAGCCCATATTATGGAACTGGACATTTTATAACTTGCTACAACTCTTTGCTTGCTTCACGAACTCATCTCTTTGTAAGACCATGAGCCTTCTCTTAGGGACTGGTGCTCATTTGATTTGTAAATGACACCAAGCTTACCACAACGCTGGGGCTGTAAAAAGTGCTCCACAAATAAATTATATCGAACATATGGCCACGGTTGTAGTTCGGGTGTGTTCTACTCAAAGAACAGGGCTTTGCAAACTTCTTCTGTAAAGGGTCAGATAGTAAATGTTTTAGGCTTGTGGGCCTTAGGGTCACTGTCACCGCTAGTCAACTGGGCTATTGTAGTGAGAAAGAGGCACTGTGTAAATGAACGAGTGCAACTCTGTTCCAATAAAACTTTATTTACAAGAATCAATTTTGCCAGCAGGATGCTTCCTGACTCCTGACTTATAGCGTGGTGTAAATGAGGCCCATGTCAAGACCTCCTTTGGGTCTCTGTTGGTAAGCTCAGTTGCAATACGAAAATGTCTAACTCTGGACAGTAGCCTTAATGAGAGTGCATTGTCACCGTTAGAGACCTGATCAAAGCAGAGGGTCACTAGGTGTGGCCTTGCAGATTGTGTATCACAGAGCTCCAGAACTGCCACAAGGACAGCCCTCTTGAAAAGCCAGTTCTTTCTAGGGCGCATGAATCCTGTTGTCTTCCCCTTGATAGGAAAGAAAACTGCTATGTATTTGACTAGCTGCCATGTGCCCCGTATTTTATATGTTGTCCATCCTTTTCAGTAAGTGAAATTATCCTCTGGGGTATGAGTGTCATATCTATTTTTCAAATAAAGAGACTGAGGCACCAGCAGTTAAATAATTTACCCAAGGCCACAGATAGGACCTAATGGATCCTGCATTAGTCTTTCTGACACCAGAGTTTGTGTTCTTTCTACCCCACCCTCCTAGAGTTATTATCATAATAAGTCTGGTGCTGGTGCATGAAAAACCAAACAGAATGTAATGTTCCCGGCAAGGCCGACTGATGCAGCAAGTTGTAGTTATGGCCTGACGGTCTTAGTTGAATCTCTGCTGTCAGCCTTATTAATTATTACACTTCTTTTATGGTCATGAGAGCCTGCCAGTGAATAATGCCCTGGCATTGTCAAGTACATTTAGAGCTCAGAGATCTTACCTGGGAAAGAATCACCCTTAGACATACCAATATTTTTACAGTAGTTGTGGTTATGCAATTTTAGTCTCACTTAAGCGAAAAGGAAATTTAACTGGGAGCGGGGATAATACTTTTTCTCATTTTTCCTCTTGTCGTGTTCATGTCTGTTGTGATAAACCAATGTAAACCTCACTGGATTTTTAAAACCTGATCATCTCTTCTCTGCACTGATAACCAACCTCAGGGAAAGCCAGCGATTCGGGGATGAGGTTAAAGAAGACGAGTTAAGTCATTCAAAATCCCCATAGATCCAGATTGTATTACTAAGTCTGGAGGGGGTGGAAATAAAGGGGAACAAAACCTCTTTATGTTGGGATTTTTAAGCTCTAGCTTCCTAAGGCCAAATAACTGTATTTGCTGCTTGTTTTGTCTTCTTGCCAACCCATGGTGTAAGTTCACATGCTTTCTTCCTGCCTTTCTTGCTGTCTTATTTTTTCCTCCCTTTTTTCTTTCTTCTTTCCCTTCCTCTCACCCTCTGTCCGTTTATCTATCTTTCTGTCCATTTATCTGTCTCTCTGTCTGTTCATCCGTCTGTCTGTGCATTCGCCTGTGCATCTACCCTCCAGGGTTTAACAGCCTCCTACGGGCTGGGTTCTCCTATGCTGCCACCGTGTCTGTCTTCTCGGTATTTTTCACGCTGGTCTTTGACATATACCAGGCCCCCCAAACATATACCTGGACATAGACAATCATGGCTATTGTCCTGAATAAAAGAACCAAATCACACTGATGGTTTAGCTTCCATTGCTATGCCCATTGTTTTCTTATCCCAGCATTCCTGCTATAAAGATCATGTATCGTTAGATTGAAGATCCCGGGAGGTACAGGAGAGCAGGAAGCGAATCCCATTGTGCTTGGTGCCTTTTGTAGTGATTTCCCAAAATACTGGATTCGAGGACAACAACAACATTCAAAAAGCACACCATGACTGCCAGCCATAGAAGGTCGCAAATCCGAAAGATCACAATCAGCTCCTCGTGCCATAAACATGCTAATGTGTCGTACTTTGAACACACGAAAACCGGGACCTGCTGGGGGATGCTTCAGTTTGGGACTAAAGGGCTTCAAAGTCTCACAGCTCTAAATGAGACTTTGAAGTAGAGGATGGTGTGGTGATGAGAGCAGGCTCACTCCTCTGTGTGGCTATTCTATTATTTCAGGCTTTTGATTTCCAGCTGCAAAGCAAACAAGGCCCCCTGGTGCTCTGACTTACCCCAGGTTATCTTTATAGACAGAAAGGGCTCAGTTTCCAACTAAGCCAAAGATAGAGCTAATCAGCAGGGCTTATTATATATTCAGGCATCTGTAAACTCCTCCTTATTTTGATTTCATTATAATCACAGTGCCCTTTGCCGTTGCTTTTTGGTGTTGTGAAAATTAAAGCCTAATGAAGTGTAATGGTTTGATTATATACTGTGGTGGAAACCATTGATTGGCTGACTTCACAGTCATGCTCAACCTCTTTACTCCTTCCTGCCTCCCACAACAGAGAGTGTACCACGTGCTCACTTCACCAGCGACACTGGCAGCTGACCCAGTTCTATCCAATGAGATGTTCTGCTGGCTTTTGGAAAACTTTTCTTCTTTCCCTGATAAAGAGGACATTTGAGTTGGTGTCACTTTTTCTTTCTTTCTTTCTTTTTTTTTTTTTGTATTTCTTTCTGTCTTATATGCAGATATGAGGCCTGGAGTTTCTGCAGCCATTTTGTGACCAATGATAATTACGATGATTTAAAGTCAACATATTAAAGATGTTAGAGGTGGTGGAAGAAAAGACAGAATGAGCTTAAGTCCCTGAAGGTTTTATTAGAAAAAAAGATCCATATTTGTTTCATCCACTGTTAATTGGGTTTTCTGTTATTTGCAGCTGAAGGCATTCCTAACTGATACCAATACATGAGCCAAACATGGACATACCAGGAGGGTTGTATCTTGTCTTGTCTTTTTTTTCCCCCCTTTTCTTTTCTTTTCTTTCTTGCTTTCCTTTTTTTTTTTTTTTTAAAGTTTTACTGCAAGAAGCCTGTTTTAATCACCATTTCAAATAAAGTAGTACAATTTTTTTTTCTAGAAACAGCAGTATTTCACTCTCCAGGTAGAAGACTACTGAAAACATTAAATAATTCCCCCAATTGGAAACAGATAAATCAAGGCCTTAAAAATATGTTAAAAAAGGGAACATGGGGGCATCTGGGTGGCTCAGTGGGTTAAAGCCTCTGCCTTCGGCTCAGGTGATGATTTCAGGGGCCTGGGATCAAGCCCCACGCTGGGCTCTCTGCTCAGCAGGGAGCCTGCTTCCTATCTGCCTGCCTCTCTGCCTACTTGTGATCTCTCTCCTCTCTGTCAAATAAATAAATAAAATCTTTAAAAAAAAAGGGGGGGAACATGAATTTTCACAAAGTCATTCTTGTGCCTAATTCAGATAATTGCTTAGAAGAGGTAGCCTTAAAAAAAAAAAAGTAAAACACAAATATATCTTCATTTAAGTACATGCTCTCAAGTGAGTTTTAATAGAAATAGAAAAGAAATTAGAATTTCTTAGAATTAGAAATTAGAAATTTTTTAATAGAAAAGTGGAATTAGGATTTCCGGAGCTTTCGGAGCTCATCTTCGCTATAGGTAGCAATCACGTTGCGATGAGGATAATGCCCAGTACCAAACACCTCCTTCTCGTGGACTGTCAGAGCTCTCTCTGGTTTGCCCGTGACTGGGTATTTGGAGAGCCCAGAGTCCTCCCCTGCACCGTAGGTCCATTCGCCACAGGGAGAGAGCCCAGCAAACAAACCCCCACCTTCTCTCTTACCAGAGCTGAAGCTTCGGACGATCTGCGTGCTCAGGACGACCACTGTATTTGACCTGTTGCTCACCACAAAGTGCTCTGGGTCTTTAGGAAGCGGGATCATACTGTTGACCTTGGTATCTGACCTTGCAGTGCAGCTCAGGGATTTAAAGGTGTTTGAACATTCCGGGGTCTTCATATTCCAGATATTGACTGTGCCACTAGAGGCTGCACTAATAACAACATAATGTCTCTCTGGGTAAAAGTTACTTGGTTAACAAAGGAGGAATGGCCATGAGATTCCTTGAGGGTTTCGCCAGATGTTAAACCAGGAATTCTGATTGTTCAAAAGAGGCACCAAGGATCTGACTGCTACCGTTAGGGAAACTTAGACAGGTGACACCACCTTTACTGTGTGCCCTTTCACATCTCCGTAAACAATGTCCACTCGGAATCTTCCAGGAGGGTTATTTCTAACTTCTACCTCTAGCCACGTGACCCACTTTTAACTGCATATCACTAGTCTTTTACTTACTTAGTCAATGAGCATATCTGTGAAATACTGAATCTGTCTTCACAGATGTGACCTAGGTGATCCTTGCGGGGTGGTGAATGCATTATTCAGTAATTAATGATACCACCAAGATATACACAAACAAATGTAGCATTTTCACTGAACACTTTCTCACTTATTTCCTCAGAGTAGTGTGTTTAACATAACAGGCTTTCCTCTCTTGGAGTTTCTAAGGATACCTTAGACTATCGGCAAACCATGAAGTTATAAAAACCCTAAGTTATAAGAAGTATTAATGAAAAAGATTTTATAACACACATATCAATCACTGAATGTTAGTAACACATACAAACAACAAGAAATTCTGGATAATTAATGTCCATAAACGTATACACTTTACCCATAACCAATATCTTGCCTTTCTCTGAATCAGGCATATGAGTTCTCAGGTACAGTTTTCTTTTTTCTTTCTTTCTTTTTTATTTTTTTAAAAGATTTTATTTATTTATTTGACAGAGAGAGAGAGAGATCACAAGTAGGCAAAGAGGCAGGCAGAGAGAGAGGGAGAATCAGGCTCCCTGCTGAGCAGAGAGCCCAATGAGGGGCTCAATCCCAGGACCCTGAGATCATGACCTGAGCCGAAGGCAGAGACTTAACCCACTGAGCCACCCAGGCGCCCCTTGGGTACAGTTTTCTTTGTGCTTTTGTGTTCATGGTTTCCTGAGAATCCAGAGGAAATGCCAAGTTGTTTTTTTTGTTTTACAATGCCAAGTTTTAAAGGAAGCAAGGAATTTTCTTCTCCATGTTTTCTTGGGCTGGGCAATACTCACTGCTTATCTCTCTCCCTCTAAGGAAAGCAAATCGCTAAATCCATTTTTTATGTTACCAGAAGAAGGAGAACTTTATTACTTTCATTTGGTGTTCCCAGAAGAGTAATTAAATGTGATCAACAAGGCAAGCTTAGGGATTTGTTTAGTTCCTAACCCCACCTTCTCTTTTTATGTACTTATATTCTCTGAAGAACCACTGACCTAATTCAGAGGTAAAATAATAAGGATAAAACACAAGTCTGGAGAAACCATGCATTGCTTAGATGTCATCCTAAAATGAGAAGGTCAATGTGTTTTGAATTCAGGAAGGGTTTAAATGGTATGATTATCTAGTTTCCAGAATGTACCTTCTCCATGTTTCCAGACCCTCTATTGGACCTTCAGTTTTAGAACTTTTCATTGCTGAGTGGCAGAGATATGTATGCACACGCCTGCTTCTCCTTCTAGTTTGTGAATTTTTGTAGGACATTGGCAGGGTCTGGTTTGTCTCTGCATCCCTTTATATCTCCTATTGTAAGATTTTATATTCGTATGATAACTGATAGAGGTTTGTTGAGTTGAATTCTATCTATACAAATTGTAGTTTTGCAATGTCTTGATCTTTGGGGTGGGTGACCTCTGAGTAACACATTCAAATGATTCTTAACTAGGCTTCTAAGATGTCTTAAAGATCAATTTGTTAGTATTACCAAGCTCTGATTACTTGGTGTTATATAATTATACTGCAATTAAACTAAAAATAAGCATTATATTTAAATAACTCTAACAGAATTAAGGCGAGTGGGTGATTCACACAAATGTCTCTGCTCTTCTTTTTTTGGTGGATAAAATTAAGTACATTGTTAGCAAAGGTTGAACCGTTCCAATATTGACTGGCCTCGCTGGAGGCAAGCACACTTGAAATTTGGATTGATAAAGTAAAATGAGGGCATTATTTTTTTCCTTTCAAATTTGTCTGTAATTGACATTCCTTTAAACAGTAAAGTCTGACTCAATTTTTTAAAAAATCAGTTATAGTCTCTGAAAAAGAAAACAATAAGAAATTCTAAAAGTGGCCTCTTCTGGGGAGGAGACTTGGTAGCCTGGGAGGTAGTGATGGGAGGGAAGAAGACTTATTTCTCAATGAAACCCCTTTGTGTGCATGTATTGCCAAGGGAAAGATAAACAGACATAACAAACACAAATTTCAATACACTTTTAAAAAATAACAAAATGAGAGGAACTATGCAGCCTCGTTCTAAGATTTACTATAAAGTTGAAGTATTCGCGGTAGGTGGTGTTGGTGAAGGAGAGATATATAGGTCAATGAGACAGAGTCAGACTCCAGAAACACATAGACACAGACACAGACGGCCAACCGATTTTTGACAAAGACACTAAGCTAACTTGTTTCAACGACGAGATGTCCATGAGGAAAAAAATGAATGTTGACACTTACCTGATGCACAACAAATTAAATCAAAATAAGTCATAGGCCTAAATGTAAAATCTAAAACCATTAAACTTCTTGGAGAAAAGATGGGATAAAATCATGTAAGACCTTGGGTATGCAAAGATTTCGCAGGGCACAAAAACCACAAACCGTAAAATAAAAATTTGACCGGATGAACTCTATCAAAATGAAAACTTTGGCTTTTCAAAATAATACCATTAAGATCATGAAAAGCAAGCAACAGGCTGGGAGAAAATACATGCAAAACATATATCTGATAAAGAAATTGTACTCAAAAATATGGGCAAAATATTTAAAGACACATTTCACAAAGAAGATATACAAATAGCCAACAAGTACATGAAAAGATGTTCAACATCAATAGTCATCAAAGAAATGCAAATTAAAACCATAATGGAAAATTGAGATGACTGATAATACCAAAAGTCATGACGATACGGAGCAGCTGTAATTCTTGTATGTTGCTAGCCGGAAGGTAAAATTTACTGCTACTTTGGAAAACACGTTGGCCATTTCTTGTAAAATTAAACATACCACAGACCATACATCCTGGCAATCCCACTTCTGGGTATTTGTGCAAAAGAAGCGAAAACATGTGTTCATATGAAGACTTGTACTTGAATGTTGTATTAGTTTCCTAGAGTTTTTGTAATAAATTACTACAAACCCGGTGACTTTAAGCAACAGAAATTTGTTCTCTCATGGTTTTAAAGTCTAGAAATCCAAAATCAGTGTCCAAATCTGAATCTGAGCCATGACCTTTCTCTTAGCTTCTGGTGTTGCCAGGAGTCCTTGGCAATTTTTGACTTGTAAATGCGTCACTCTAGTCTGTACCGCTATCATTACGTGGGCTTCTCCTTCTGTGTCTCTGTGTCTATATCTTTTCTTTCTTGTAAAGATACCCGTATTGGATTGGGGCCCACCCTAATGACCCCATTTTAACTTGATTACATATGCAAACACCCAATTTTCAAATAAGATTACATTCACAGCTTTCAGGGTTTAGAACATCAGCATATCTCTTGGGGGGACACAATTCAACTCTCAACAAATATTCATGGCAGCTTTACTAGAAACAACTGTTTATGAAAACAACCC
>CM052810.1:55893960-55910418 GCA_028533885.1 Nasua narica
CTACATTACTAAACCTCTCTGAGCACCTTTTTCTGTTCGTGGGGCTATTGTGAAGGATAGAAGAATTGATTTTGGGCCAAGAGGCTGGTGTGAGGTAAGATGGCCGTGAAGGGGCGGACATGGACCCGGACTTGCTGTTCGGGGCAGAGTGATGTTTGGAGGTGGACACTACTGACAGAGAAGGTTCTGGCAGAGAGTCAGGGCTAGAGTAGTTGCTCTTTATGCACAGGTTCCTACAGCCCAACCTGTTGTTGCTTCTGGGTAGGTGGCTAAGGACAGATTTCTGAGAAATACAGGAAAAACCCTAGTCCCTGTGGGCTGCGTGGAGAGAAGTCAGGCCGGGGCGTCTAGATACTACAAGGGTGCCCTGTGAGGGCACGAGGGAGCTGGTGTTCAGGGATACCAGGGGTCGGCATTTGGGCACTGCATCCTTGGGCAGATGGAGGTGGGAGGAGACCGGTTTAAAATGACAACTGCCCATCTCTCGGCACCAAGGACTTCATCCGGCCCCACGCCAAGAGACTTGACCAAACTCGAGCGTGGCTTCTATTAGTTCAAGGCCCTGTCCCTGAGACGTGTCCCCATTCCTTTACAGCACCTGTCCGAGAAAGCCCAATGCTGCTGAAAGCATTTACTCTTCATTCCGGCCCCAAACCTGACTCGGGGCCCCTGACTTCCCCTTTCTTAGAGTATGTGCTTTAGAGAACTTGCAGTTGTAGATCTTGTCTCTGCCCTTTTGTGCTGTATCCTTTATAACCCAGAAATGTCTTTCTCAAGGACCTAGAGGCTTTCCCTTTGAAATGTAATCATCAGGACAGATAGGGCGTTCGTCTCCCAGTCTAGCTTCGCTTCATGAACCCGGGTTAGCAGAGTTAGCAGACGCCTGGGGCCTAATCACATTGACCAACCTGCCCCACTTAATAGTCCCACTTCAAGACTCTCCTTTGAACACACCGCAGTGTTTAAAAATCCTCTCACCCTCTGTTGCAGCAGCGTTGAGGTCGCTTTATACTGGGGTCTCGTTCCCCTTCTGCAGTAGTTTGAATAAAATCTATCTTGTCATTTTAAAATAAGTATTCAGTGAATAATTTCTCCTTAACAAAGAATTCAGATCATGATTGGTCTGAGATCCTGGGGTGCAGCTCGACTTTGTAGAGGGGTGGTGTAACTGGATCCCAGTGTGGAGGGCTGAGGACGGCAGGAGGAAGAAGGAGACCGTATTTGGCAGTGATCTTCCCTGAGGACCACGTGGGCAGACGTAGGCCTGGTCGAAGAGATAGTCAGTTGAGCTCAGATCAGTGAGTTGGTAATGAAGCTAGTTCATAAGTTGAGTGAACCAAGTAGATGTTTCCAGTGGGTGCTAAAGACATGATCTTTAGCTCTGTTACTCTTTATATCAATAGTTTAAAGAAGGCATGTTTAAAAGGCATGAGAACAGCATTCATGACGGCATGATTCTGATTTCAAATAACCTCAACAGTCTAAAGAAAGAGCTAAAATTATCATGATGAAATGCGATAGAAAGAGAAGTATGCAGACCCTAATATTCCAGGCAGGGCAGGCTACAGAACTGGAACTGGCAGGGCCTGGTGTCATATGGAAACAGCCTTTATAGGGGCCCGGTGCAGGACAGGGAAGTCCTTCTCTTCGTGCTCGGGCCCGCTGCTGCGATCCACAGGCGGAGCGACCTACAGGGGATTGCAGTCTCTGCTTCGGGGTGTTTTCCCTACCTAGAGCGAAGTGGGTGGGTGAGAGGGTATATGTACATGGTGCCATGAATCCAGGACAGGGTGGCCGCTTTGCCATGCCCCGAGATGCTGTGGGCGCGTGCTTTCCTGGAACCTCTGCCCACTGCTGTGGGGGAAGGTGGCAGTGGTTGTGGGGTGTGGCCTGGGACGAGTCTCAGTGGGGAGGGGAGCAGTGGGAGGCGGACCGTTAGGCAGCCAGGGCTCAGGCCTCGCATTTGCTCCAGCTTCCCACGGACAGAACAAAACCCAGTTCAAAGGCACAATTATTAAGAATTTCGAGAGAGCAGCCATGAAGCATTAAACCCCAAGTACAAACCGTCCTGACGGTGAGCCCCACGTGAGGACCCTGGTCACAGACCCATGAAGCTGACACCGACTCTGGGCTAGGACAACAGTGTCAAAAGTAGGAATAAGAGGGGCAAGAGGGGATGCCTGGGAGGCTCAGTCAGTTGAGCAGCTGCCTTCGGCTCAGGTCATGATCCCAGGGTCGGGGGATCGAGTCCCGCGTGGGGCCCCTGCTCAGTGGGAAGCCTGCTTCTCCCCCTGCCTCCTGCTCCCCCTGCTTGTGCGTGCTATCTCTCTCTGTGTCAAATAAATAAATAAAATATTTTTTAAAAAAGTAGGAACGAGGACTTTTTTTTTTTTTGGACAAGCCCATTTGAGCAGATGGATGGTCCTGTAAGGCAGGAGGAGAAAGCAGCTTAGATGCAGGTTGAACACAAACTGTAGAGAGCTTTGAAAGGCAGGCTGGGGATTCAGGCACCATCCTGTAGGGAAGGAGAAGCAGGGGAGGTCTGAGAGCAGGGGAGTGACAAGGTGAATGGGGTATTTCCGAGGATTAAATCCCAGTGAGATATCCTTTAGAAGCACGTGCCTTTCAACTATCCCCTTCTGTCCTTTTCATACATAAAAACTGAAGGAACACTCTTTTGGATCAAAGCCTGGCAGTTGCCTGCAAGGCGTCTTTCTCTCACTGTTTCCAACCACTTCATGCACAAGATCTGCTGGAACTTTTGACATTTTGCTCTTCCTTGCCTCTGGATGTTCACGCCAGCAAATTAATGTGTGAGATGTCGGCGGAAAATGACTTTCACAGGACAGAATGATCTTGCATTTTTGGTCAGGAGAGTGGGAAAGCAGCAGACACACTAATTGCTGAATTACAATGAACCTTTCTAAGGTCCTTTGAATCTCTCAGAGGAATCAAAACAAAACAAAATTAAAGCAGTGATAGCAGGCAACCGGCTTTGCAAGCAGACAACAGGTAGAGATTAAAGCCCAAGCTTCACCTTCTCTCAAAGTCTCAGGAAACAAAATGTGACTTCTCTTCCCAAGGGACCCGTAAGAATTTTCCTCTGTGTTGCGCTCATCTTAGTAGTAATTTATGAAACAGGCGTTTCCATGGCAAACACCCATGCACCCACAGGCACACCCCAGAATCTCCTACCCCAGATATAAATAGGTTGAAGCTGCCAGAGAACTGGTAATACAGTTTAAACAGTTGTCGTTGCGAATTCTAATCTTGTCAGAAGGGAAGTCTACTAGGATGATGGGTCGCCAGGATAAGGACTTTCGTAACGCTGAAAGCATTTGGCAGCACAAAAAGTTTCTGGGCTTTGCCAGAGAGACAAAGATGGATGCAAACTCCTCGTGGCTAGTGTAGGAGTTTCATTTTCTCTGTCATTCCCTCACTCACGTCCCTGGACTTGAGATGCCGATTTAGTTCCTCTTGCCGTGCTCCGTCTGACTGAGGGGCTGAGAGGTCACCCCCATTTATTGCAGGCGTGTTGAGCTAGCTTCAGCAATGGGGGGCTTGCTTTAACCTCCAGATTATGTGCCCCCCTCTTGATTATCTGCTCTCTTTCTTTTCAGCAGCTCTTAAACATTTGTCAGCTTTTTGGACAGCTTCCGCTCGTTTCTTAGGCTGTCGCCACTGTACCTTCGTTACCGGGAAAATTTCTGTCACGTAGACATGATGGCCTTTCTGAGAAAGTGCTAGAAAGAGGGTCAGTGTTGGAGTCAGACCGACCAAGGTCTTGATCCCAGGACTGACCTTTGTTAGCTGTGTAACTTTTAATAGGTTACGTGGCTTCTCTACCCTTCTCTGAAAATGAGGGTGCTGCTGAGCCCCCATAGGCATGTTATGAGCCTGAAACAAAATCATGTCCGTAAAGCACATGAACACAGTAGGTACATATGAACTGTTACCATTTGTCTGATTTGCCTGCCTTCCCTTCTCAGCTGACTGTAGTCTCCTGAGCGGTGAAACCGTGTCAGACCTTCCTGTGGAGTGTTGTAGGTTGAAAGCCCGTGCCCAGCTAGGACCAGACTTCCCTTCCTGTTTATTAGAAATTCCAAGATGATATATTTGCTGCTTCTTAACATGTCCAGCACTTTCAATTCACCAACTGAAAACCTCTTAGTTCATCTCAATTAGATTAGAAGGATCTATCTTTTGTTGCTTTCTTTATTGGGTCAGAGTTGAAATTGTCTTCCAGGCAAGTTGGAACTTGTCCCATGATCTGTTTTTAGCAGAATGCCCCTTCTAGTAGCTGCCAAGAACCCTGAGAATATCTTGACCGCTATCCATGTTTTTCTGGGGCCCTTTTGTGATGGATTTTAGGAATGGCCAAGTTCCATGTAACACAATCCCATAATCTTTATTTATTTTTTATTTTTTTTCTTTATTTTATTTTTTAAAAGATTTATTTATTTATTTGAGAGAAAGAGAGATAGAGAAGGTGTGAGAGCATGGGGGAGGAGCAGAGGGAGAGAATCTTTAAGCAGACTACCTGCTGAGTGGGGAGCCCAATGCAGGGCTCAATCTATGACCCATGAGATCATAACCTGAGCCAAAACCAAGAGTAGGAGCTTAACCCACTGATCCACTCACATCCCCCTCACAATCTTTATTGTCCCTGCCATCTAATTATTTCCTCGAAGAATGATTTCCTCAAAGAATGATAGTTCATTGACCACTTTAAAACTAATTTTATTTACG
The DNA here is from genome assembly GCA_028533885.1 of Nasua narica. Taxonomy (NCBI): domain Eukaryota; kingdom Metazoa; phylum Chordata; class Mammalia; order Carnivora; family Procyonidae; genus Nasua; species Nasua narica. Next base: position 55,898,710 of record CM052810.1, read on the forward strand.
TATAGGTATTTTCCAGTGGCTCCTGTTGAATAACAGAACTATACAACAAAACAACACATTCAGCTACCCTGACGTAACTTTTTGTAGGTCATTTTTTATGTAAGTTTTACCAGGAAGTTATATCACTCAAAGTCAAATGGGTATTTATTATTATTTTGTGGCCAAAGTGGATGTTTTTTATCATCTACTTAAAACATTTATTTAAGTTAAAATTATTATGTCTATGTTTAGGGCTGTATGACTTCAATCATCCATGTATTTTGCATGTAAGTAGAGCTCTACACTGAAGCAAATGAGAATCTTTTTGGTCTGTCTGCATTTGGTCATTAGGTGCATGCCTTCGGGAGGCTCTGAAACTTTTGTAAGAGGACATCTGTCAAGACAGTGGTTGTGCCCCTTACTTTCAACATAGAAAAGCTCTATTACAGGGATTCATTGTTAAATATAACCTCAAACACACTGCTGCTCAGTACTTACGAGAAGTGCAAATGAGAGAGACCGTGTTTATGAAGGATTGCCTAGATGATGTTCTACCCAATCTATTTGATACCCTCAAGTCTCTCCTTAGTTTAAGTTAAAGACTTAAAGAACCCCGTCGCTGAAGATTACACCATCACCTTACATCGAAGAACATTTTTAAACACCCATGTAGAGTTCATTCCTGTGTATACTGCTATAATGTTGCTGAGACAGTGTTTACTACATCACCCCTTATCCTCCACAGAAGATCTGGGGAGAACTTCCTGTTAGTTCTTAGGATGAGGTATTATAGTTGGTTTTCTCTGTTATTTTCTTGTGGTCTCTGTGCATCATTTAAAAGTTACATTTTTTTCTTTGCTTGGACTGCAGAAAGCTCAAAACCAAATTTGCCGCCTGCCTTGCATGAGTGTGTACATCCATGGGGTGCCTTCTGTAGTACCTCACACCCACCTCCGTCCCCAGAATGGAGAGGGATCCCCAGGGCTCTGGGTGCTCTAAGTACTCTGCCTCCCCACTAGCTTCCACACCTTCAGCAGCAGCAGCAGCAGCAGCAAAGACCCCTTATGTTCCACCAAAAAGGGAGAGCTCCCCGGTTGTTTCTCATTGCTTGATTTTCATCCCCTAGGAATTTCTCATCCCTTTTTCTCATCCCATTCCCTAGTCCTCCACAACTTCTGCAGTCTTCCACTGTGCCCTGTGAACCTCTGGATGGGTTATTAGAAAGACTTCCATATTTCCACCACTTCTTTCAATTCCCTCACCTTCTTGCTCTACCTGAGACTCGACTTTGCATTTCTCCTGCCCCTCCCTCAAGCCGTGGTCTTTCTTTCTCACAGCGCTCCCACCGCTGGACCTGGAGGTGGAGTGGTAGGTATCCTTGCTCCGTGTTGCTCTTCTAGACTATCCCCATCTCTCCTCCCTACCTTCTCACCCACAGCTCTGTACCTTATGCCGCCAGTATATTCCATGCCCATCGCTCCTAGTTGCAGTCATTCAAAGACCCCATTCCCTCAGTCACTCCCTCTCCTTAAGGATTTTAGCTCCTCATTCACTGATCTTTTCTCTACATTAATTCTTTCATAATTGTAGAGGACTTCAAATAGAAGAGGATACTCTCAATGCTCTAGCATCTTAGTTTCTCCAGTCTGTTGTCCTCCACTGAACCTAAGCCTCTCACTACTTTAGTCATACCCCAGAAATTGACATTGCCCGTACCCCCATCTCATTTTTCTATTGCAGTATAACAAATGACCACAAACTGAGTGGCTTAAAACAACACCTGTTTATTAGCTCAGAGTTCTGTAGGTCGAGAAAGTGTTGACCAGGCTGTGTTCTCACTTGAAGCCTACGTGGTTATAGGGCTGAGGTTCCCATTTTCTTGCTGGCTGTCACCCAGGGCTACTGTCAGCCACTCGAATTCTTTGACACAGGGGCCCCTAAATCTTCATAGCCAGCAATGGGGAATCTTTCCTGAATAGAATCCTTCTCATGCTTCCAGGCCCTTTCATCAGGTAGAACCCTGTCCCTTTTGAGAACTCACCTGATTAGGTCAGATCCCCTGAAGCTAACTTTCCTTTCTCAAAATCAGCTGTCCCATATAACATACCCTAATCCCCTGAGTGATAACCCTATAGTCATAGGTCCCTCACACACTCACAGCGAGGAGATCATCCAAGGGCATGTGTCATCAGGGGGTCATTTTAGAATTCTGCCTACCACATCCTGAATATTTTCAGCTTCAAGAGTCCCATTCTTAAACTACTGCCTACTATCTGCAGCTCACTCCTTCTATTTCCATGACTTTAGTAATATTTCAAACTCACCAGAAACTATAGTCTACTAATCTTATCACATTTTCAAGTCCCACAGTCCTATCATTTCTTTAACTTCCCTCCTTTCTCAGCTTATGGTCAATCACTGTAATCACTCACTGAAATAGACCGTTAACTCTCTTTTCCCTCTCTCCCTCTGTTTTATTTATCTGGCAAAATCCCAGTACTGGTTAAATCCTTCTCTCCTTTCCCCCCTACCTGCATTCACATAGATAAAAGTGGCTAGAGAAAAGCACACTCCTATGCTGACTGGTGTTCCTCTCAATCTGTAAGCACTAATTTCAATAGGCTTTTCAAGCTGTCTAGCACTCCTAAGACATTTCCCTGCTTTCAAATACCCAAACTTTTATTAGACCAAAGGTATTCAAACCTTTTCTACTTGCAGATCCCCTAAAACAACTTCTCAAAATTCTATGTTCCCTTTCATATTTGAAATGGTATTTCAATTTTCATAAGAAATGTAAATAGTTGAAGGTCTTAATCACAGCATATTATAAATATCTATATTTTCAAAGAGTTTCAAAACTTTTAAATTACTCTGAAGGAATCTTAATATCATAGTGATTTGATATCTATCTTTATCAATTTGAAAATGCAGAAGCAAATTCTTCTTTCTCAGTTAGAAAATTTGCATCATTCTACTTTCTCCTTGAACTCAATTTTTACTCCATTTATAGACTTTTATGATATGTTTTATAATTTAAAGTAATCTATTATTTATCCTATCATCACTTACTAAATATAAGCACATATATAGTTAAAGAGTTTAAATGTCCTTACTGTAAGGCTCTAAATGTTCAATTTTTTCTGATTTAAGCTATCATTATAATCATATCTTATATATATTGATAAATATACACAAAGCATGAAAGAATAAAATTTAAAAAATACATCATAACATATGGCTGGTCTGTATTTCTCTCAAAAATTTTTTTGAAAACATTTAAATTTACAAAGTTGTAGGGATGGTACAATGAATACCTGTATACTCTTCTTCTAGAATCAATGATTGTTAACATTTTACCATATTTGCTTCCGACTTTCTCTTCATATGGTTTTCTTTCTTCACAGAATCATTTGAGAGTATTCATACAGGAGTGAGGACATGCACCCTAACAGGGAAGGCACAGTGCATGGACAGAACGTAGATTGCGGGGAAGATGTGGTATGAGTATCTGTATGGAAAGCTTCTTACCTCTTCAGTTTTCTTGTGAAAGAGGAATCGGGTATGTGAAGAGAGTTGTCGGGAGTTTATAGAAAGAGGAGAAAGTTTTCATCATGTCAGTCAGTGGACATCAGTCTGGGGTCAAGACCTTGTGGGGTGTACAAAGACCTTCAGTGGGTACAAGGCCATAAAGAGGCTCAACACAATCCATTTCCACATGTGTTCTCTCCTTAGAATTCTGCCTGCTATACTCTCCATCTCCCCAGTTTTAGGAGTCCCGTTAATGAAACCTTCCCACTAGCTATAGCCTACTTCTTCTAGCTCCATGACTTCAACAGTGTTTTGGATTCAACAGTTTTCAATTTGATGCACCTTTTTTACTAGCCTTGTAGGATACCACATTTTTCTTGTTTTTCCTCCAAATTTATTGCTCACTGCATCAGGGTTTCTTTTGTTTGTGTATCCTCATCCCTGACTATGAAATATCGAAGCACCTGTGGCTGAAACCTTGAACTTCTTCTTTGTTATTACCTAGGTTTTCTTGTCCAGTCTCATGGCTGTAACAACCATCTATGTGTTCGCGACTCCTAAACTTGCATCTCCAGCTGGCCTGTTCTTGGAACTCCTGAGCTGTGCATCGAACCACCTAGATGAAATCTCCCCTAGGGTGTATATTAAGCATGTCATATTTAACATTCTCAAGCCCAGACTCTTGCTAGTTCTGTCTCAAAACCTGCTATGCCGGAGGTCTTCCTCACCCCATACAAGCAATTTCATGTTTTCCAATGCTCAGGCCAGCAACTGGAGTTATTCTGTTTTCTCTCTTCCAATCTCCATTGCCAATCCGTTAGTAAAACCTATAGACTCTACCTTAGAGACATATTCAGAATCTGGCCTCTTCTCATCACCTCCACCCTACCACCTGGGTCATAGATCCCACGTTCTTGGTTGGATCTAGTGCATTAACCCCCTATTTGGTCACCTTGCTCCCTCCCTTGACCTTTGGCAATCCATTCTCAATATGGCAGCCATTGCACTCAGAACCCTCCAGTGGCCAGAGTCCTGCCAGCCACCTCGGAGGCCTTCTGACTGTCCCTCTTTACCTTTCTGACCTCTCCTCCTGCCATTCTGCTCCAGGCACACCAGCTCCTCTGCTGTGTCTCCAGTGTACCAGACATGCCCTCACCGTAGGTTTTTGCATCTGCTGTTCCTTCAGCTTGTTCCTCAGATATTGCTGAAACTCACTCCCCCAAAGCCTTCAGATCTCTGATGCTCTGATGCCTTCTCAGTGAGGCTTCAGACAACCCAAAGTACACCAGTGACTCCCTCCTGGTACTCCTAGTCCCATTCCCATTCCCATTCCCTACTTCATTTTTCTTCAAAATGCTCTTTTTCTGTTGTACTGTATTTTGCTTATTTGTTCACTATCTGTCCCCACCCATAAAGCAGAGATTTTGTCCATTTTTGTCGCTGCCCTAACCTCTCCTTTATTTTCTTTAGCATGTATTCCTGCGTGCCCCCACCCCGGGGGTGAGATCCGTAGAGATGTATTTCTTCTTGGTGTGTATTGAGACTCCACCTCCCCTTCCAACAAGACCATTTCTCTTGAACTGGGCATAGCTTCTGCAACTCTGTCTTCAGCCAGGAGCCCCAGCGTACCAAGTGTTAGAGGCACATGTAAAGTTGTATTTATCAACCGATTCCCTCATTAATGACTCATAAAGGTCCATTAAAATTGGAGTCTGAGAGCGCCCGAGTGGCTCAGTGGGTTAAAGCCTCTGCCTTCGGCTCAGGTCATGGTCTCGGGGTCTTGGGATCGAGCCCCACATCGGGCTGTCTGCTCAGGAGGGAGCCTGCTTCCCCCTCTTTCTCTGCCTGCCTCACTGCCTACTTGTGATCTCTCTCCCTCTGTCAAATAAATAAATAAAATCTTTAAAAAAAAATTGGAGTCTGTCAGTATTTGCTTCTGACTCTCTGTTTATTATTTTGGGTGAACTATTGGGTACATCCTTTCCTGCTTTCCCCTCTTCGTTTAGGACGGATACCCTCCACAGTGACAAGTCTGTACTCCCTCTGCTTCCTACTCTCCCACCTCTGCTTCGTATTCTGCTCTCTCTCCTGTCAGGGTATTCTGCTGACATTTTGAAATCCTTTACCTTAGATGCCAGGGGAAAAAAATTGGAGGTTGAAGCATGGCACCATTAGACGTTTTTATGGATGGAATAAATCAGTTTTGTATTTTTATAGTTTTGACAACCCAGCTTTCAAAGGCGTAACTGTAAAACATTACATATTGGAAAATATCTGGGTGGATCCCATAACCTTATTCTATCGGATATCTCACCTATTAATTATTTTCCCTTGCGCTTGAGGATTTGAATGTGGCTGACAAAGGTGTTAAGAACTGAGTCAAGACAGCTTGCATTTACACACAGTTTAAATGCACATTCAGAATGATTTCCACCTTTTAAATGTGTCGATTATTATTCTGTGGTGTGTAACAGCGTGGCAAGGACGACATGGTTAATGCAATAATACAATCTTCCATCATTTTTATGAGACATTTGCATCCTTTTATGAAACACCTAATTGACAGTTGCCCTACCAGTCCTCCCCAGTGGAACCGCCTATTAAATGGAATTTATGGCCAGTGCTTTTAAAGTCAGTTAAATGACATGAAATGAAAATCTGTTTTAAATGATGTTCAATGAAATCTTTTCTCTGGCTGGAAAAATTGCATTTCAAAAAATATTTATTTATTGTGTAGTTCAACAAGCCACAGTGTCAACGTATGGTGTGCATTTAGCAGTCCTTTTCCGTTGGGGATATATCTGCTACTGTTGGAAAGCGCAATCCCAGACTTTGCTGTGGCCCTTCTGATGTAAGTCTGGGCACAGCCAGCAAAGTGCCTATCCTTGGGGAACACGTCCCCATCCTCGCCCCGGTACTCTAGATATTCCTCATCCCGCATGTGTTCTCTCTCTCTCTCTCTCTCATGTCAATGCTCTCATTTGTTTATCTCCTTCTGCTGGAGTGTCAGCTCCAACAGGACAGCATTCTGTTTTGTCCATGGATGTATCCTCTAGCTGATGGATTTTTGCTGAATGAATCAATGAATCAATGAATGAATCAATGAATCAATCAATACCCTGACTGCCTGGACCTCATTCCTTTTGTGATTTTGACACAATATCTTATCCTCTCCAACCCATTAAGTCCTTATTCTACAAACCACTGAATTTTATGATGAAGCTCAAGAATAGATGGTTTATTTTTTTAAGGAGGTAGATGAGCCACTGTAGCTAAGAACTGGCACTTCTTTCAACTGACCCATGGGTGGGTCTCACAGGGTGCCCAGTGGCTTGGATGCCTGTCATGCCTTTCAAACTCCCTGATCCAGTCTCCATGAACTTTTGGGAGGACTGGTGAGGTGAGTGAGCGTAGACATTGGTTTGGGTTTGGGAAGGGCAGTGACTTTATTTGAATTTTGACTTCGTTGAGGATCAGTGGGATGATCTACACCTGCACTTTGTACCTGCACAAAGTGAACAGGGTTAGAACAGGATAGGTGGGTGTTTAGCTGACTCTTTTCAGAGCGGAGCTGGGAATTTACCGTCAGTATAGTGCTTTGAGAAAATGGGAATCTACTCTGAGCACTCAAATGTTTTGACAGTCCTATAATGCAAGGACCACATCTACTTTGTTTGCTCTTGTAGTCCTAGTGCCTGGCATTCTTTGGTTCATCAACATTCACTGTGTGTTGTGAGCAGGGGTTGGTATTTAGTAAGCATTGTTGAGTGGGTGAAGTCATTCATTCTTGTTTCTGGCTGATACTATTTTAGGGGCAGGTTCAAGTTTATGGTGCCTGAACCTGACGTAGTTTTTGTGGGGGGCTCCTCTTTAATAATAAAAAAACCCCACAAAATGACAAGTTAGGCATGAATGTAAATACTTATTTGGAAAGAGTAAAGAAATTATACCAAACTACTGGAAGTGTAAAGTTCATTTCCCTTTTCTAATCTCTTTTTAGCCAGTTTTCCAGAGTGCTTTCTTAGAAGGCTCCCCTGTTCTAAACTGGCTTTCCTTATGCATTTAGAACTCTCTAAAATTTCAGCAATTCTCAGCTTATGCACATAAAGCTCCCCAAATCTTAACTTACATTAGTTTCACAGTAAACCTACCTTTCTGATTGTTTCACCATGGTCTTGAAAACCTGAGAAGACCTTAGAAGAAGGGTAGGAATGGGTAGAAAGAGAAAAAGAAAGCTCTTGACCACGGTAGGCCATTGGCCCTCTGAGAAAGCTCTAGAAACCATTTGAGACCTAAACTAAACCAAAGTCCAGAAATGCTGCTGACATCAGGACACTTTGCACAGTCTTCTTTTGATCCTTGCCATGGTTCCTGACTTGCCCTGTCTCTTGTGACCAGGGCTTGGCAGCCACTAACATCCTGCCTTTGCTACTGGATCAAGCCTCTGGAATATGTAGGGTTGAATAAATTCCCACACTCTATACACTACTTGTCATCACTCAGTGGGGATAAAGTACAGTCAATTGTTCTCTCTCTCTTTTTTTCTTTCTCCTTCATCTTATTTTCTGTCTTCTCAGGGAGGGGAGCAATGTATGGGTAGTGATGTCCTTTGTTCCTCTTCTGAAACCTAAAAACAAGTTCTCATTTCTAGAAGTATGTGATAGTCATTTTTCCTTTCCCGAGTCTCTTCAATTCTTTCATAGATTTGTATAGTACATTTGTGTCACCCATCAGACATTGTAAATCTTTTTCATAACATTTTTAGGATGATCTCTCATCTTTAAGATGATCTCTCATCTTTAAAGCAGGCGAATTCAGTACAGTACAAGTGTATGGCATGTGTAAAGGGTATGATGAGTTGAGATAGACGTGGAACCTTCTGGGGAGCATATGCTATTTAGGAGGCAGATGGAAAATGATAAATATGGGACCACAAAGTAGATTGTAATGATGTATCATAAGGGAAGTTAAAAAAAAAAGGAGGGGGTAAGGTCTGTCAAAATCCATGAGAAAGAAAAAATGCATCAGGTTATATACTCTTCATGGAAGGGGTACTATATTCTATGGAACTTTAAAGAGGGGTGGGATTCCGATTGGCACGGATGGTTGAGAGAGTAGGAGAAAGGAAAGAATTCCAGGTAAGCAGTACAGCATGCCAAAATTAGGAGAGCGTGAGGCGTGGTCAGGGAAAAGTGAACATACAGTTTTGCTGTAATGTGGGAGACTATAATTGGGAAGTGTTTAAATATAAATATAATATATTCATTATGTAAACATAAAATAAGTTTATAGTTATACACCTAAAATATAAATTAGGTATACATTATGGATGTCCTTGAATATTGAGCTTAATAATTGATATGCAGAAGGATGTGGTATATTGAGGAAATAATAGAACTTGGAGCAAGAAGATCTGGGTTGGATTATGACATTGTAAGGCACTAGCCGACTGACTTTTGGCAAATCATTAAGCAATTGGAGGATCCCTAATACAATGGCTGGTTAATGTGTGAACTAGTGGTCATAAGATTATAGTGAGGCTCAAAATAAAGGAAATGGTATATGGGTAATAAATTCTTTTGAGAAAAACTTGCCAGGGCCTAGGTCCTAGGGGAATCATGTATGTAGGACTCTGTTCTCCAAGAGTTGACATGTTGGTTCAGAGACCCAGATAACATATACAAAAACTTACCAAAAGGAAATAAAATAATTTCAGGGAGAGGTAATTGCTGTGAAGGAAGGAGAACAGACAACTGGGTAGAGAATAATTAGACAGGGTAGAAGAGCTGGGTTTTTGGTAATTTAAATAAGGCAGTTGGGGAAGGCTTCATGGAAGAGTGGACAACTGATGGAAATAAGCCAGAAATATGAAGATCTGAGGGACTAGAGTTCCAGCAAGACCACAGATAGGGATCAGAGGATAACCAGTGTGGATGGAGGGCAGGGGAAGATGGAGGAGACAAGTTCCTTAAGACGCTTGGAACAGATCACCTAGGGCCAATGGTCTCGGGAAAGGAGTTTGTCTTTGATTCCAAAGGCAATGGGAAATTGGGTTGGAGGGTGGGGAGGGCACACTTTATTCTATGAGAAGAGAATTGTAGCAGGGCGGGCATGAACAGAAGTGGGGAAGACCAGACAGGAGGCCATTGTGGTAATTTAGGCAAGCAATAGTGGTGGTTTAGAGAGAGTGGTTGTTAGGAGACAGAAATACATGGTTGGATTGGGGTTATTTGGAGTATTACCATGAAATTGCTGATGCGTTAGATGTGACCATAGATAAAATGCTAAGTGGAAGTGCTTTGTAATTGGAGAGCCCTGCATGCACACGAAGTACTAACACAGCTTGTTCTAGCAGCTGGGGGGGCGGGGGGGCAAAGCTGACGGTTTGGAGCTCACGAGGGACGTGAAGCAGCACCGTGGCGAGGTAACCCTGCATGGGGCATTGCCAACACGGGAAAAACGGGCAGAGCCCAGGAGGGAAAATGTGTCAGCCCAACATCGACCTGCATGCAAACCACCTGGGGATCTTGTCAAAATGCCGATTTGGTTTGGTCGGTCTTGGGTGAGCCCCGCGATTCTGCATGTGTGACGAGCTCCCAGGTGGTGCCAAAGCTGCTGGTGTGCCGGTCACACTCCCAGCAGCCAAGAGTTCAAGAGAATAACTCAGCTGAACGTGAACGAGAGCTTGAAGGGGGAAGAGGATGGATATAGAGAAGAGAGCTCTTGCTCTTACAGTAAAGGTGGGAGAGCGACAGGGAATCACGAACTAATGAAGTCTGGAATCAAGGTGACCCGGAAATGATGGCGTCAATAACGTGAATCCTCAAAGCAGGAGGAAGTTGGAGGAAGGGAAGAGGATGAATTTTCCAGTCCCCATTCTTTTTTCTTGTGCTGCTGTGTGGGGACTGACTTGAGTTCTTAGAATGGGAACTCCCCACCCCCCCACCCCGAGCTGTTTAGTATTGTTTGGAACGATGATCCGTCAAAGGTTCTAGCCTCTACTCTGTGTTGCGGAATTTCAGAACAAAGAGACTGAATGTATTTAAAGAGCCCTAAGGGAAAGGGGAACTGAGAACCTCATTCCAAGTCCTGTGGTTGGAATTTGAACCATAAATCATCTTAAAAGTTAAAAAAGGCCATGTTTCCTTGGACCGAGCTGTCCTAGTCCCTGTCTGTTTACAGCCGAGGATTCTCGAGTCAATTCCCACCTCTATCCCCTGCACGGGACATGCCGCTGACTTCAGATACTAATACCGTGGAGTCTGAGGACTGGTACCAGTACATCTGTGTGATGTTAATAATGATACCAGCCCACGTCACGGGACACTGTGCCAAGCACTGTGCCATGCATTTCATAGTCACTTCATGCAACTCCTACAATTCCAGGAGCAAGTGTTACTAGTATTACCCCTCTCCCTCCCAGACACACCCATCCCCACTTTGTAGCCTGGGGGTGTGAGGTTTTGCCAGGCTGGGTGGATTGCCGAGGTCCCAGAGTAGGGTGGCAGAACTGGAATTCAGATGAATCGATTAGGTAGCCTTTCCAACACGCAGGCCCAGGGAGTCTGGTTCTTGGAGCCTCACTCTGAACCTCCTATAGAATCATTGTACCACACGCTTACCTGGGCTTAAAACAGGGACCTGGCCTGGCAATTAATCAGTTTAATTGGGCTCTGGTCATAGCTCTGCCCTTAATTATCTGCGTGACCCTAGGCGAAGCACTTGAATTCTCTGGGCTAAAATATTCTCACCTAGATGAATAAGAGATTTCAGGGTAGCGGGAGTTTTCTCAGACACGGCTCTCCGTCAGAATCAACAGAGGAGCCTTTACCAAATTCCGATAATGGCTGCCACTATTGGATTCCAACTCACTTGGTTTGACCAAGAACTCAGGTGTTAGAACTTTTAAACAGCTTCTCAGGCCTCCAGTGCACAAACCTCTAGTCTGGTTGATCATTCTTTGAAGGAAGGGAAGGAAGGCCCACATCTGCCACTGTCTTTCCAAGACTTGGTGATGCAGATCTCCGCATGACCGGGCATCAGACTCTTGTCGCCATCAGGACTCACATTTCACGGGGACTTCTGTCCTGGCCACAAAGCCTAGGTGAGACTCTGCAATCTGACACATTAAACCTTAGGGAGGCAATAAAATAAGAACTTTGGATTTTGTAAGTGAAGAATATGAATGTAGGATAGGTGATT
>CM052810.1:55917060-55932157 GCA_028533885.1 Nasua narica
TAGGTGGGCGTTGGGAGAAAGGGTCCATCTGCTGGAACAGGAACGGGAACCCTTTAGTCCCTCACGGTCCATTTGCTGTCCTACTGACTCACTCTGCACACATTTTATCCGTTGGAGTTTCGGTTGAAGACACCCTTCTTCACTTCCTCTCCTAAAAACGGTCACATCTTTTGTTCCAAGAAGCATGGCTGCTCCAGTGTTAGTCCTGTGTCAAGGGTGGTCCCGGGCACCTCAACCTGATGGTGGGCTGCCATCTTTGGTGACGTCAGTGACTGGTCCTTAATCAATGTGCCATGTCTCTGTGCTCCTTTAGAAGTTACTATTTGGGGCCAATTATATCTAAAAAAAAAAACCCACTTTCTTTTCTTGGTTCATCAAAAACAGGAAGCCAAAGGTATGAATACTCTTCCTGTGAATCAACAGAGAAACCTTCCTCATGTGCACTCTTGAGCCCACAGCCTGGGGCTGTTAGATTGGCTCCTGGAAGAATGGAAGGGTGCAGGCGGGACCCTGGGGTATGAAGCAGGCAGGAATGGCAAGCGGGGCAGCTGTGCCCAGGGGGGACAAGCTGAGCCTGGAAGGAACTACCGAGAGAGTCACACACCGTGAGCAGGGTGGCGGGGGGTGGAAGCAGGGCAGGGCGAGGCAGCTCCATTCCAGGGCTGTTATGAATAAGGGGACAGGCGAGTGCTGACTGGCGGCTGATGTACTTTAGTAGCAGTCAAACCAGAATGACAGTCCTGGGCCTTCTGGGAGCTCACGAGGACGGGGTGGAGGTGGGGTGGGTGTTAGAAGACAGGGCTCATGTCAATACCTCATGCTGGACCAAACACACACACACACACACACACACACACACACACACACACACACTGTTGTCACTCAGACTCCTCCGGCCTTGCTGATTCAGTCCAGCACTGAGTCACAGGTCCTTAATTTGTGATTAGTGATACAGATTTCCATATTAATCCATGAGTCACAAGTAGCAAGGACTAGGCACCGATAGGGTTTCGAGTCATCCCATGATGTCGCTGGGGTTGAAAGAGTCCTTTCTTGGCGGTTACGGTAGCTGCTTGCCAGAGAGGAGCCATCTGGCACCCTCCTGTCCAGACAGGCTGGCTGGCGAGCCTTCGGCAGCATCCACCTGCCTGCTCCTTCCGAGGGAAGAGGTAGGCTGGGTGAGGTCACGCGCGGAGAATGTTTGAAGATCTGGAAACAAAGGGCCCTCTATATGCAGGAGCTATTCTGCCACTACCTTCCGTGCAAAATAAATAGCCTCTTCTGCGACTGTGGATGGGTGCTGAGGAAGCAGGAGGGCATCTGTGCCCAGACTTGTCTAATCACTCTCCCCTCCACCGGCCTCCACCGGGAACCTGTGCTCAGAGCGGGCTCTGAGCTTCTCCATGAGCTGCTCTTTTGTCCCTGTCTACCTGCTGGACTTGATTTCTGCAGAACTAGGACTTAGGTAGGAGTTCCCCTCGGCATCACCCGCTCCGGGGGGACAGGGGCGGGCAGGAGGGTCAGTCTTTCTCTGCTGCTGCCATTTGGGTCCGTGGGCCCTGTCCGTCTCTTCGTTCTTTCATCTCGATTGTCCTGATTGCCTCTTACGCGCCCCGCGCTGTGCAATGAGCTGAGGATACAGAGATGGAAGTGTGCGATCTGTGGCCAGGATTTGCTTTAAGGACAGTTGGGGAAAATGACAATAATCTAATCAGTCTGTGCCACAGAACAGGTGAGCAAATAGCCAGTGTGATTAGAAGTGGGATGTCATACCCTAGGAGACACGTACGTAGGTAGCTTGTTACATTTGTTGCCAGATCTCAAGATTACACTGACTCTAAATCTCCCTTTCTGTAACCTTGAGCCATTTATCTGGGTTCCTTCCCACGGAGCCACATGGAGCAGATTGTACCCCTCCTCCATAATGCTGGACCCCCAGACATGTAAGCTTCTCTTCCAAGGCTAATAATGATCTCATGACATTAGGTCTAGACCTGTCCCTTGTTTTAATTTTTTTATTTTTATTTTTTTAAGGATTTTATTTATTTATTTGACAGAGAGAGAGAGAGAGAGAGAGAGAGAGATCACAAGTAGGCAGAGGCAGGCAGAGAGAGAGGTGGAAGCAGGCTCCCCGCCAAGGAGAGAACCCAATGAGGGGCTCGATCCCAGGACCCTGAGATCATGACCTGAGCCAAAGGCAGAGGCTTTAACCCACTGAGCCACCCAGGTGCCCCCTGTCCCTTGTTTTAATTTTTAATTGCTCTCTTCTGGATATATTCTAGTTTTTTCTTTCTTTCTTTCTCCCTTTCCTTTCCTTTCCTTTCCTTTTCTTTCCTTTCCTTTTCTTTTTTCTTTTCTTTTCTTTTCTTTTCTTTTCTTTTCTTTTCTTTTCTTTTCTTTTCTCTCTCTCTCTTCTTTTTTATTCTATTTATTTATTTGACCAAGAGAGAATGAGAGAGCACAAGCAGGGGGAGCAGCAGAGGGAGCTCGACCTGGGGCTCGATCCCAGGGTCCTGGGATCATGACCTGAGCTGAAGGCAGACATTTAACGGACTGAGCCACCCAGGCACTCGTATATTCTAGTTTCTTAATGTCTTTATTGAAGTCAGAGAGTGAAAACCCAATACAATATTCTGAGTTTGGCTGGACAGAAAGACAAACAAATGAGGAATGATGGACACAATAAAATGAAAAAGAGCCTAGCAGAGTGAGTGTGTGTGTGTGTGTTTAATGCGTGCATAGGGAAAAAGAATATTTTTATTTTTAATTTCACAGAATGCAAACTCAGTTCAAAGACTTTTCAGTATACCATAATTGATTTGAGTGTCTTAGACGATAACTTAAGGGTTCCATTCTCTGGAATGTGTGTTTATGCTAACGTCCAATTAAGAGAGAATGATGAAGATATCTGGCCTACTTCTCCAGGCTGGTCCTATAGCCATCAGCCCCTCAAGTCCATCTTGACCTTCCACCCTCAACTGTGACCTCGGTACCCTGGGTGACCCTCCATTTCTCAGTAACATTCTAATCTAGTCACACACATGGCTTTCTCTCTGTGTCAAAGCGAGCCACAACCAAACCCTGCTCTGTTGGGGACAACTGTGGAGAAGGCGAGCACAGACAGCTCCACGGTGAGCACTTGGCCTACGGTCTCTGTGAATAACGCACAGCCCGAAGGGTGCCAGCCTGTGGGACCCTGCATTGCACCTGCACACGGACAGCCTGTGGCGACTGCCCCTAAAGCACAACCCAAGAATCCTGGTTCCCATCTGTCCTGGGAAAGCCCGTCAGCTTGTCAGAATTGACCTGGCACGGGTCTGGAAGATGAGTACCTGGCATCTACTCCAGCTGCGTATCTCCCAGAATCCCTTGAAGTTAGGGCAACGGATGCAAAGCAGTTTCCTCATTAGATGCAGCCATGCAAGATATGAAAGGGGGAAATTTGACAAAAGGTCAGATTTCTGCAGCTTTGGCTACTGTGTCTGGCCACCAGGGTCTTAAAGATGCCGTGTTTTTCTGTAGCAAAATTCTATCCTAAAGTCACCCGCCACCTGTGAGTAGAAAGGTGATTGTAGCAGCATGCTGATAGTTTCCAGATCCCACAGCTCTGTTGGGGGAATCAGCTGTTCCTGTGGCAGCCCGCCAACTCTCCATCTTCTGTTTGGAGTAGAGAGGGCGGCCCTCCTGAGGGGCCAGGTTGGCCGTGCAGACGGGGGGTCGTTCCTGGAGGTCCAACCTGCAGCCTATCCCTCCAGCCCTTCCACCGATGTTGTAAGCACAGAATTCCCTGCATCAGACCCCTTTCTCTTTAAAATAGCTAGAGTACTTTCTGTTTCCTAAAACTGAGCCTTGACGGGTACATTTATCAAAGACAATGTCTGGAAGATAATTTCAACTCTTTTAGCTTAATGAAGAAGTATCTTGTGAGGTTGCTCTCTTTGGAGCCTTAAACTAGAACTTGAGTTTTCTTCCTGTGTCTGTTGTGCCCGTGACCTTGAACAGTCACTCAGCTCTCAAGTCCTTTTCCTTATCAGTCAAGTGAGGCAAATAATACCTGCTTTGCGTATGGGAGCCTAAGTGGGGAGAATGAATGTGAAAATGGGGTTGCAGCAATGAAGCGACTGCTGGCTTTTCTCCTCAGTCATTATAAGAAATCCCCCTGAGAAGCCCGATCTCTTCTTCTCACAATCAAATTTTCAATTAGAAAATGTCTCTTCATCAAAAAGCGAGAAATAGTATCAAATGTCCTGTGACACATTATATTCAGATTCCCTGTAGCTATTTTCAAACCAGATGCCCTGAGATCCTGGAGAGAGAGTTGACACGTGTGTAATAATTTCTAAATGAATAAGTGGAAAATTGGTGAAGTCAAGGACCTCTCAACATCAGAGAGCTATCAAGGTGGACAACAGTATTATCTAGCATGTGAACTCAGTGGTTTACGAAAAACAAGTCCTATGGAAAAAGAAGACGGTTTATAAAGTCAAAGAATACTTTGTCAGTGGCCTACCATTGGTCCCCTTTCTGCTTCTGTGGAAGATCTGCCGAGTGCAAGGCTTTCTGCTAGGTATTGGGCCTTATGCTCGATGTTAAAATAAGCACATTAAGGAAAATTTTACTGTATGTAAATTATATATCAGTTCACCCTACCAAATATAAAGAGAGATGCAGAAATAAATAGCGCTTACTTTCTATGCCTAGCAAAGCCTGTTTGCGGGGCATAATGGAGCCCTACAGAGCACGCTGTAATTCACCCCTCTGCCGGTGATCGCTCCTTGCCACACCCATGCTTGCCCTCTTCCACTGTTCCTCCTCCCGTGCATCCCTGCCCCTCTCTGCCCACCTGAGCCTCCACATCTTTAGGAACCTGCTCAGAGGCCTGAGAAGGCTTTCTTGATTTCCAAAGTCGAAATGAATCCCTTTCTACTGTCCTCTTCATTCACCTACCTCTAGTATGCATCATTTTTCCATCTCTTATGAATTTTGGTGTTATTTGGTTATTTTTTAGTTACTTGGATATACAAGCATAAAATATGCATTGTGGTTGACCGTTTTAGTTCATGGAAGCTGGTGCAGCATGGCGCTGGTAGGGAATAGAGTTTGCTGAAATCAATCCTGAATGGATCCGACGTACATTTCACTGTATTGAGTAGTTGAAAGAAGATAACCATGGAATGGTTACCGGTAGGGGCTCTGTGAGAACCGTTCCTGCCTGTTTCCATCTTTTCGATTATTTCCTGCCCTTGTCCTGGCTTCTACCTGCCTCCCCTTGCCACCCGAACAAGTGTACACCCGTATTATCTGAAGCAGATCATATGCTATAGCAGGCAAAGGGCATTAGGACCACAGGGAATCATGTCACATTTGGCTTTAAGTTTAATTTTTTGTAGTTCCAGGTACATGAAATGTCAGGGAGGAAAAAGTGTAAAATTTATTTGAAACCCAATTAGATGGAATAATTAACGTGCCTGGATGTATTCGGTAAGGAGTTGCCCTGCGTACATTATTGAATTACTCTTTTAGGGGATGTATGTGTATCCCCTCAAATTCAAGAAGAGGGTGAGAAGAACAACAGAAAGATAAGAAAAAGAGATATTTAAGAAAGTGTAGAAGGGGGACACCTGAGTGGCTCAGTTGGCTGAGCGTCTGCCTTCGGCTCGGGTCATGACCCCAGGGTCCTGGGAACGACCACGAGTCTAGCTCTCTGCTCAGTGGGAAGTCTGCTTCTCCCTCTCATCCTCCCCCTGCTCATGCTTGGGCTTTCTCTCTCTTTCACTCTGGAATAAATAGATAAAATATTAAGAAAAAAGTATAGAAGGTTTGCAAACACTTACCTGAAGAAGTTAATCTGAAGTCATTTGAAAAAAATTAGTACCATAAGTGACAATGCGACAAGTACATTTATACAGAGTTGCAAAGCATCTACTTTTTTGCATTTTGTATCTCATTAGACCTTCACAGTAACTCCTCTGTGGCTGAGAGGGCTCATGTTTGCATATATGAAGAAATGGATTTAATCCAACGATATGCCTCTTTGACATTTTTGTACATACCAAATTTCGTTTTAAGTAAGTTAGAGAAATACTCCTAATCTAAGAAATTTTAGCTGCCACTTTGTTTTAAGATATCAGACTACAACACTAATGAGCTTAATTCCCTTTAGTCGCTTACTAGTTAGGGTCAGAGTCAGCTAATGCTCTCCTGGAGCAGACAGAAAAACAAGATGTTTTTCTTTGAAATGAGGGCTTTGCTCATATGGGTTACAATGTTGTCATGGTCTTATTTATGAAGATCAAAGTCTGTACAAAGTGAAAGATGCTAAACATTGGATTCCAGGCATCTGTCTTTGTCTCTTTCCTGTAGTATAAATCCACATGAAATGAACACAGAGCTGAGAGAGCATAGGGTGCAGATAGGACATCCTCTGGGTTGGTCGTAGGTGTGTGAGGATGAAGCCCCGTCTATCTTCAGCTCTCTGTCTAGTTGACTTGATGCCAAGAAGGAATCAGCCAGAACGTGCGATTCGAGGAAAGAAATGAGAGACAAGTCTCTTGTTTTAGACAGAAACATGAAAAATAGTAAAATATTTAAAATGTAGCAGTTTTTCACGTTAGGTATTCATTTACTTAGCTAAGATACATGACTGCTGTACACTGGGGACAGGGACAGGGGACGGCATGGTTTTCATCCTTGTGCAGCTCACAAGCTAATGGGAAGATGAACATGCAAGCAAAATAATTCAGTAAGAATGTCTATAAGAGTGTGCTGGGAGAGCAACAACATATTTGAGGAGATGGGGAAGGTTTCCTGGAGGAGGTGATACTAGAGAGTAAAGAAGCTAGTTTCAGTCGGTGGAGAGAGGGAAAATTATTGCAGGCAGAGGAGAGCAAAAGCACAGGGGTGGGACAGGTAGGGATGATTTGCCGAAATGGCCAGTGATTCATGAAACGTGCAAAAATCCAAATTAAGTTAGAGGAGATTACACGTGAAAATAAAGAAAATTTCTAAAAGTTATTTTCATACTCAAAAGTTTACCACTCTGGAGAGCACAGCTCTAGAGTGATGTCTCTCAAACTTTACTGTGCCTAGAATTTGAATAGGGGTCTCACTAAAACACGGATTCCAATTAAGTAGATTTGAGATGGGGCCTGAGGTTCCGTATTTCTTTTCTTTTCTTTTTTAAAGGTTTTATTTATTTACTTGTTAGAGAGAGAGTGAGCACAAACAGGGCACAGAGGGAGAAGCAAGCTCCCCACTGAGCAAGGAGCCCCATGTGAGACTCGATCCCAGGACCCTGGGATCATGACCTGAGTCAAAGGCAGATGCAACTGACTGAGGCACCCAGACATTCCAGGGTTCTCTATTTCTAACGTGCTTCCAGCTGAATGCTGATGCTGCAGGTCTGTAGACCAGTCTGGGGATAGGAACAACAAGTGGGAGAAGGGCAGTAAGGGTGATAAGCTTAGCACTCAGCTTGAGGCTCGGGGGGGTGCGTGCCCGTGTCTGCCGTGGGCTGGATTGGATGCTGTTCATCAATGGGCAGTAACCAATGCTTTTAAACAGAGTGATGACAAGATCTGATCTGTGTCTAGTGATAAAGAATGGCTGGGAGTGGCTGGGACAGGGCGCAAGGACGGAAGGCTAGGCATTAATCTAGGGACTGTTTTGGGGAGCTTGAACATTCCCAGTAACAGCAGCAATAGAGAGGATGGGGTGGATTCAAGAGATACTCAAGAGTTACGGACAGACAGGGCCTGATGATGGACTGGGAAGAGGGTGAGAGACAGAGGCAGAAGGAGGAAAGAATGACTCTTAAGAATCGGTTGTGGAAGAGTGGGGTTTGGTGCTGTTATGATGGGATATATAATGCAGAAAGAGGAAGTGGTCAGGTTTGGGATGAAAAGGAGTGCATCAGGGGCGCCTGGGTGGCTCAGTGGGTTAAAGCCTCTGCCTTCGGCTCAGGTCATGATCTCAGGATCCTGGGATTGAGTCCTGCATCGGGCTCTCTGCTCAGCAGGGAGCCTGCTTCCCCTTCTCTCTCTGCCTGCCTCTCTGCCTACTTGTGATCTCTCTCTGTCAAGTAAATAAATAAAATCTTAAAAAAGAAAAGAAAAGAAAAGAAAGGAATGTATCGATCATCCAAGCAAAGCCGCTCAGAAGGCAGTTATGATTCGGGACTAAGGCTGAGGAGAGGATACCGCCCTGAGATGTATGGGTGAAGCAGAGAAATGAATGAAGGGTTCAATAAGGGATGACCCAAGGGGTAGAAATAGAACATCAGGCAGTACTGAAGCAAGTAGAAACCAAGTGCTTCCAGAAATAGGTTGCATCAATGACAAACCCTGCAGAAAGCTCACAGAAGGGTGAGGTCCATTGAGCTTGTACGTGTTCAAGAGGACTTAGTGAAGGTAGTGCTGAGCATTATGGATGCAGAATCCAGAAACATTATGGATGCAGGGCCATATATTAAGAAGGTAAGGAGAGTGTGGTAGGCAGAATAATGACCTTCCAAAGATGTCCTTGCCCGAATCCTTGGCACCTGGGAATGTGCTATTTGACATGGTGAAGAGACATCATCATTGTGCCCAAAGTATGAACCTCGAGTTGGGGAGATAATCCAGATGGACCCGATCTAATCGCATGAGTTCTTATAAGTAAAAGAGGAGGCCGGATCGTGGCTCAGGAAGATAGGGTGTGACCACTCCATCCACTATTGCTGGCTTTGAAGATGGAGGAAAGGGGCTATGCGTCAAGGAATACGGTGGCCTCTAGAAGCTGGACACCTTTCTCAGTTTACAGCCATGAAGAAAATGGGGATCTTGGTCATACAACTGACCTGAATGAGTAAGAAATGGAGTGTCTTCTAGAAATCCCAGAAAGGAATGAAGCCCACCGACACCTTGACTTTTGTCTGCTGAGACCTGTACCAGATTTCTGACCTAGAAAACGGTCTGCATTTTGACACTATGTGATTTTCACGTTTCAGTGGATGAGGCTGATTGATAGATAAGACCACTATATTCACTGCAGGGATTATAATCCATTTATCCTTCCTTTTGAACTTTCTTAATTTATAAATAGACTTTATATGTCAGAGTAGTTTTAGGTCCCACAGCCAAATCGAGTAGAAGGTACAGAGATTTCCCCTATGTCTCCTCCCCCATTATCAACATCCCACACTGGAGTAGTTCATTGGCTACAATCACTGACCCTATCTTGGTATCTCATTATCACCCAAAGTCCATCATTTACTTCAGTCTAATGTGTTACTCTTGGTCTAATATATTTTTAACCTGAAAATAGAGAGATTCCCCCCAGCAGCCTTTCGGTGCATCGATTTCCCTGCTGTGGTCCCGCCGTAGTCCAGCGCAGCCCACACCGTGACTTGCTAGAAATGTGCCTGTGCCGACAAAGACACCTGTCGTCTTTCCTGCTCTGACTCCTTCCATGGCTCCCGCTCAGCAGTCCGGCTGTTACAATAAGTGCTTAATGTGTGCTCTCGCATTGTTGTGGTATCATTTAGATGACTGCATGCTGGGCCCACACGAGTCAGAGGCATTAAGGGCTCCTCGTTATCAGCTTGCTGGGGATTCGGGCGGTGCGATGGTGGTAAGCCTCAGACGCTCCACTGACACACAATCCTATTTGCTCCCCTTCCTCATCCCGTCTCGTTCCCACATGTTCTGTCCCTTACAAATGCTGTCTCGCTATGTCTTTTGAAGCCACCTCGTAGCCTGGATGCTTCTCCAGACTTGCCCGCACCCCACCCCGGGGAGCACAAAAGTATCAACTGGCAAAGACATGGTTATTGCCTTTCAAATGAGAAAGGGTTTGGGGCAATGTCGTCATGGCCGTAGGCATTTTTAACCATCTATATCTATATATATATATATATATCTATATATATAGATATATATATACACACACATATATATGTATATATATATATATATATAATTTATACATTTCAAAGTGATTTTAAATGCGTATATTTCAGTGGTTCCAATTATATACCTTTAGTTTTGAAAGAAAGCTGCTCAAAGCAAGGTCTACGTGTATTTAATATAGATTAAGTGTGCCCTAAATGGAGCATCTAACACCATACCATCAATTTCTTATTAACCCTGGTAAAGCCCTATTAATCTAAGACAGCTGTTCTTTTATTTTTTTCTGTATCCATCCGTATTTTTCTTTTCCGTCTGTCTTATGGGACTGTTATTACTGAGTGTTTCTCTGTGGCTATCATCCAGTTTAATTACTAGACACGCATCGCAGAGTGCTGGGCGCTGGGATGGTACTGAGTATGGCAGTGACACGTCTAACGAGGAGCACCGGGCCAGCTCTCTCGACAGGTGCCCCAGGCGTGGGTCAGGGAGCGGCCCAGACACCTGTGCGGTTGCATGGGGCACATACGTGCATGCCCCCCCCGCCCCCCAGAATGGCCCACAAGCTCACCCTATAGCCTCAACCCCAGCAGAACTCCCTTGATCCGAAAGGGGTACAATTCTGAGAAAAAGGGTAGAGGAGAAAGTCACATTCTGTGAGCTGCTTACCTATCAAGTTACTCTGTGCTGGTGTGTATCCCTCTTATTTTAGCTGTCCCGGGTCTCCTTATCCGAGGCAGTGGCTGGGTGAGTGTTTCTGATCATACACAGTGGGCAGTACAGGTCCTGAACAATAAAGGTGAATTCCCAATGAATTTTTTGGCCTGGGTTTGCTCCAGATCTTTGGGACCTCACCCTATTTATTCATCTACCAACAAAGTGGTCTTCTTACCAGAGACACCAGCACACCGCCCCTTATTTCTACTCAGCTTCTTGGAATTCTCTGATGGATTTCTGATGTTGGAGGCCTGGAAGAAATGATCTCTGCGTGGATTCAGCAGCTAGCTTGTATCAATCAGGAATTTTACCAGGCGATAAAAATACTTCATTGCGTAAGACACTGTTTCTCTGCTCCACTGGTCGTTTGTGCAGTATCTAATACAATACTACCAGTTGCTAATTTGAATAAATATACTAAGTAAGTCATTCCTTCCTTTATTACCTGTAACGCTGTGTCGGTAATGCAAAAGCTGTGCAGATATATATATGAAAACGTAAACGTTTACACTCATCGGGATAACTTTTCTATTTGCCAGTGTAGTGGAACTATTGTGGAACGTCACCGGTAAGGGAAGGAGGACGTGGGAGCGCGCTCAGGTTGCCCTGTCTGCGTCTGAGCGGTTGCAGGTACTTTGGTAGAGATAATTGGCGATGGAGAAGGAAGGAGGCACGTTGCAGAGGGAGGACATTGGGAGACGTCTAGGATGGTTTTGAGGTTCAAGTTCAGTGGAGTGGATTGTTCCAGGGCTGGGTTTGGGAGTCTGCAGGTGAATACTGAGGAAGCTGGGCACAGGAACTTGTTCACAAACACGTGGTTCAGGCCAAGGGTATAATCCAAGGGACGACGGTTTGCCTTCCTGGTATTTGGCTTCACTCTAGGCAGGGCAGCGATGACTGGCTTCGTTTAGCCTGTGCCCCCAAAGTACCTCCGAAAACGGGTAGCCATTTTTTGGTAACCATTTTGGCTTTCCAGAAGCTGACATCCCAGCGGGCTGTGGCTGGCGGGCGGCCTACCACCTCAGGCCAGCCCCTCCAGCTCTCACCCCCTCTGCGCATCCTTCATTCTTGGGCAGGGGCCCTTCCCCTGCTCGCATCCTGTGCACACAGAACCCCGTGGCCACGGAGATCCCAACCTGCTTCCTCCTGGGTCTGGGGCTTCCTCGGCTCTGAAAGCTTCCTGGGCTTGCTGACATCACCCTCATGTGGAGGAGGACGGGCCCGGCTGTTGCAAACATACGTGGAACTGAATGAATTCTATTAAGAAAAAGGAAAAGAACAACAACACGAGCTCCACCAGGCACACCTTCAATGGCCATTGTTCCAGCCTCAGAATTCGTGGTTCTGTGCCACGGGCAGGAAAGGAAGAGGCGACCCCGGGAGGCATTTCCTAAGTGCAGATTAGAAAGAGCCTGGCGAGACTTGAATTGGTCAAAAGGAAATGAAAACACAGCGCTCTCCCTCCACAGGGCGACTCTCTCGGGGAGTTGAGCTGAGGAAACCATGTCAAGCCTGGAGACTCTCAATGAGGAGTTTCCAAACAATACAAAACACTGTTATCACCACGTAAGCAGCCAGGGGCTCCCTCGAATTTCAGGTTCTCCTCCACCTCCTCTCCTCCTCCCTTCTCCTCCTCCCCTGTAGAAAGCCAGACACATTCACTCTTCAGCAATGTTTCCATAGCCTCTTTCAGTGATCCCTTCCAGGGCTGAACATTCCTCGGTCTGGAAAACTCTCCTCACGTCTAACCCAAATCCTTCATGCTGCAGCTCAAGTTCCTCTCTTCCTACTCCCTTTGGCGGAATGACGGGCAAGAACCTGTCACCATTTCCTCCTTCAGAGTCCTTCAGACGCTTGATGACTGACAAACAGATTTGCTTTGCCCCCACTCCTTCACACTCCTCTCCCGAGTCGCACACTCTGCGGGGTCCTGGCCGAACCTCTACGCTCAGGAGAATGAGCTGTAGTCACCAAGTGAAGCCAAGGGGCAGAAACAAGCCCCCAATTGTGGCCTGTCAAGGAGAACCCTTTGCCCCCGGACTCTCAATTTCCAAGCAGAATGCAGCCCACTGTTTAAAGAGTATTTTGTTTTCCTTTTCTGGAACCCATTGTGTGTTGCATCAAAGACAATGTGTTCATACAGCTGTGGTTGTTGATGTAGCAAACTTCCCAGGCAGGTCCCCGGGAGCGTTCAGAAAGAGGGTAGGATGACCCGAGGAGGGGAGGAGCGGGCGTGGCCCGCATGTGTCGGGGTGTGTCGGGCTCTGAGTGTGGAGGCACAGCGGGGCATTGGCGGCCAGCGATGCCCTTCTTCCCGGCTCGAAGCCCTCACTCCCCTTTCTCTCAGTCTCCCGAGGCCGTCCCCACTGCGACACTCACAGGCTGAGGAACTGAATAATTGTTGGCACGGTCCGGGGGACAGAAAACCAGACTGGGCGGGGAGAGCATTCCATTATTATAACACAATGCCATAATAGGGTATAAAATTCTTTTCATATTAATTCTTATACAATAGGAATCTTAAAACTTGACTCTTACACTGAAAAGGGAGGTAAAAGGCAGCCCTTGGTTGTGTTTTTGCAACCACAGTTATCTCATTCATCTTGGTGACTCCATGTGGGTCTTAGCTGCCCGGCTCTGTTCTAGAAAATGCCAGGCTCCTGTGTGCTCCCACCAACCAGCTCCGAACCTTCTTCTTGGGGGCCTTCCTTCTCTGTGTGGCTCTGAGCCTGGCGGCTGATGCTGCTCTTGGGAAACTGGCTCGGCTGGAAGGCCCTGCTCGTTCTTCTTGCTCATGACCAGAGGGCCTTGGAGTGGGAAGCCACGGCCTCCTCAGAGGACACGGGCTTGCAGGGCCCACAGCGCTGGTGGTGCACATGTTGGTCTCGGAGCGAGACGTTCACCTCTGACACCTCACCCTTCCACCCCCGAGGACTTGGCATGACGCTTACCCAGGGCTGGCAAGGACAGGGTGTCCTCCTTCCTGTGCCACTCTCCCCGGGCCTCGCGGAGCCGTGTGCGTACCCTGTCAGTGTTGTTGACAGGCTGACTCACGGAGTGGGCCCGGTTGTTGGAACCCAGAAACCTGGATGCTATTTCTAGCTTGGCTCTGGTCCCCAGCTTTGGTTGCCTACCACGGAGTCCGGGTGGAGAAGTCACCGGGCTCTCGGCGGGGCCGTTGACTGGGGGTGGGAACCACGACACGTGGGACTCTGTCTTCAGAAAAGTGTACAGAATGAACTTAATAGTCCCCGTGACCTGGATCATCCCAAGGACAGTCTCTATTCGTTCAAGAAACCTCTGTGAACTCCATCGCGTTTTAATACGTTTTTGAGACTAATTTATATTCTCATCCTTAATTCACTGTTGTACTTACTTGTTGAGCATACATTTATTTAGAATACTTAATGAGAGCCCTTCATAAAAATCTTCATAAACCTTAAGTGCAAATAAGCAGCATTCTCCAAACCTGGAAACTCCCCATGAGATCGATTCCTTTTTGAGCACCTTGCAAGGCTGGGGCTGCTTGGGCAGTATTTCAGGCTCTGTTAATAATACCTTGTGGGGAAATTATGACACATTTTCTTGTTTCCTATTAGGCTTATACTTGTTCTTTGGATGAAAGGGACTCCACATGTAAATTTGACGATTATTCTCCGAATTTCTTCTCTGCAAGTAGAGCACCAGAATCTCCTGGGCTGTTTGTGCAGGATTCAGGCTGGAATTTTAATGGCAAATATCAACCCCAAAGCAATAAAATCCATGAAAAATTAACATTGCTGAAGAGGCCCCCAGGCCCCCAGGGGTTACAACCCCGAGGGTCACCAGTAAGTGACCGTGAGTTAATGAAGTGGTGATCCCACTGATTAGGAAGAAATGGGCCTGGCATCTTCCAGAGCATAAATAGCCCGGCGCGGAGCATGCCAAGCAAATGCTCTCAGAGGCTGAATTTTCTCCCCAGCCCCAGTGAGCTGGCAGTGGACAGCAGAGGACATTCCACTGAGATCGGGCCATCGGCGCTGAAGACAAAGGCAGCTGATTCAAGTGCACCAAATTGGAGTTTCTCTAATCAAATATATTAAATTCACCATCATTCTTGATTGTTTTAATGGGAAGAAAGGGCAGCTGTGCCCTTCATTTTCTAAGCATTTTATTTAGTGCCGTGGGGAGGGGAAGGGGAGGAGGGAGGGCAGGATGGGAAGGGAAGAGAAATAGAGATGGCGAGGAAAGCTACGGGAAGCTAATGTCTTTTGTCTTCAAAGTAAAATGATTTTGCATGCTGTTCAGATCCACACTGAGAGTTCCCAGAGCCATCACTCATGGACAAAAACCCAAGATAACCAGCTTATAAAACACGTTTACACAGGAGTGCAGAAGCCGCCAGCCAGCAGACCCGGGGGGGTGGGGGTGGTTTGGAATACTCGGGCAAAGAGAGACACGGGTGGCTAGTGTTAGACAGATTTGCTTCATTGGTTCCGTGAAAGCCTGCTCAATTG
>CM052810.1:55932657-55969247 GCA_028533885.1 Nasua narica
CAAGACCATTACTGGATTCATCTTTTGGCTCAAGGAAGAGGGATGTCCACCCAATGGGAGAGGTTACACAAGTCTCCATTTTCTTCTCTTGGTCAGGGAGTTAAGAAGAAATTTTCTTACCAGCCTTTTGAGACGCTCCTAACCACAGTCACAAGAATTAGCATCAGAAAACCAGGGAATGGCATCCAGTCTGAGGTTTCTGTGTGGTTTTTAAAACGTTTAGAAAATGACTAGATATCCAAGCTCGTCTGTCCCTGCTTATAACTATTTTGGTGGTCTCTAAGTGGCAATAATTGAAATATTATTGCTTTTGTGCCATATAATTTCCCCATAACGCAATGCCTAAATATATTCCCCTCAGCTCCATTGGAAGACGGTTGCTGCAAGTGTGGGCTATGGCAGGTTCTGTGTCAGTGCCCAGAGAGTATCGGAGGGGGTGCTCTCTTCAAGGGTCCCTGGGCCCCAGCAGCTGATAAACTCACGGTGCAAATGCTGATCTTGACTCAGGGATAGCAGCCGGGAACTTAAGGTCAAACTTAAGATTACACATACATACATATATATATGTATAGTCAGACTTGTTATAATTACATGCTTGAAAGCACAGTGTGCTTGGAGCCAAATGTTGATTAATGTTAATTTTAGGGTAATCAGGGGGAGAGAAAGACAGGAAAAGCCAGTGGACTCCAAAGCTAAAAATATTCTAGAGTTGAGACTCAGCATCTATGGTGTACAACGTGCTAATTACTTCTGAACGGTGACTACCTGTTGTTACATAATTAACCTCGAGGTTCATCTGGACAGCTAGAGCCTTTCTCCTGGAACACACCAAGGGCTGTGATTCATAGACCACTGAACTAAATCCAGAAATGCCCGCACACCAAGTGACTCCACGCTGCTCGTTTCAGAACAAGGGTCTTCTCTTTCTGGAATACAGGAGGGATATTGTTCATTAGAGACTAAATCTGTCGGGAAGGTAAGAATCGTGCAGCGTGGTAGATACTTGTGTTGCTGAGGGTGATGGGATTTGGAAAGGAGACACAGAAACTTTTAGCTTAGTTTAATGAAGGCCACTTGAAGAGCCTTCCCGTCCTAGAGCTCTTTTCTCTGTTTCACTTGGGAAAGCCTAGAAAAGAAAACGTTAGCAGCCCTTCAGCATTCTGGCACTGATTACTACAAGCTGTATCCAAAATAAAGAGAAAGTGAGAGACCCAGGGAGACAGAAGAAGGATCTTTAAGTCTGTGAATGTGGAATGAAATTGAATACTTCAGAACCGGGTTGCAATGAAATGTGAGTTGGGGAGGGTAGGGAGGAGGGGAGAATACTGTGCCTGCTTCTCTTTTAGACATCCCCTGACACTTGGAGAGACCAAGATCAATTCTAGCCAATGGATTTAATTCATTTTCGAGAACAGAAATTGTTGGTGGTTTCCCAACAGCTCTTCTCCCTTTTGTCCTTATTAACAGAGCTCTTGTTTTATTTGGATAATCCACCCTCCTGACGCCAGCCAGGTGTTTCAGTAAATCAGTCATGGTCATCCCATGTCCCTTCCAGGTGCTGGTTTAGGGAAGAGCATGTGGTGCAGTTTTGCCTGGTGAGATATGAAAGAATGTCTGCTGGGAGATGAAAACACCTGGCAAAGATTTTTTTTTTCTTATAAAATGAGACCACCAGAAAGAGGCAGGCACCTTCAGCTCTAGCTGGATGTAGGTGCTTACATGTGGTATTGGGGCTGCCATCTTGTTCCGTGAAATGAGCTAGCATGAATACCGGCCAGCCTCTGGAGGAAGGCAGAGCTGAAAGACAGGAGGAACTTTGCTCACGGATGAGGTCAGGGAGCCCATGAATTAACTGACCTTGGAGCTGCCCTGAGTTGGAACTTCTCACTGTGTGAATACCTCCCTGGTTGTTTATGGCAGTTGAGTCAGGGGTATCTTTGTCCTGGAAGATGAAAACATCCCAACTGATGCAGTACTTTATTAGGAAAGTTATATATCTTTTATAACAAATCCATTTCTTTGCCCATATTAGGAGCCTCAAGTCCTTAGGAGCAGTCTTCCGAACCCCATGTTGGGCCATGCTCAAGATTAGTAATAGCAACTATGATAACAAACTCACACTTTTTCAAGCTACAAATTTTCCAAAGTACTTTTGCATTGATCCTTGCAAGGCAGGTAAGATGAATATTATTATTATTGTTATCCTTTGTTTTCAAGATGAGAAAACAAACACAAGGAAGTAGAATGATTTATTGGATGCATCTAATGACATGATTATGATTGAACTAGGATTAAAAAACCCCTAAGTCTGGCCAAGAGAAATGTTTTGATAGTGAGAAAGAGTAAACGGAGAAAAGGAGTAACAAGCATGGACTTTGGAGACCGCCAGAACTGGGTTCGAATTCCCAGTGTACTTGTTAATATTGTGGCCTTAGACAAGTGACTTAAACCTGTGAAATTCTAATGATGAAGCCCAGGTCACCAGTATGTTTCAAAAAATTAATTTAAAAATGTATTCTAGGGCACCTGGATGGCTCAGTTAGTTAAGCACCTGCCTTCGGCTCAGGTCATGATCCCAGGGTCCTGGGATGGAGCCCCGAATTGGGCTCTCTGCTCAGTGGGGAGTCTGCTTCTCCCTCTTCTTCTCCCCCTTCCCCTACTTGTGTTCGCTCTCTTTCTCTCACTCTTTCATCCTCTCTCTAATATGTGAATAAAATCTTTTAAAAAATGTATTTAAAGTACTGAATCCAGTGCTTGGCACATGACAGGTTTCCATCTCCTAAACATTGCTTACCCCTTACTGAAAGAAATTGTGGTTACTCCAACCTTGCTGCTTCTTAAAGATGAAATGAGCAATCCCAAGTCCCAAATAAGGCAAAGGATGAGATAGAACTAAGTCATTTCTAAAAGGCCTTCAAAATACAAAGAGTCTATGGCAAGAAAGAAAGAGAAAAACATAAAGCAGAGAATTAAGTCTCAGGACACCTGGGTGTCTCAGTCGGTTAAGTGGCTGCCTTCAACTCAGGTTATGATCCTGGCCGGGGTCCTGGGACGGAGCCCCATGTGGGGCTCCCTGCAAAGCAGAAAGTCTGCTTTTCCCTCTCCCTCTGCTGTTCCCTGTGTCTGTGCTCACTCTCTCTGTCTGTCAAATAAATAAATAAAATCTTTTTAAAAAAAAAGGAGAGAATTAAAATTAGAAGTGTTTCTGGCAAATTGCTGAGGGTGAAAGATATAAAACAGGATGCTGCATAATGGAGAAGTTTATGTGGGAATGAAGAGGAAACCATAAAAACAGGCTAGGCGGGAGCTGGCAAGGTGCAAGTATGGAAGAAAAAAAGCCAGGGGCCATAGTGGTACACACGTTAAATATGAAGCCGGTTGTGTTTTGTCCTTATTAAGAAAAAGGCAGTCGTAGCCCTGGAATTTGTAAACAAGTGTTGAGCATGAGGGAACTCTAAGCTGACCGTCCCACCCTGACCAGCCTCCGTCAGGCCTCTCTTAAGAGTTCTACATTCTCTCTGGCCTCACCTCGTAAGTAAGATGAAATGATCAAGAAAGGATTTGGAGAAAATCCAGAGCAGCAAATGAAAATGACTCAGTGACTGGAAGGCAGGACGGAAGGATCTACAGTCCTTCAGTCTCTCTTGTAGAAAGGCAGGCACGGAGCCCACTAATTCTGACGCCTGAAGGGACGTGTGGAGGACAGGATCCTGACCCTTCCAATCTTCCCTAACCTCTCTGCCTGGTCAAATGTCTGCACCCATCAGGTGTCCGGGCCGCTGACTGCAAAGGATGTTGGTGATATCTGTTTTAAATGCCTTCTGGATTAAGTTGAACATTATAAAAATCTTTGTGACACTAAGTTTTAGGGAACCTGAAATATGAATGATAACATCTTCTTTTAGGAACTTTTCAGAGAATACAGTAGAAATGCTGTAAAGTTCATTTTATTCCCTTAGTTAAGCCCGCAAAGAAACGAGGCCAAATTAAAGGAAACCAGTATTAAAACTCATGGAGGTAGGTGATTGGGTCCTGATTTATGTCCCTGCTCTGCCACTTACAGAGTCTATAAATTTGGGCAAGATCATTAGCCTCTCTGAGACTCAGTTCCCTTAACCATAAACTGGGGGTAGTGATGCTCACTTCATAGGACTGTGGGGATTAAATGCAATACTGCCCATCAGCCTTTACACAGTGCTTAGAACATGGGATAAGATTAAAAGGCACAGATATTTGTGCTTAGGAAAACGTCAATAAATATTAGCTAGTATTATTGAGCAGGTAGAGAGTGTCAGTTTGTTCATTTCAGGAGGTGCCTTAGAACTTGCTTCCTCTTGGCCCCTTCCATGATTCACTAGAGGGCCTCTGTTCTTGACGGTGGTAGCGGTGACACTGCCCTGCCGTGCCCAAACTCCCCTTCCACGTTACCCCCCTCCCTCCCACCCGCATCCCCATCTGAATGGGGAGACGAGGAGGCTGCTCTTGTCCCACGGGCCTCCATCCCCATCACAGAGCAGAGGCGCGCCCCTGACCTCCTGGGGCGGCCTGCTTCTCTTCGCCCCTCCCCTTACCCTTCCTTGGAGGAATGTCAACTAAGAGACACAACACACCAGGATTCAGTTGGTGGTGATCTCCAAAGTGGGAAGGTCATCTAGATGTGATGGCTGGGGCTCCCATTTCCGGGCGGGCCGTGCCGGCCAAGGTCAGTGGGCTCTGCAGCTGGTCTGCAGAGAGGGGATGTCAGTCAGAGGCGAGAGACGACGTGGCCTGGGGAAGCCGAGAGCGGTCTGCCGGCTGACCTCCCAGTTGGCCCGAGGCCTGGCTGCGCTGCTCGCCGATTTTCTGTAATAAACCCTCTTGTGATTTGAGCTGTTTAGTTTCTTGAAACCACATGACTCTCGCCTTGGACAGTGGCCCACGGTCGCCTCTGTCAGGCGTGAGAAGCCACTCAGTAAACGTCGATGACAATGGCAGTGAAGAGCAGGAGCTGCACGGGGGTGTGCGGGAACAGTCGCTTCAGATGCTAAGTTCTGAGATCCCGCTGGGCCCCCGGATTCTTATTCGGGCCCCGTCCCAGCCCTTGGCACACAGTAAGCTCCTTGTTTGCTGGGCTAGCAGGTATGACTTTAGATCCAGTTCCTGCTGGAGTCCCTGGCTCACCCTTCTGTCCTTTTCTTCTTTGTTTTATGTTTGGGGCTCAGACCCTTGGGTCCCTAACATCCATTATTCACCCCAACCCTGGGTCCTTTGGTTTAACAATTTTGAGTTAACCATTCTAGTCAACTAACGTCACTAATCTACCTTTCATATTTAAAAATGTGGAATTGCATCTTTTTAGGAGAGTAAATCCTACATTTAGCATAGGAGGCCAAGATCAAGTCCACTCAGAATTACTATGGAAAGCCCTCCCATATTGTGCAAATGTAGATGGCAGTGTGTGTGGTTTGCACACGTATATCTGCGCAGGAATACTCTTGTGTAAACGTTTAATAACACATGCGAATCATGTGGAGGGAATGCTAATGGGTTTATACTAAGTGAATATCCTGCCTCCCCTTTCCTGGCCTCCACGTCTCCTTTTTGCTGAGCTCCCATAGTTTAGTCGCAAAAAGTGGATGCGCGCAGAAGGCACTTTTCTGTTCTGAAGGACACTCCATTTCCCAACCTCCAGGCTTTCCAGTGCGGGAGAAGGCGCGTGTCATCTCTGGTCTGCGCAGGGAAGGTCCCATCAGGCCCTCCCTCTTCCCCCTCTTGCTTCACAGACCAGTCTGCAGCCCCACAGGCAAATATACTCATCTGAGACCTAATCAGGAAACTAAAAGGGAAAATGAGGAGCTGGGAAAGATGCTCAAATCGTCAATTATCCACCTGGGACACCAACTCTTGGTTTCCTTGGCAAAGGCAGATTATGAAAAAGGAATGTGGGTAGGGGGCGCCGGGCGGTGGGGAGGGATGTGAGGGGAAGGGCCATCTGGGGCTCTCAACCCGGGATCATTTTACCTGCCGCCCTGAGCTCTGGGGGCGGGGTGTGAAACGGAGGCAGCTGGAACCGGGGGTTTTCAGCACACTCAGGAGTCTCCTATCGGAAACTGGCAACGGCTCTGAAAACTTCAGAGTGCCCTTCAGATATCAGTAACGACGTCCCCGTCATTAGTGACGGGAACGCTCTCGCTCCCACTGAGCGCAGGATGTCGGACTCCCTGTATGTGCCTTTAAGTTCTGCGTTTGGCATGGCTGACTTTTTAAATAAAAATCACCTAGCATGGTTTACCATATGTCTGATGAGAAGCTCTAAAATGAAATGCAGATCTGCCCCATTCACTCTTGAGCAAATACATATGTTGTCACATCTCAGAGCTATTTATTTCTCCTTATTTTAAGTGTGCCCAGTGCCGCCATCCAGATGTGCATCAAATGCACAAGAAAAAATGGAAAATAATTCGTCAATTATTTGAACATTTACATTTTATTGGTAACAGGAAACAGAGAACAATGTTTTTGGATAAATAAAATTTAAAAAAAAATACAGTGTGTTTTATAAAATGTAACAAAAAGATGTTGGATGATAAAATTACAAATGATAAAAATGCAATAATATAATAAAAAATTCAGGACAAAATAGGCCAAATGTGGGCCTCCTAGGAGTTGCAACCTTGATTCTGGGGCCTGGAGATGCCATTCGAGTCTCGCTCGGGTTCTGTCGTGCCCTGTGTCATTGGATAAATGTGTAGTGACTCATTTTCCTGACCCCCGCAGAGACTAATTCTATCGGGGTCACGCCACCTTGGCACAAGGAAGATCGGAGGAGTGAGGGCCCTAAGTGGTTCAGAGTAAAGCAGAGTGCAAAAAGATGGTCTTATAGGTCCGTGTGTGGCTTCGTGCCTGTTTTAAAGCCTGACAATAGGCCTGTTGAAATAAAAGTCAATGATTGGTTACTTGCCAGAGAACTGCAGAAAAGCTGCTGGCCCTCCAACTCTGAGCCGATGGTCCATGACGGGCATGGTGGGCGTGGGGCCAGGGAGGGCTCTGCGATGGGTGCAGGGAGCGCCTCCTCCATGAAGTGGGCATGAGCAGGAGGCTGGGACCCTCTCCCATCGCCGCCCCCCTCAAGGGCCTCCAGGAGCTGGTCTCAGCCCTGAAGTGTGTGTGGCTGGGACGGCCACTGCGGTCCTGGTCTCTTTGCAGCTTTGTCACATTCTGGCTTGCTGTGTGGCCTGGCAGTGTCCCTGGAGAGGCCAGGCTCCCTGCGTCCCCTGAGGCCATGCAGCTCTCTGGAACAAAGAAGAGGTCACCCCACGCTGCCAATGTCACACAAGTAGCCAGGCCCAGCATCCCGGAGAACGGCTACGCCCGCCGTTGGCCCCGGTATCACCCTGACTGGTCAAGCAGCCTTTTCCAGGGAGAGAGAAGGAAAAGGCCGGTGGGCACCGTATGAGGAGCCTGGCTCGGCTTCTCCAGCTCGTGGGCCTTTATGTAGCACGGGCCGGGCTCCCCACGGAAGCTGTGGAGCGTTCGAACCACCGCACTGCTTGTCAGCGGAACGATCAGCTCAGCTCCCTCTTTCAACCAGCTTGCGCCCTTCCCCGCGGCAGGAATCAGATGAGAAAGAAACCTTAAACATCCGTGAAACCCAGCTCTTGTTCCAGGGATGAGTCAGGAGCCACGCTAATGACTTGCTCGCAGACAGTGTGCAAGCTGACCTCTCCCTGGCTTTTCTGTCCAGGAGCGGCTGGGGGTGGCAGAGAGTGGTAAAGACCTCGGATTCTTGAGTCTTGGCTCCAGAACCTGGTCCAACCCCTCCCCCTTCCAGCGGAGCAGAAGCCCTGTGTCTTTCTCCCGAAGGCTATGCCCAATCTCTGTCTAGCTCCCTTCAGTAGGTCACCTCTGCCTCTGGGGACATGGGGGCCTGTGTATCAGGAACAAAGTACCACAGACTGGGTGGTTAAAATGATGGAAATGTATTTTCTCACAGCTCTGGAGGCCAGAAGTGCAAGATCAAGGAACTGGCAGATTTGGTTTCTTCCAAGGACCCTGCCCTCGGCTTGCAGATGACCGTCTTCTCCCCAGGTCCTCACATGGTCTTCCCCAGGGGCCGATCTCTTCTTGTAAGGACACAAATCAGACCGCCTTAGGGCCCACGGGAAAGGCCCCACTGTGATTTAATCACCACTTGAAAGACCCCTTCTCCAAATGTAGTCACATTCTGAGGTCCTGAGGCCAGGGCTCCAACGTAGGAATTTTGACTGGGATACGGTTCAGCCCATTACAACCCACTTCCACCTTGCGAAGCCCACTCCCACCTGCCCTGGAGTTACTGGGCTTCCGAACACCCAGGAGGTCCCTGGGGACTCTGGAAACACAGAGAAGGAGCCATGCCCCTTGCCCGCATCTCTCGTGCGGCATGCAACCCCCCTACCCCCGGGCTTCCTTTCTGTCTGCTCCTCTGGAAGGTAGCTCTTGTCAGGAAGGGGGGCTCATCTCGCCATTTCCAGCAACGTGGACTGAATCCCCCAACCCCCCACAGCCACCTTCCTCCTCCTGAGGTGGACACACAGGAGCGTGAATGTTAGAAATCAGTGAACCCCGTTCCTCTTTGTCTCAGTGACTCCTAGTGGTCGGCACAGCTGCTCTCTGTGGTGGCTCCCAGGGGCGGCCCCCTTCAGGCAGCGGCTCACCTTGTAAGAGCAGTAAGTGCCATTTATTGAGCCCCTGGCATGTGCCTGGTCAGCTAAGTGCTAAGAACATAATGTGAATATTTACTAGAGTCCCACAGCAATCCGATGAGGTCACTCTCGTCCCTCTCATGTGACAGATGGGACAGTGAGCTTCTGGGAAGTGAAGGGAACAGAGCTTGGAGAGTCCATGTCCAAACTTGAACCCAGGTCTAGGTCACTTCCTGAACTTGACCTTGCGCTGCCTCTCTAGCTCACCTGATCAGCCTCGCTCTTAAAATCCTGTGTGCTATGGAACTTTCTTTCTCTGCCCACCTGGACTAAGTTCTCAGGTTCCAACCTCAGAGTCACTCTTTCCGTATCGGCTTCTGAAGATGGAGCTCAGTGTCATGGGAAGGAAAGGGGGTGGCCTTGGGAGTCAGGGTTGGGTTCACATACTGGCCACGGCGTTTACTAGCCATGTGACCCTGGGTACATTACTTAACTTAAGTAAGCTGCAGTTTCCTTATTTGTAAAAGGAGATCACCCTTTTCTCCACACGGATGAAATGAGATAAGATATGCCAAGCCACTTGCACTTGGCGTGGCATGAAGTGGGCACGCAGAAAATGTTGTTCTGGATTAAAGGAAACTCGAGGAACACACAGTTGAGTGTATTTGGGATCCTTGATCGGCTCTTAGATAAAAAAATAAAAATAAATAAAATCGTATTATATTAAATCAGTAATCTATATTAATAATGTGTGTATGTGTACATACACACATACGAAGTCCATATGCAAATTCCTCCAATTGTGTGTCTTTATACACTGTGAGTATGTATATATACACACCCATACATGTGCACACAGAATATAGATAGTGTATATATACACAGGTATGTATTTGTGACATATATTAATGTGACATTAATTATATGTAAATTTGTGTACATATAGTTGTGTATCTATACAGACACATATCATTGGGACCCCTGGAGGAATTTGAGTGTGGATTTTATATTAGCTAATGGAATGGTATTAACATCACATGCCCTGAGTGTGGTCATGGTGCCGTGGCTCTGGAAGGGAATGCCCTTGTTCCTAGGACACACATGCGGAAGTACTTAGGGAAGCAATGTCTCAACATCTCTGCCACACACTCAAATGGTTCATCAAACGAACATACACATGTGTGCTGATGTGAATGTGTGTATGCACGCACATGGAGATGTGACAAAATGAATATTTGGTGTGTTAGTATTGCAACTCTGCTGCAGGTCTGACATTTTCAAAATAAAAAATTGTAGGTGAGGAGCTGCTTGCAAAGTGAGGCGTACAAGCCCGTGAAACAGCACGGCGGGACGTGGGAGTTCGTTTTGATCTTCCTCCTGTGCTCTGTCATGGCCAGAGGACCGCCCCCGTGCAGGCCATGGGAAGCTGCCTCTCTCAGCATGGGGGGTCAGCTCCTCCGGCTCCCCAGAGGGCTCGCCACCACCTGGACCCCAGTGCTGAGCCCGTCTGCCCTCCCAGTTGTGTCCCCACTCAGCATTTTAGAGATTTGCAGAAGCCCACGTTTAGGATTGCCAGATTTAGAAAATAAAAACACAAAATGCCCAGTTAAATTAGAATATAAAAAATAAATTAGAATGTAAATAATAATTTAGAATGTATATATGTATTATAGGCCTTGTATCCTTGAGTGGATGATGGGACTCTTGGGGCCGGGGAAGCGATCCCACAGTGATGCAGGCTAACAGTTTTCTGGAGAGAGTGATGCTTCAAATGGCAGAGTCAGTTTCTTTAAGTACGGTGAGAAATGTAACTGCCATGTGGCCAGTGGGCCCTCACCCTCCTTGTAGGCAAAGCATATGAAAAAGAGCCTCCAGATGATTCTAGCTCCCGACCATGGAGACAGCTGGACATTCTGGTCTTCCCAGCTGACGTCCCACACATCATGGGCAAAGACAAGTGTCCCTGCTGTGCTGGGTCCAATTCTCAACCTATAAAATCCATGAGCATGAAAACATAGGTGTTGTTTTAGGCCATTCGGTTTGGGGTTAGTTTATTTTTTATGGGTCCGTTTATTTATTATGCAGCAAGAATGACCAGGACATGGTTTCCAGTTGGCTACACCCATGTTTTTTTTTTTTCTCTGTTAATCCCCTTCTTCTATGCTTCCATTGCTAACCAAGCCTTCTTGTTATTAACATATATGTCACTCTTAGTAAAATGCTCTTACTATAAAAAAATAGAAATCCAAGATAGAAGTCCCTTAAACAAAACTTTTTACATACTTGCCCACACTTGCCATTTAGACCCATGAGTGCTTTCCACCTGCTTACTGTGTGATAGGATGTAAAGAACCAACATTCCGTCTTTTGATGGCCTCTAACAAAACTGTCTTTTCCATAAAGACCAGCCCAGGTTCATGCTAAGGAAAAAATTATTCAGTGACACTTGTTAAAAACTTTATTCGAGTGGTGGTTCCATGGCAATGGGTGTGGGAATCACAGAAATGGGGTCTGGCACTGGGGGAGAGAGATTGAACTCAACTCCCAAATACAGCCTAGGCAAGTGGGAATTTATAACCGAGGATCGGGGCGGGTGTCAGCGCATGGAAAACTTCTCAGAGGGAACATCAGGGGTCAGAGGCAATTCTGGCTAAGCTTATCTAATGGGGTTCTTGCTGAAGGCAATCCAGGTGACCAGACGTCAGCGGGAGAGTGGTGGAGGATGAAGAACCCGATCCGATATTGAGGTGACCAGGTTTCAAGGGTGGGGGGTTCTGGTTAAACTGACTTCTCGGGATTCTTGCTGAAACCAAAAAATGCACAGAGGAACATGGAAGTCCAAAAGTCAGGCCTACCTGAAAATTTACTCAGAGGAGCCTGAGTAAAGAGAGTTTGGTCAAGGAGAGAATGTTTGTTACTCACAAACTTTTTTTTTTTTTTTAATATACTAGAGTTGCAATCAAATCGTGCTCTCCTAAGATATATTTTCACTTTATGACTGACTTTGAATATCACTGATATTGATCTATGTATTACTTACCTAATTTTCACAAGTTGGTGGTGGTGGGCACCTATGCTTACTTTCCACCTGTACAAATTTTCTCGTACTTCTTTCTCTTTCCTTTCATCATTACATGTTCCCCAGGACAAGTTTGTCAATTGTATTGCCTAGGGTATGGGGGATTAGCAAAATCCCAAAGAGCTGGGTAACTTGAGATGTGGACTGAGCCCAATAAGAGGTTCATAAATTTGAGGAGTCTGGAAGACTAGAGTCCCTGCTGTGCACATTCCTGCCTCTGGAGTGTTCATTTAGCATCAATCCATTCTGTTCTCCAAATCAGATTTTAAATTGTACTTAGGTCCTTGGGTCTACCAATTCCCTCATCTTCTGCCAACTCTCACTGAGGTCTTCTGTCTCTGTTTCTACCTCTTTTCCCCACCATTAGAGCCTTTCCCTCAGGCACAGGGGCAGTCCATGTGAGCGCTGCAAAGATGACTTTTCAGAGTTTTTCTTTTATTTCTTTTTTTTTTTTTTTTTACTAAGAAAGCATCTTTAAATTTGTTGCAGATCATCCAGGAGACCCAGGGCTGGA
Source organism: Nasua narica (assembly GCA_028533885.1). Taxonomy (NCBI): domain Eukaryota; kingdom Metazoa; phylum Chordata; class Mammalia; order Carnivora; family Procyonidae; genus Nasua; species Nasua narica. Next base: position 55,944,914 of record CM052810.1, read on the forward strand.
GTGAGAATGAAGCCAATGAGGCAGGGTCCTATAAATGCAGGGTTGGATCTATCTAAAACTTTGATAATCTGGTTATTGTGGAGTTTTAGTGTGGATTTGATTTTTAAAAAACATTGCTGAGAAAGGCTTTTGTCTTGATTGCTGAGTTTTGGGGTACCCCTTAAATTTTGTGCCCCAGGCAGGTGTCTTCCTCACCCTTCCCTGACAGGGCCACAGGCCCATTTCCTCGTGGACGCATTCTCCTTCCAACTCTTGTTTAGGGAGAGGAGGCGCAGACACATGGTGTTCTGGTCCCAGCCCTGCCTGCCCTTGCTAAGGCACTGCTTTGTCTCTCCTTCCCTCCTGCTCCTGTGCACCATCACCTTTCTCTCATCCTCATGAAGGCCTGCCCCATGAAAACGCTGGAACATCTGGTTGACGGCAGCACCTGGAGCAGGAGAGAAAGGGCCAAAGCAACCAACTGGACAGAAATCCAGCACATGTGACTCTCAGGATGGATGTCGGTAAGTCAAGGGACGTTTTGTTCTTTTCATGAATTATCAGAGCAATTATTTCAATGTTCCTATTCAGGCTGAGGTCCAGACATGGCCCTCCACTGTGACTTACATGGAAGCATGGCATTGGATGTCTCAAAATGGTTGGGTCAAGGACAAAAATGACTTTTTAAATACAGTGATGAGCCCCACTCATCCCCTTCCCGAAACTCCTTAATCCCTTTGCGTAGGAGTGGGGAGTCTGAATTTCAAGGGTGTTGGAGTGGATGGTCCCTCGAAAGGGGTGAAGTTATCTGCTTTCCCATTCATTTTTTTTAAAATAAAAGCTGAAATATTTTTAGATGAGACACAACACAATATTCTTTCACTGTATCAGTTGTGTCAAAACAGCAATGTCAAAAATGATGCCCTCCATTTTGCTGATTGTACGCTCTCCATCTCTAGTTATGATGGTTCATGTGACCTGAAATTTAAATTTAACAAAGCTTCAAAATTTAACAAAGATTTAACAAAATGGCAGATTTCTCTGACATTATGGATATACGCACATATAGGCCCTTCCCTCCCCCTCCTCCCCCTCCCTTCCTCCCTCCCTCCTGTCTTCCCCCCTTCCCTCTTTCCCCCCCGCCACTTCAGTTTTAAATATTGAAAGTCATTTGGGTTTGGCCTGTTAGCCATTTACAGAGATATGTTATGCCCATCCTAGTGAGTCAGATACAGTTTGTATACATTTTAAATACTGATAAATTTGATTTAGAATGATAATCTAAGGGTTTTTTTGGGGCCAGATTAGGGATAAAGAATACCTTCTTCTAGATGTTTCTAGGCATTGAACAGTGCTGTCTTCTACTGCACAGAGAGAAAACATGTTTGGATAGATTGCCATATAAGACGGGGCACATCACAACATCCAAGTTCCTCTTTCTGGAGCATGTTTTGACTGAAGATTAATTCACCCTCTAAAGGAATTTAAAATAGATTCTTTACCTATAACATATATTTGGCAACACTTAGAATCTTAATGTGACCCTGTGCAATGGAGACACAACTAAACCTGGAGGCATATTAATGTCACCAATAGCACATTTTATTTATAGAATTTACCCTCTCCCCAGTTCTCAGTTAGGAGCCCATACACAGTAATTAAGCCATTATAATAACACAATAGGATATGGCATAATAGAACTCTCCTGCTGTCAAGGCGCACAGAGCAGGAAAATCAGGAGAACACAAAGGAACACAAGGCATCCAATTTAGTCCTGCTGTGGAAATGCCACATACCCTCTAAAGGATAAGTAGGGGTAAAAGTTATTTCCACGGACAACCGGAGATTGAGTCTTCGTTTCCAGAAAGCAGCAAAGCCACCAGCAAACTGATCAAACAACCAGCCCATCAGTTGGTGAGGAACAATTGCCCATAGCATAGTGAGCAAGGTGCAGTCTTTGTACTCAAGAGGCTTACAATCATTGAGGAAGCAAGGTTGAAAACAAAAATACGGTGTGACAGGAGCTCAAGAGATATCTCAAGAAGGATAGGATTAAACAAATAATATAGAAAGCATGTTATATAAATCCAAAGAAAGACCAGGTTATTATGCCCCAGCTGGGGAAGACTTCACTCAAGGAGAAAGGACTTGAAATGGGCCTTAAAGAATGTTGAAAATTCGCATAGCAAGGAAGGAAAAAGAAAATGATTATAAAAATACATATATTAGGAAACCAGACATTCTAGAAAATATTCACATGCAAATATTTGGTGCAGCAGTTCATAAAATAAAATATCAGACAATTAAATTGGGGATATATTGTCTTTCTTTTAAAACTGAGCAATGATAAAATGATAATATGCAGTAAAAATGTAGATACAAGATGTATATATAATACGATCCAATCCACAAGAGAAATTCATATGTAGCAGAGAAAAATGACTGGAAGGAAATATATCAAGAGTTACATATATTTTTTAATGGGAGATAGGGGTGATTTTATTTTTAATTTGAACTTTTCTATGTTTTCCAAATCCTAACATAACCAATAAAATCTCTACAATGAAGCAAAAACAAGGGAGACCCAAAAAAAATATCTCAAAATGTATTTTTAACTGCCTCCATAGATAAATCTTACATTCTACCATTCATCCATCCATAGACTAGTGGGTAGAGGGTGTTAAAATGATTTTGCTAGTCTATATGTATGGATTGAATTGTTTCTCCCCAAATTCATATGTGGAAGCCCTACCCCGTGATGTGACTGTATGTGGAGATGAGGCCTGTAAAGAGGTAATTAAGGTTGAATGAGGTTATAAGGGTAGGATCCTGATCTAAAAGGACTAGTGTCCTTATAAGAAGATGAAGAGACACCAGGGATGTGCACGCATGGAGGAAGGCAACGTGAAGACACAGGGAGAAGGTGGCTGTCTGCAAATCAAGAAGAGGGGCCTCAGGAGAAATCCAACCTGCCCACACCGTGATCTTGGGCTACTAGGCTCCAGAACTGTGAGAAAGTAAACTTCTGTTGTTTAGATACCTCAGTCTGCGGCATTTTGTTATGGCAGCCCTAGAAAACGAATATACTAACTTTACGTAACTTATACAATGTGGATAATATAATTTGTCCACCAATGTTTTTATTATAAAATTAACATTAAAATTACTCATGACACTTGTCCACCAGAGTGAAACTTCCATACCAGTTATGTTATTATATCACATTACTCTTGGTAATTTTTACTGAGCACAAGCTGAACATTGGCCATTGGTCAACACCTGAAGAAACTACAGATTGTATCAGAAACAGAGGATAGTCTCTACCGTGCTACTGAAAAATGCAAAGTAATATCCATGGGCATTGCTGGTCACCTAAAGAGGCAATCCAGGCAGGAGACCCCATTTCTTCTTTTCTTATGTATGTGTCTCGTTCCAGATTGAACTATTCCCTCAGCTCTGGGTGTGCTCCTCTATCAGCCCTCTCTGGGATAAGGAATACAGAACATTTATATTACGTGATTAATAAGCTTTTAAAAAGTCATTGCATAATGGTAAGAAGTCTATGAAGACTGCCTCTTCCTCCAAGGACTGCACCCTTCCTTGGAGGCTAGGGGCAGCCTCCATCAGATGCCTCGCAGATAAATGGAGGCAGAAAAAGGTCTGACCTCCCTGTCTCAACTGGGGACATCTCTGAAACTCCAGCCTAGTTTCAGAACTCACCAGGCAGTCAGCTGAGATCTTTGCTGGGTCCATAGTCGCTATTACCTCCAGTCAATCCTGCTTTCTTCTTTCCTGACAGGTATGAACCCAGAGACCACACCCTAATAAATTTCCTGTTTGCTAATCCCTATTGCGGAGATTCTAGGGCAGTGACCTACAGCATTTCTCAGTTTATCTGCACCATCTCTTCCTGCCCCAAGCTCAGATTGCTTATCTATGTAATCTCAAGACAATTACCTACACATCAAGGATCATGAAACACCCCGGGAAGCATCTGTAATGCACTCAGGTGTCGTCCTAACTTCCGGCTAGGAAGAAGATTTATTTTATTTCTGATTTGAATTCCTAGTGAAACTGGTGTTGATTACTGGGGTTAAGTCATGAAGGTTGTTCAGCTCCATCTGCCTTTCCCACCAGGTAATTTTTGTCCTTATCCAGCCTTAGGAATTTGGAAGGGGGAGTCTAGGTCTCCCTTGGTCCTAAGCTGTCGATCTATATTAGAACCATAGAATATTAAGTGTCAAAGCTGGAGGGCACTTTAGAAATTATCTAACTTTAGAATGGCCAAGGAGTTTTAATACATGTTGTGACCTGGATTAATTAGTAGGGGCTGTTGGAGAGCTGCCTTGAGGATTCTGAGGATGGCCAGGGCTCATTTGCGAAGAGTCCTGTGGTTGGTTATGGATGTCGGGGGTGGATGTGGGATGGGGACTGGTGGCAGGCACTACAGTGACATCCTTGATAGTCCTACTCTCTTTTTTCCACTGGAGATGAAACTGACCCAAGGTCAGACTTCTTCAAGGTTGTATGGCTGGTTGTAGGAATTTGAACCATAGCCAATATGTCTCAATTCACAGTCCAGAATCTGACATCGCATGGATGCTGTATTTAGCCTTCCTGGCTAACCCTCCTCTGTTCCAGCCCCTGGTCTACTTGAGCACATGAGTCTTGGGCCAGATCCCAGTCCCCCCTTCCTTCTGGGCTGTCTTCTGCTGCCATATGCGAGCATGATTCTTTGGGCCAAATTCCTGTGAGTAGTTTCTGTTTCCTCTGTGTCTCTCATAGTTAAGCCCAACAAAGTTCTAGCACTTCAGGATGGGCAAACTTGATAACATTAATTCTCTGCCTCTGATCTGCCTCCCCTCTCCTCTCTTCATTTATTCGTGAAAACATGTTTTAGATACTTGCCATTGGAAATATTAAAACTCCTACCAAAAAACCCACCAACACTTTGGAGCGGTGACATAAATGTGTAATAAGGCCCATTCTGCCTTATATTAGGCATTTCTCTCTTTTTCCTCCCACTGCTAACAGCATCCTGTTCTTTACTAGGGAACTTACTCTTCCTTCCACATGCTCTGGTTACACAGGTGGACAGAGGTGGAGATATGACCAAAACCTGGCTGTGGGAGTTAAATAATGCTGCTCCCCTTTTCCAAAGGATGGTGATGCTCTATTCTCACAACCTGGGAATACGTTTGACATACTCGTTGCCATATACATATGAGTCTGCTCTTTAATACACATTGCCATCACATGGCAAGAGGCATTTTGCCGATGGAATTAGGGCTGTGTACTTTAGGATGTTGCGTTTATCTGGGATAATCTGGGTGGGTCCAAAGTAATCATGGTGGCCCTTCCAAGTGGCCTCTCAAAGCTCAGGATGGCACACAGATGAGGAAAGAAACAGAAAACAGGGACTGCAGATGGACCAACACGGAGAATAAAGTCTAGCAAGAAACCAAATAAGCAAGAGCATAGATTCTCCCCTAGAGCCTACAGAAAGGAAGGAATCCTTTCAACACCTGGATTTTAGTATGGGGGAACCTCTGTTGGACTTCTGAGCCCTAAAACCATAAGTTAATAAATGTGACCTTTTTTTAAGCCAGTTGGTATGGCAGAAGAAAATGAAAACACTGGTCAAATCTCCTGGCCACAGTGATTGGCCCAGAGATGGGCATGTGATTCAATCAAAGTCCTTCTCCCAAGATGCCAAGAAGTCTTTTCTCTTGATGGGAGCTATAAACACGCATGGCCCAGGACCTGCTGGGAGCATGGCCCCTGCCAAGTGGAGAAGCTGATAAAAACTGGGCGAACACAAGGCAAGGGTTGTGATGGGAGTCAGTGCAGGTCCTGACAGGGCTCCTCTCCAGCTGGGCTAGAGGCCAACTCCACCCTTGCCCTTCCCTGTCACATAAGCCAATTAACTCCTTTTGTTCAAATTCATTTCAGCTTTCTGCTACTTGTCCTTGAAAGACTTCTGATTAATTCGTGCCCCTCAAAAGTCCAGTCCCTGGTCCTCCATACCTCAAATCACTTCTCTGGCTAACACATCTTCTCTAGAAAGAACCCAGCGAATGCATGTATCCCCTGAGAGACTTGGCACATTGATAGAAACGATTTTAGCAGAGAAATCGGCTTCCATTGAGTGATGACAGAGCCCAGAGGAAATGGTACGCGCAATTAGGGGTTTTGAGAGAAGAGGGGACTGGGAAAGATCTGGAGCATGGGTGAAACGGACGAGGGAGGTGTGGGAGGGTGTGGTATCGAGTGAATGAGTGAATGCCGGTGGAGGCAAACCATATCGATCTTAAACGCTGGGACAGAAGTGGGGGTTAAAGAGGAGAAGGGAGATAACCCTTCTGGAATCTGCTTGGTGCTCTCCAGTTAGCCAAGATTTCCAATCATCCTCCACTCTTGTGACAGTTTTAGTAATCTGTTCCAATTACAGTTCCTGTTAGCAGCCAGGCTAGCAGTGGAGCCCCTCCCCCGCTCCAGATGAAGGAGGACACCTGTTCCCACACGTCCCTTGGGCTGCCGGTGGTCCCGTACACCAAGTGCCTCTGGACCCTTGGGGTTAACATGCCTGAGTAAGCTGCTCCACCGGGGTGGCCAATGAAATCCCGAGTGCCCATAGCTTTCTGAAATATCACAAGGTAGAAAGGCATTCTTCCATAGAAAAGCAACACAAAACAATCTCGCCGTGCTGTTTGCTTATTGTTAGAATTTGAAATTCTGCCAAGTGTTCATACTTCTTAGTTGTCAGCAGTTTAGTTTGAAACAATAGTGAAAACAGCCCACTTGGCCTCTACCTAAACTTGAGCAGAGAAAAAAAAAACAGCTTCAGACGTTGAACTTGAATGGTCTCCTTACCTTATTTGCCCTGGCCGTGAGTTGCACTGCGCTAACCAGGAATCTAGAACATGGGGCATGGAAATGGTGTGTTTATGAGATGAGGCTCAGGCTTACACATTCTTTGAGTCAGAGCCTGTAGAGTTGTGGTGATTTAGTAGGGATGTGGGAGGGAAGCGTTTTGCCAACTTGAGAACCCCCTTCTTGGGTTCAGTGTTTTAAGCAAACTTGAAAACTACAATCTTTCAGCTTTGGGAGTTTATTTTCTCTTGGAAAATGTTTGGATCCTTTTTCTCTGTAAGGAGGGAAGGAAAAGGCTAAGAGTGAAGATGACAGGTTTTCCTTGGGCATGAAATCACTGTTGGACAACTCATTTTGCCTGAGTTAAGTGTCAAAAAATCTGCCATTTATACAAGAAGTTTTCCTGAAATTACACATGGGCTGGATAATTGAGAGCAAACTGCCTGAGCTGTCCGGCTAGAGCAGCTGCCCTTTCTGGGAACTTGGGTCCCTCCCAGGCTCGAGCCCCTGGGGCAAACTGTTTATTTCTAGCTTGGGGTCTGACCTCCACCTGCACAAGTCCCCAGCCGTAGGCCTTGCCCAAATGCCCTCATTTTCTGAGCAGCCCTGAGGCCAGTTTCTAGTTTGTTTCTAAGATCTGCAAGTATTTGGCTTTGGAGTGCCACCTGGATGATTTTTTATGTGAATCTCGGGAAAATTTGTAAAAAATTAGTTTTTTACGGCCTGGAAGGGAGGGAAGCTGTATCTTCTCCATTTAGCAACAAAGGATGGACAGCTTCTCTGTCTGCAGTGGGCTGCCTGTCACCAGTGCCATCAGAATCTAGGATCGGACATTCTGGGGTGTTCTATTTCTATCAATTTGGGTTCTGACCCATGACTGTCTCATCTCCCTATCTTCTGGCTAGTTTGGCACAGTAGTGGTTTCAGGCAGGTCCTATCTGGAATCCCAGAACAGGCCATGAAATTTTAGATCAGTATAGTAAATGGCTTCTTTCAAAAGCCAGTACATAATGTGGCTTTCTCAATTAATGCACTGCAAAGAGGGTTTTCTTAACTCTTAATTGTGTGTGCGTGTGCGTGCGCATGCGTGCGCTCATACACGCTCGGTTTTAGGACTTTGTATCATCACTAATTGACATTAATAGTATTACTTTACAGGGAGCACCAAATTCCATCTTAAAAACCTGAGAGTAGATTATAACTAGTTATGTAAAGAGAGGGAGAATCTGGCAGGAGTAAGGGAGCATAGGGAGTGAGGCCTCCCTAGAAATATCAGCTTAATCTGTGCAAGTTTTGGCCTCCAGGTACACCAGTATTCCAAACCTTTCCAGAAAGGAGACCGAGGCCTCAGGATGAGGCACTAAGCTTTCCCACGTGGGGCCCAGTGGGGTGGGCCCAGCTCTGCTGATTTGATGCCACACAGTTGCTTGCTGTAGGGAGCAAGAATCGAGTATACTGGGTCCCTGTAGGAAGGGCTAGTTATATGTTCATGGGGTTCATATGATCCACGTGCAGACCAAGGCAAGTTCCTTTCCTCTGATATCAAACGGTCTGTGAAAAGGCAAAAGCTTCCCAGTGAACCTTTCCTCTGGCCTCTCCTGACTGAAGTGTAAATGACTTTTGAGAGCAGAATAAGCCAGTCAATAAATTCATTCTTTGAACTTCTCTGACTAGGTAGTGGTTCTGAGACTTTGAAAATCTTCAAAGATCTCAGCCTGTGAAATCAATAGTTCATATTTCAAGTTACCAGAGTTAAGGCAAGAATTCCACTCAGTGAGCACCATGTTGAGGACCTAGTATGTGGGAAGCAGTATCCCAGACACGGGAGATGCCACAGAGCTAGGAAGAGCACAGTCCCGGCCCTTGAGGAGTGGTCTGAGGAAGAACAAAGGACAAGGACATCTACGTCTATAGGCTTAGTACAGACAGCTGCAGGAACCAAGGGTGAGGATGGGCCCATTGGGTTAGGAGTGGGGGAGGGAAGATGCAGAAGGGCTAGGGGCTCTTTTCATGGAAGCAGTTACATAAGCCAAAAGTTGGGAGGTAACAAAAGTGATCTGAAATATGTCCTATCCATGTGCATTTCTGGAAAAATTTAAAGCAAGAACACAAATACGAATGACACCTGCTATTAAGCACATACTAAGTATCAGATAGGAGTTTACATGAATTATCTCATTTAATTCTTAGTGTAAATTCTATGAGATTCATGAAGTTACCCCTCCTTTCCCCCCCCCCCCCCAGAGGAGAAAACTAAAGCTCAGAGAGGTCAAGTAACTTGCCCGGGACCCCTCAGCTAGTTAGAGCAGGAACTGGGGTATAAATCCATGTCTACCCATGTAAGGCCAGTGCCCTTGCCATAAATTTTCATTTCTTTCTTTCTTTACTTTGGATTGCTTGTTTCTTTTCTTTTTGTTCATTTTTGGGACCTGAGGAAGAGTCCTGTGGTCCCGGATCCTGCAAAGGGTCTACCAGAATTCAGAAGATCTTGTGCTTCTTTTGTTCAAGGTCACAGCTCCTGGTGGTGGGGGCCTGGGCCTCACCGAGTGTGCCATGCATCACTAGCTTCAGGTGCCAGGGGCTCGGGCTGGGGCCACACACGTCCAAGGTTGTCCGCACAGGGCCTGTCCCCACTGCAGGTTCTAGGAAGCGAACGCTCGGGATGGGCCCTCATCTGCCTGTCTCATTGGCTTTTTTTTGCAAACAGGAAACGAAACTGAAAAAGACGAAAGTGAGACTTTACAGAAAAAGGAAAAGCATCTTCCTTCAGCCGGTGGGGCTCTGCAAAGGGGAGCGATGACCAAGGTTTGGGGAAGGCGGTTCCCTGGCAATCGTACTTGGTGACAGGAGTTGCAGAGCCCGGTATGGAACAGGCGGGGTCCTTGGTGCCCATGACTGGCTGAGGTTGAGGCCTCTTGTTGGTGGATGGTGCCAGTAGGAGCTGTCAGCTTGTGGCGGCGTGCCAAGCCAGCCTGCAGCAATCGGAGGGCAAACAGTTGAAGAAAACACGTCCTTGAGGAGAATGTTCGGCTTGTACATGTCACTAAGCTGCGGCCGTGATTGCTAAGAGCAAATAAATCATGGCTTGCAACACTGGACCCACCAACCTGATGCTATCTTTCCTCACCCACGAGTGAGAAGGGATACAGGATAAACCCGCTTCTTGGCAGCAAGTCCTGGGAATATTATTTTGTGTTTGGAAACTGCCAGGTTATCACTGATGAGCCAGTCTGCTGCTTTGAGTAAGTCGGGAGCAGTGGCCTCCCTTCCGTGTTACGGAGGTGGAAGCCAGGGCAAGCACAGATTCTGATATGTGTCCTCTGGGCAGGCCAGAGGCCCAGCGTGTCCTGCACTCATTCCCTTCGGCCCGGGTGGGAGACGTGGGGTGCAGCCATTGCTGGATACTGGGGCAGGCATGGTTGTGTCTTCTTCTGACTTCAGAGGCTATTGTTCTTGAAGGTGGTATACTTAGGTGGCACGCAATCTGTCCAATTTTGGGCACCTGTTCTTTCCCAGGGCAGAGACATGGACCAGAAACCACACCAGGCTTTGCAAACAGTGCTTATAGGCAGCAACCAAAGGATGCTGTGTTGTGTGATGTCGACGCAACACTTCCACATACCTTTGTGTCTTAACGATATGTTTTCAATGATAAAGATCAGAGAAAATATTTGTCCCTATGGTTGGGAAATTGAGACAAAAATACAGCCATAATCTCACCATCCTCATTTGCCAATTGTTGACACGTTTGTGCACCAATTCCTAGTCTCTTTATCTAGGCTTCTTCTTTTTTTTTTTTTTTTCTTCCCACCAGTGGTTCAAGTCCAGAGCCATTTGCTGAGTCCCTACCATGCACTAGTTACCAAGGCTGCTGTAGCGGGTTTGGGAAGTTTGAGAAATAGCCATTTAACCAAACAGTGATTTAAATGGTTTTTTAAATGAAAGCAGATGTGGTTATACTATGTAGTAGAAGGAAAAATGTACATGAATCAAATGTTAATACAAGCTAACACTTCAAAGATGGGCTAGTACTCAGCCCCTTTGTGCAGGATGGATTAAGTGGGCTAGCAGCAGGCCCCTCTGAGTGGGCTCCTGCAGCTGGTTGAGGTCAATCCTGTGAGAGATGAGGAAAACCCAATGAGGACGGGACAGAGTGGAGGTCAGATGATCTTACAACGTGGAGCTGAGAGGTCTTGGAAACCTGTGCATGTAGGACAAGAGGCAGAGGACGGAGTGGATATTTTTGACTACTTTCCTTGGATAATTTCCAGAAATCGGGTTTGCGTGATCCTTGAGCCTTCTGGGGGCACTCTGTCTATTGTAACTGTCCCACAATAATGCAAATGGCAGTCAGAATCTTGGCTCGCGTTGACTGAGTTCCCTCCACGTGCAAGGCACCGTGCTGACCTCTTGACACATGTTATCTTGTTTTAAGTTGTGCAGCCACCTCTGAGGAAGGTTCTACTGTTACATTTCCTTTGCAGGTGAAAAAATGGAGACTCAGAGATGTTAGGCAACTTGTCCGAGGTTGAATAACTTTCCATGTGTTGGCACCCACGTGGCTAAAACATCAGGAGGGCACCTTTCAAGATGAGGGACCTCACTAAATATAAATGGCAACTCCTCAGTTTTATTAGCGTCCATTGAGTATGAATCTTCCTGCCTAGTGTGGTTATTTTGGATATTAGAAACATAGTCCCTTTTAAACTTTAACAACTTGGTAAGAAGTCTGTCAATCTCTGGCCTCTGATGTAGAATATTCTGTACCTCATTTAACCCTGGGTTGAAGCTTCCTTTGACTGTTGGGAGCATCCACACTGTAATTCAGGGAGGCTCTCGGGATGCCGAGGTAAACGGGGTTCTCCGTCTCCCTGTGGCCGGCCCCTCTCTGCCATCACGTGCCCATCTACCACCCCTGGTCCCTGCTTCCAGGGCCTGCTATCTGCTGGATGCTTCCCTTGTCCTCTCCATGTTTGTCTCCCTGCCTTCCTTTCCTATCACCTCAGTGCTCGGCTTCCACAGGAAGCATGTTGGGTTCTAATGGTGCGAAGAGCTGCTGTGTGCCGAATGCCAGGTGCCGTGAAGTTTCTTCAAACTTTCTTTCTCATTCACCCTCACCGCCGTCCTGGGGGCATATTGGGCTCGGCTTCTAGCAGAGAGCACTGGCTTAGCCAGGAGGCCATTTGCCTCTCCGTGCTCACTGCTTTTGAGTGTGGACCTGGGATTTGAACTCGTGTCTATCTCATTTCAATCCTGTTTCCTTAAAATGCAGGTAGTGCCGTCTGTAATAACCAGGCCTAGGGAAGAGTCTGCTTCTGGCCTGCCATGTAACAAATCAAGACATAGTCGTAGCCTACGCTGGTTTGGGCTTGGTTGCACTAGAGCAGCAGGAAGCTCAAGGGGGATGAGGGACATAGCAGAGTCCCACATGATAGCTGGGCGGGAGCTCGGGCTCTGGGGACAGGGCTGAGGCCAAGCCCTTCATCTGCATGCACTTGCTCTGCAACATGGGAGTAAGACCAGTACTTAGCTCCTCCTGCCGTCAGAAGTCAGTGCCATCTTGTCAATGATGATGGTGATGGTACCAGCAATGACCCTAATGGCGGCGGACATTTTCTGATGGTTCACTCGGCGTCCAGTACTGCTCTGAGTCCTTCATGCACGTTAACTCCCTTCCCTGCACTCTGACCCTCTGCTGTAGGTGCCAGGCCCTTTACCTCTCACGGACCAAGAAGACTGAGGCACAAAGTGCTTAGGCAGTGTGCCCGAGGCCACCCATATGGAAAGTGGTGTTGCTGCCGTGCAAAGAGAGGCCATCTTGGTTTAGTGCAGGGATAGGGCCACTGTTGTCGCCTGCCAGGTGGGATGAGCCATTCTCTCCCTCTGTGCCCCTCCCTGACCCTGTGCCCTTCTGTCCGTCTCAGGTCCAGGCACCTGCTGTCTTGTGGTCCCCCATCCCTTGCCCTCATCTCTCCCCTCTCTCTGCTTCTCTCCCCTCCTTCCTCTCACCCCTTTCTCCCTTCTCCTCCTTTGACTCACTCCCTTTCTTCCAGTCCCCAGGTGCCTGCCAACTCCAGGTAAGCCAGCTGTGGCTGCTGGCGCGGTCCTGTCCCTTGGTGCGTGGCCCTCCTCCCCGGCAGCCACATCTGCCCCGAGCACATAGCCTGCTGCAGAGTGCAAGTTGCTACCTTGCCACCAATTATGCCCATGTATCATAATTGTGCATTTTTTCCCATGAAAGCCAAATGATGAAGCTAATAGGGTTCATGCTGAGAACAGATGTTCTTATTTCTGCCCAGATGCTGTACATGGCAAAGATTCTCTGCTTCTTTTGTGCTTTCATTTGAAGTGTTGCTGGTTGAAAGGTTCTTGGGAAGGGCTGAAAAACCATGCTGTCCTTCCAGTAAGGAACTGGGCACAGGTCTCGAGGGGGTGTGAAGTAGCCATCCTTGGCATTTTACAATCCATCTGCTTCCTGAGGACATAATCCTGTTCCTATTTGAAAACTGCCTTTGCTCGCATTTTATAATTAGGCATTCAGATTTTCGCTTTTCTAGTTGTTTCAATCTCAGGCTAATGTGGCAGTTAACAATTCTTCCATTTTCTGCTTTATTTCCTCTTCTCTCCATACTTGGAATTCATGGAAGGTTTTTCCTTCTCATTAAGAATGCCGAAAGACTGTGATAGTGTTATCCATTCATTTAATATTTATTTAGTGCCTTCTATGTGCAAGGCACTGGGGTATGAAAGAGACCAAATTTCCACTTTCTTGGGGATAATGTTCTGGTCAGGGAAGACAGACAATAAACAAACAAATAAACAAGCTCATTTCAGATTGAGAAGTGCTACAAAGAAATGGAACAAGGTGGAAGAAATAGAGACAAACTGGGAAGTGAGGGTGACTTTGTGTAAAGTGGTGAAGGAAAGTCAGTTAAGTTGAGGTAAAGGGAGAACATTCTAGAAAGGAACAAGTGCAAAGGGCCTGGGGCAGGTAAGAGTGGGGGAGTTAAAGGCACAGGACAAAGGCAAACATGGTTGGGTGAGCTGAGTATGGGGAAAGGAAGCAAGATAAAGTCAGAGGGGTGGGCAGGGACTACATCTCATAAGATCCTCAGCATTCCTATCTCCCTCCCCCAAAATAACTTTTTTAAGTCAACCCATAAAGGATGACTAACTAAAAATCTTTCCCTAGGATTTTCTTGTGAGTTCTGGTCTCCTTTCTGGACCACTGGCAGATATTCTGTACCTTCACCTGATGGGCTTTGGTAAAACTCTCTTAAGTTGTACTTTGTCTCAGGGCTGAGATGGGGGAGGAGGACAACAGAGACTTACTCATCTAAGCCCCGGATGTCCGTGAATCAGGTCACAGTGGGCATTTCAATGGCATGCGTGCCGGTGCCCCGACACTGCTCTGGTTAATGGTACACTGTGTTGAGACAGAGACCAGCTCTTGCAGCTTTGTTTACTTTGTACACATATACATACAGAGAGACGTCTGTGTTAAGCGGTGCTGTTAACGTCAGGGAGCAGCATCGTGATGCATGACCACTCTAGACAACAGCTCCGGCTCACGGAAATCCAGTCCTCTCCTTTTCTGCTCAGAACTGGCAGAGCGCAGGGTCTCATTGTGGAGTAGCCTTAGGTCATCTGTGGCTATGTGGCAAGCATGGTGCTGGGGGTCCCCAAGCCCCTGTGTGGTTCCAGGTCAGAAGTAGAGGCTGGGGTCTTCTCATGGAGCCAGGGGCCTCTTCTAGAATGTACCACACCTCCCCAGATGCTGTTCACAGACTCGGCCTGTCTACAAAACCTGCGCTTATCACTGCCCAAAGATTAGAGAGGTCAGCTCAAGAATCTACCCTGTTTCATCCAAGAGGAAAGTATAAGCAAACTAGATCTACATGCAGTCTAGAGACACACTCAGGACAGACATTTTGATGGGACTCTGTGATGGTGGTTCCCACAGGCCACTCACTAAAGCTAATTCCTGAGCATCTACTGAAGTCCACACACACTGCCTCCGAGGATGTGCCCGTCCATGGCTATACACACCATCAGTCAAAAGGTGCCGTGCCCCAGCTAACAGTGGAGGAAGGACTGGGACGCCCTGGGTGAAGGAAGCTCAAAGAAGAATGCAGTGGGCTCTCAAGAGATGACAAGCAGACAGAAAATAATCCTCTGATTCACAGGACACCTGTCCTGCCCAGGACCACGGTGGGCAGCCTGGGATTGGAGAGGACTCCTGGGGGCACAGACACCTCTAAAGGATTAGAGAAGAAGGAATGGAACTCTGAAGATTTCTGGATACAGCTGAAAGAACGGGTATAGCACACTCAGAAGCCCATGACAATGGTCTTCAAATACTTACAGTGGATGAGAGTGTTAGATTTGTTCTTTGCCTCCATGGAAGGCAGAATGACACCAATAATAGCAGTGACACACTCGTGTGTGGCAGGAATTAGGTGGATCCTGTACACCAGGACCTGGCTATGCTCTACAAGGAGGACCTGGCTATACTCTACAGGGAGTTCCTTGACCAACCCTCACTGGTGGGGTTGAAGTAAATAGAACCTGTGACCCCTTTACCAGTTAGGAAAAGATTAAGTCAGGCACATGAGCTTAGTTAAGCCTCTGCCCATGGTCACACAGCTAGCAACACAGACAGCTAGGATTAGACCTTTGATCTGGCTGACTCCCAGACCCATGCTGCTGATCAATGCGTGGTGTCACCTTGTGCTTTAACACAAGGAAAACCGTTCTCAGAAAACGTAAGGAGGATATGTGAGCTCCTTGTGGTTGGACGTGCTCAAGCTGAGATGGTGTCATTCCTCCGGGAGATTTGTGGGCAGAGATGTGGCTGCATGAAGTCCAAATCCTCTTCCAACCCTGAGCTGTCACACCGATTCAGGAGTTAGGGAGTCGTGAGCCAGCTTGTTCCCAGCTGAAGAGAAGCGGAGAGCCCAGAAAAGGCATAGGCTCGTCTGTTCAGATATATTCTTATGTTTGCCACTGTGTTCCAGCAAGAGCCTGTATGTATGTCGTCCACTCTGTTTCGCAGACCTAAGACCTGGGGAAGAAGCACTGAGATGCTAGCCCCAGAGTGGAGATGGGCAGTGACTCACCTCATATTTTTCAAGAGCTACTTCTCAGTCAAAAGCACCAGTTATTAGGAAAGGTTCTTCTGTATTTAAAAAACAAACCAAAAAAAAGGTGCTTCTTTTTAATTGTCTGAAACTACTGTAAGCTGATAAGCTTGACTTCCCCAGTCCTGAACTGGGTGATCCAGGTGGAGAAATAGTGGGAGGTTGGGACAGGCACACATAGAAAAGGGTTCTGGGTGGAGACTAGACAAAGCCTAGACCTGCTGGCCTCCCAGACCTACCTGAGGCCCCACCTTCAGACCTGCTTTCTTTTAGGTCAGACGGAAGGGACCTCCTTTCCCACGTGCTGGTTATATAAAATAGCAATTGGTATCTATTAGCTTTTACCATTGGAAACTGCAATATGTTTAGGTTAAATTGGCTAAAGATAGTAATATAGAATAATAGTAATAATATTAGCAATCAAGCAAGTAGTGGCATCGATGTTTACTCATTAGTACTTGAATCTGCAAAGGACTGTGATGTGTTCTTATTTTCTTTGAAGGTCTCGTTTCTCACTTGATAGCAGATGGGTGGATGAGGGAGGGAAAGCATGCTTTCATTTTCTGATTTAATGCAATTCTGGCCCTCTGATTTCCAACAGCCTTTTTTATGTTAACATGGTTCATTTCGAGAAAATATTGGTCCTTTGGGATTTTTTCCTGCTCCTCCTCTCTTTCTTTTGATCTAATGGTGCCACAGCGTAAGGGAAGTTCAGGTAACATCATGGGTGAGGGGAAGGAGTCCTCAAGGGTGTCCCTGGGTCCTTGCTGGCCTTGCCTGAGCTGGGGGTCCTCTGACCTAGTACTGGGCCGCCTGCGTGTGCAGCTTCTGCGGGCTTCTATGGACACCTATGGACTGGGCCCTTGCCTCTGCCTGGAGGTCCCTGGAACTGTTGCCTCCTATTCCTGACTGTCTTCTTCCTGATCTTTTGGTCTTTGTAGCGCCGCCGAGATCCCTGGGGCTGGTAAACTATCAAGCATGTTCTCTCTGCCTGCCTCTAGCGTGTGAGGCCCCGGGAGTCTGTTCCTGTCCTTTCACTCTGTCCGAGCTTCTCTGCCTGCTTCCTATCACAAGTGGGTACACTGGATCCCAATGCAGTCTTTCGGCCTGTGCCCAAGGAAGAGGAACCCTGACCTCGGTGTGCCTGTAGTTTCTCAAACTATGAAGAGCTTCTAGGAGTTTCCTTTCTCCCTGTCCCTCTCCAGATTCACTTGAATGGTAATGGGCAAAGAGTAGTGGGGACCCTCCTCGGGCTGACCAGTTCTCTCGTCTGTTTCTGTCTCCTTCTTTTTCCCTTCGGGGTGGAAAGAGCTCCCCTTAATTTCAGGTCACCCTCTTTTCCTACTTGATGAAAATTTTCTACTGATTAATATAGGTGTGTCTACTTTATGACCTTCTTTGATCTAGGTGGGATGAACTTCACCCTTGCTTGGGAATCAACATTAGAAATATAATAGGGTGCATTTGAGAAACAGTATCCTTGATGTCTACGAAAAGATGAGGTGGGTGCCAATCACTTTGATTCGATGCTCCTAACAGTCCTGTGCACAGACTCATTTTACAGCTGATACAATGTAGGCAGAGAGATGGAATGATTTATCTGAGGTCATTCAGAGTAATTGGTGCCATGAAACTGGGATTTAGACCCAGACCTCCCAGACTGTAAAATGTAAGGACTTCGCACTAGCTGTAATCATCACATGTCTAAAATATCCCTAATACTGGGGCGTCTGGGTGGCTCAGTCAGTTGAGCATCCTGCTCTTGGTTTTGGCTCAGGTCATGATCTCGGGGTCCTGGGACTGAGCCCCATGTCCATCTCGGCACTCAGTGTGGAGTGTGCTGGAGATTCTCTCCCTCTGTTTCATCCCCCGCTTGTGTGCATGCTTTCTCTAAAATAAAGAAATAAAATCTTCCAAATATTGCCAATGCATCCATCACATATGTGTATCATACAAGTTTGCTTTGGGAGGGAACACCGTATATTCATATATTTCATAAAGCATCACTCAGAGAGAAAGAGGAACCTTGATTTTTAAAATGTAATATTCCAACATTATTGTAATATTTTAGCATTTAACAAAATACACATACTACTACTGATGTAATACTTCAACTCGGAAAGTTTTGTACCTCGTGTTCCCATCCCCGGGCTCAGTTCCCCACCCCCTGCCTCTGCAGGGTGGGCCTGCTGTTAATAGTCCCCGATGTGGGTCGGCAGAGCTGGAGCCCCACATCCTGATCTCCCGTCCAGCTCCCCAAAACCTAGCGCCGTGTCGTGTTCTACCCCCACGGAGAGCATGGGCTGAACGACAGACTGACTGAGAGAAGCTACACGGCCGGCAACCAGCAGGGGAGAACGTAGTTCTGGGAGTCAATGTGGTGGTGAACCATGAAGCCCAGAGGCAGGTAGGAGGAGCAGCAGACTCAGCAAACATCGCCAGCTCCTGTAGACCGGCCGATGGCCCGCGGGAGCCCAGAGAGGAACAGACTGTCGCGTGTCGGGCGCCTGGCCTGGCCCTCACATCAGGCGGTGAGTGTCGTCCATCCTGACGGTGAAGGTCGGACATCATCGTGATGGCAAACGTCTGCTCCCTTGCTTTGCTCCCTATTTCCCGGCCCCCTCGGAGTGGGAGCCCACCTCTCACTCTGACCGCCGCCCACACACTCAGCGCCCCCCACCCCCCGCCCCGGCCCGTAACATGACCAAGCACCGACCTTTGTCTCAGAGGGGCTCTGGTTTAATTCTGGATTATACTTGATCTTTCTCCGGGAAGACTTGGGCCTGGCCCTCAGAGACTCGTGCATGGATCGGCCCATAGCGCAGGGTCCAGCCTCAATTACTGATCTTTCTCCAAACATTTGAGTCCTCTTTTTGAATTTAAGCTCAATGACGGGAACTAACACGTGCTGCAAAACTTCTGTGGAGCAGCTGCCTCTGAATGGATCCATTATTTGTTTAGAGGAGCTACTTTTTTCATCATTCTCTGAAAAAAATCCTGATTCTAATTATTCATGGTTTCTAAAATTGCCTCTGTCTCCATGTGTTGGCTCTGAGGTTTTCTCTCACTTATCACTATGTATATTCTGTGCTCTCAATTATTAGTGCTAAGCCCATTCCTTTGTGTGCTCCATACTATGTCAACATTGGGGGTAGTTTCCCTCCCTCCATTCCTTCCTTCCTTTCTTTTTTCTTCCTTCCTCCCTCTCTCCTTCCATTTCTTCCTTCCTTCTTTCCTTCCCTTTTCTTTCCTTTCCTTTCCTCTCCTCTTTCTTTCTTCCTTCCCTCCTTCCTTCCTTCCTTCCTTCTTTCCTGCCTTCCTTTTCCTTCCTTTCCTTTTTCCTTCCTCCCCTCCCCTCCCCTCCCCTTCCCTTCCCTTTCCTTCCCTTTCCTTTCCTTCCTTGAACACTGACTGTGTGCTAAGCACTGGAAATATAGCAGTAAGCAAGACAAAGTCTCTGACATCATAGAGATTAAGTTTTAGTGAAGACTAATGATACCCAAATAAATAAATCAATAGGCAAGATATTTAAAGAGAAAAGATTGCTGCGTTAGAGAGAATCTGACAGGAGGTGGACAGAGTGGTAGTGGGATGACCTCTCCAGGGAGGTATCATTTAAAAAGAGAAACTAAATGATGAAAACAGCTGGGGGAAGCGCTTTCCAAAACATAGGAATGGCAAGAGCATATGCCATGTGGTGAGAGGCCAATCTTGGAGGCTTGCAAGGGGCAGTGGGGCACGCCATGCGAGCGGTAGTGGACAAGAGCCCACCCTCGGGGAACGAGGCAAGGTTTTCACATTTTATTCTAACGGTACCCTGTGTTGAACCTGTTATGTGGACTCTGTGTTAGTTGGGATGGAGTGATAAAAATGATTGCATTGAAGGGTCCAAAGACTATGCTGTGAGGAGGGAGGCTCCGGTGAGGGTAAGAGCCACACGCAGAGGCAGGAGCTCCCCAGGCTTTCTGCAGCGTTCCGGGGCTATTGGGGAGACAGCCAGTTTTCACTGTAAATGTCCACCATCAAGTCAAACCCGTGAAACCATCCAGAAGCTAGAAATTGCTCCCAGCCCTTTGCCCTGGTAGCATCACCTTCTTTCATCAGAAGGGGTGTGCATGTTTGTGTGTGTGCGCGCACGCGTGCGTGTGCAGGTGCACAGGGAACACGAAACGTATGCCAGGCTGAGCTCCTCCTTTGCTTTCATTTTAAAGCTCACATCTCACGTTGGGTTGGGTATTTTGAGATGTCAGCTCCGGCGAAGACGCAGTGCAGCTGCAGACATAATAGGTATGGACAGGTACCCAAGACAAAGCACTTTCAGAACAAAAGTTGTCAGTATTTTCTGCAGGTCTCTGCCGTGGCTTGCACAAACTGCAGCTCTTTCTTCCAAATTTTATTTAAGAAATAATTGTTTTCTGTTAAAGACTTGTAACCAGCAGCCCTGGCAGAGACTCACGTTTGTATCCAAAGCTCACCCACTGGGGATGGCCCTCCCTCGCACGCTTGCACTGCCGCATCCACGGAAGCTCTGTGAACGACGAGGGAAAGCTTCTCTCGCCTCTCCGTTGGGCTGGACCGCCAGACGACATGGTTACCCGAAACGTTACTACGGGTGGTACTTACCTACACAAATCGAAGTTGCCTTAGTACAACTGATTCTGAGACCAAGGCTGCAACCGCCATCCATCACTGCTAGCGTGAAATACCGAAGTAGCTTCGTGTCTTTATTAATTGACTTTTTGCATTTTGTAAATACTGGAGTGCTAACGAAGAGCTATTACCATGGGGGAAAATGGGGGAAAATTGCTCCCAAAAGAAAGATAAGAAAAAAGGTAAGAGGAGAGGGGTAAAGGAGTCCCAGGCAGGCTGGAAGAGCTCCGTGCCCGGGACAGTCTCCTCTGGTGTTCAAGCATCAGAATCTTTATTCCTGTGTTTGGCAGTTGTCAGAATTTCAACTATTACATATATACAAGGTAGACACAACGTGGGCATATGCACAAATGTAGACATAAACTTATACCTATATAGACACCTTTGCATATACACATACATATGTACTGAACTGTTTATTACAAAAGTACTTACAAGCATTCACTCATCCAGTTAATTGGCAGATATTTGGACGCTACAAAGTGCCAGCCACTATTCCAGGTGGTAGGAATACATCAGTGAACAAAAAAGACAAAATCTCTGCCCTCTTAAGAGTTTCAAAAAAAAAAAAAAAAAGAGTTTCCATTAATTTTAATGGTTCTGGGGTATTCTGTCAGATGCCGATACCGTATTTGGCTTAGCCGTTCTCCTGTTTTGGGGACCTTCCAGTTGTTGCTGATCGTTATAGAAGGTCCTCAACTTAGGATGGCTCCAACTTAATGACTTTATGGTGGTGTGAATACCCATTCAGTAGAAACCACACTTTGAATTTTGCATGTGGATGTTTTCCTGGGTTTAGCAACATGCGGTGTGACCTTCTCCTCTGATGCTGGGCAGTGACCGCAGCCCCCAGGCAGCCACGTGACCACGAGGGGGAACCCCTGATACACAGACAGGCGCTCTGTATCCGTAGGACCACTGTGTTTCTGTACTGTCAGTGTAGCAGTCAATAAATTGCACGTGATATTCACGCTTTATTATAAAATAGGCTTTGTGTTAGATGAATTTGCCCAATGGTAGGCTAATGTAAGTGTTCTGAGCACGTTTCAGGTCAGCTAGGCTAAGCTATGGTGTTTGGTGGGTTATGTGGATAAATGCATTTTCGATTTGTGCACTCATCTACTTTTGATGGGCTTAATGGGGACCCAACCCCATTGTAAGTCCTAGAAGATCTGCATTAAACAACGTTGCACTAAGCATCCTTGTACATTCTTGTTGTATGTTTGAGCATGTATCTGTAGAATAGATTTCTTATTTAAAACCCCTACAAAAAGTTATTCCCCCAATTAAAAGCTTTAAGATGAGTTTCATTATGAATTATGGATTTTGATCAATGCCGTTTTGCCAGATCCAGAAAGTAATTTCAATAAAAGGTTAGGGGAAAACCCCTCTGGGGTTCTTTTTCTACTTCCCTGCCTTTTTCCATATGCCAAAAAAAAAATTTTTTAATGACTTCCTTGCCAGTAACTGCTTTTGGCATAGCCAGAGGCTGAACATCATGGTGGGGGGGGGGGGGGGGGCTGGAAAGGAACATTTGGCTCCAAATTGCATAATTTGGCAAGTCCTTCTACTACGGTAGTCATGTTTTTGTAAGATTCAGTGAACTTTCTAAAGGCTGACTCTCTATCAATAGTTTGCTGCAGTGAAGCCACGGCAACATGGCTGCCTCTCTCTGCCTTGACTCGTTCCTCTCTACCCTGTAGTTCAGGGCTCTGTGGGGTTCATTTGTTTGGGTTCTTGCAGTGTTCTCTCACCCAGTGTGGTAAGCCTTGCTTCTTCTTTATTCCCTCTTGTATTTAAGCCCTTTCCCCTTTGGGGCACCTGGGTGGCTCAGTCAGGTTAAGTGTCTGCCTTTGGCTCAGGTCATGATCCCGGGATCCTGGGATCAAGCCCCACATTGGGCTCCTTGCTCAGTGGGGAGCCTGCTTCTCCCTCTCCTCCTGCTTTTGCTCTCTCTCTCAAATAAATAAATAAAATCTTAAAAAAATAAATTCTTTCCCCTTCTAATAAGTTACCTCAGACATGATAATAGAAGGCCAATGAGGGGTTCAGTTCCCAAACTCCATTGGTGTCCATCTTTGTCTGATGCTATAATAATAACAGTGGCAAAGAGTCCTTTTTTTATTTTGAGTATGGGGGACACACAGTGTTCCATTAGTTTCAGGTGGGCAATATAGCAATTGGACAAGTCCGTACATTAGGCTATGCTCCTGACAAGCGTAGCTACCATCATCACCACACATCGCTTTTACAACTTTGTTGACCATATTCCTTAACAGTAGCAAATACTCTCGAGTACTTCCTCTGTGTGAGGTGCTGTGCTAAGCCCTCATCATTTTTGTTTCATTCCTGTAGTAACCCTACGGTATAGGAACCATCCTCCTCATCTTCCGTAAGATTTTTTTATTCTCAATAAAAAAATGAGAAAGTAAGTACTCCAAGTGCACACAACTGGAAGTTGGAAGATCTGGGATTTGAAGCCAGGTCTTTTGGATTCTGGGGTCCCACACTTCTGAGGCCGTGCGTCCCGCCTCATTTCCTGTCTAGGCCAGGTCTGAGGGTGTTTTGGGTTGGAGGAGCTTTTCTTTACTTACTTCTCTGGCACACCTCAAGGCCACAGCCTTGGGCCAGTGCTGGGCTTCTGAGAAACGTGATAAAGTATTTATGATGCTGCTGGTGATAATTATGACCTCATCTTCCAAGACAGACCTACAAGACTTAGACTCAGAGACCTGCGTTAGATTACTGGCTCTATCACTTATTGAGTCCAGTGACCTTTCTAGGTTTCTTACCTTGGAAAATAGTGGCCATAATAACTTCCTTATAAGTTGTGGTGAGGATGAGACAGTATGTGCATTAGCACCTACAAAAGGATACTTTTATTGTTAGTTCTTATTATTGTTCCAAGTGATTCAAAGACAATTCAAATTTCCATGAGAAAGAAGTATAGAAATCTGAGTTCCTAACTGAAGAGACACCGAAGTTTCCAGGAACTCCAACATGGAGGAACCTTGAAAACATTACACCAAATGGAAGAAGCCAATCACTAAAGGCCACATATTGAATGATTCCATTCATATGAAGTATCTGGAATAAGCAAATCTATATGGACAGACAGTATTTCATTGGTTGCCTAGGGCTGGGAGGTTTAGGGGGAATGCAGTGTGACCACTAACGGGTATGGAATTTCTTTTTGGGGTGATTCAAAGAGTCTAGTGTTGATTGTGGTGATGGTTTTTAACACTCTGAACATACTAAAAACCATCGAGTGGTATACTTTACATGGGCGAACAATGAGGTATTGGAATGACATCTTAATAAAAAGTTTCTGTTAAAAATAAGTTTCTGATATCTGTTTACTTAAAAGAAATTGAGAAATACCACAGTCAGTCATGTTTATATTGAATGCATTTCTCAGAAAAAGTACTGTCTCTTTCTTAGCCGTGGCACTTAGACAAAAGGATCAAAAAATCCTTAAAAAGTTAGATGCAAAAAAAGCTAAAGGCAAAACAAACTCAGGAAGAAAAGCTAGACGGAAAAAAGTAGAAAGCTGGAAATGAGACGGCCTGTAAGTCCACACTGAACCTGACTCATGCTCAGCAGGGCACGCATTTTGAGCTATTTGTTAAACAGTGATGGACCCGCTGTGATTCATTCCCCCTCTCTGGTGGGGAATCCATGTGACAAAATGG
>CM052810.1:55969747-56006883 GCA_028533885.1 Nasua narica
GTCTGGCCTCTCCACAGGCTGAACGAGATTGGAATTCAGAGATCCACTCAGGGCAGCAAGCACAGGCAGAGACCCAGTGCGGGTGGGGTTCCGTGGTGGAGGCCGAGGCAACGGGCACCTGTGTGGTTTCAACATTAACATGGAAGCAGCCAGACCCCGGACTTGCACGGAGAGGCTGAGACATTCGTTCAGAAGCTGGGCTAGGTGGTGGGCCCCTCAGTCTACCCACCGCACACCGAGGCTATCCCGGCCCAGGGCCATTACTCCCTCATCTCTGGGCAAACCCAGGCTAGTAGAGCTGAGTGCTTCCCCTCCAGGCATAATACTGGCCTTCAGTGGCTAGCGGGTTCCAAAGGGAATCCCATTAGCTCTCAAATGCCCAAGTTTATTTTTGATGTTCCTGAGGCACGAGAGGCAAGCTAGTGAGGGCTTCAAGTTAAGAATCTTATGATTTCTCCACCACTGCAGGATTTCTTGACCCATTAATCGACTCTGTCAGTCACCAGAGGCTCCTGTGACCCCATGAACCGTTCACCGCAGCTGCAGGCGACCTCTCTGCGGGGTCCAAACGCCCAGCCCCCTGTTTTCCGCTAAATCTTTTGGCACGCACCCAGGCAACAAGGTAAAAGACATTCACTGCGGTTTGTCCAGTTAAAACCAGTACCTGCTGTAGGTGGGTGTTGATTTCAGATCTGAGCCTTGCAGGACATGTTAATGGTGTGCTACTGGGCAGAGTGGGAAATACCATCGGAGAGGGGAATTCAGAGTGCAGAAAATACTACTTCGTGGAAGGGACACCGGGTCAGGAGCACTGTGTCAGGACTTAGGAGACCTGAACTCCAGTCTTGGCTCTACTACTGACTATACTATAGCCTGGACGGGTCTCGGTGTTGCTGACTGTTAAATATGGTTCATACTTGTGCTCACTCTCTGTCACAACAATCTGATGAAATCATACAGGGAAAAGGATTTCAGAAATTAGAAAGTGCTTTAATTCTTTCATTCAAAAGTATTTGATAGCAGCATATTGGTCACTAACTAAGTGTAGCCGGCCAGGAGGGGGTCACACAGAGCCGAGATCCCCCGGGGGTCTCTGCAGTCTGGGGGGTGAGGCTGGGCCTCCACGGGCACGAGAGAAGGAAGCAGAAAGGGGAGCCCTGGGCAGAGGAGCAGGGTCCGGAGCCTGGGAAGGAAACTGAGACGGGAAGGGGAAGACAGTTCCCTCAGGTTCAACCGGCAAAGCTTAGGTCCATGGAGCCGGGCTCGAGGGATCAGGAACCACAGTCCAGAGCCTGGAAATCAGAGGCTCAGAGGTTCAGAAAGGGGGCTGCCGAAGCACTGGGAGGTGACCCCAGCAAGGTGCTGGGCGCAGGCAGTGTAAAGGGAGAACAGGCCTTTTCGGCATCACCTCCCCTCCCAGACCAGGTGAGCGAGATGGCTGAAGAGACAGAAAAAAGCTCTAGGTACGTGTAGAACAGAGTGGTGGCGCTCCAACCGGCGCCTGCGTCAGAATCACCTGGAGTGTTTCTTAAGACACAGCTGGCTGGGCCCCACTCTCGAGTTTCTGAGCCAGTAGGTTTGGGGTGGGGCCCTTGCCCAGAGCTTTTGCTTGTCTAACAAGTCCCCAGGTGCCGCGCATCTGCTGGTCCGAGGGTGACACTTAGAGACCCGAGCGCACTGGGGCAGGCACTCTGAATTCCTGGCGTATGAAAGAACCGGTAAGCAGAGGAAGCAGGTCTGGACGGTCCTGGCAGCCTCCTGACCGTGGCAGGTGTTCTGACTTGCCTCTGACGCAGGCTCACACCCCCCCCAGCGGTGACAGTGGGCTGGCGGCCCTGGCCTGGGGGAGGGGGGCGCTGCTGCTACTGCTTTCTCTGCCTGTTGAATCTTGGGCAGGGAGTATCCTTGGCCGGAGCGCCCGGGTCCTCTCTGCTTCAGCTCCGCAACTTGGGGATGCTCCAGGCAGGTTAGGACTACCACTTACGGAGACAGTTTGGGAGCATTTTTTCTTTTCTGGAATATTTGCACGTGGGCAGACATCTCTTGTGTCATGCTGGATCTCTCCTGCTTTGTCTGCCTTTCTTCAAGGCTTGCGAGAGGTGGCGATTTCCCGGTGACATTTTTCGCTTTCTGTGATTCTTCTGCACCAGTTGTGCACCTTAAACTGGGAAAAGTTGGGTGGCCAGTTTACTCTCGATCCCTTGCACGGTGGTAGCAATATGATGGATCATGCATGGAGGTTTCTCTCCCCGCCCCCCTTCCTTCCGATTCCCTCTGCATTGAGACACACAGAAGCTCTTCACTCCTTAGTCACAATTTTCTCAGTGCTCTGGTGGTGGGGAGAGAGACAAAGGAGAGTATAAGAAGCAAATTATTATTCAGGCGTAGAGGATGGAGTCCGTTGGGCATGGGTGGGTCAGGGAAGTTTCTCTAAACTGGTGTTTCCCAACTCTGGCTGCGTGATGGACTCGCCTGGGAGCTTTTTATACTAATACTCAGGACATGAGATTCTGACTTAAGCTTATCTGGGATGGGACCCCTGGCACTGGAGAATTTGAATCTCCTCGGGGTATTGTAAGGTGTAGTCAAGCCTGAGATTTGCTGTTCTAAACCAGTGTTTCTTAACAACACCTAGAGGGCTAAGCACCGCTGCATTTTGGTGTGACTTCCTTTTAACAACCGCAAGCCACGTTGAGGAGGGCTGGAGGCTGCCCCCTATGGGGGAGAAGGCCACACCACAACCTTAAGTTTAGACAGGTGACAATGGGAAGTAGGTGTCTCAGGAACAGATGGGCAAGATAAGAAAGGCGAGTTCTGAAGGCAGCAAGAAAAAATCCCCAGCTGGGGATGACAGAGGCTGGAACCAATTCAGGAATATGAGCCAAAGATGATAGTACCAAGAGAGCAAACGACCAGGTTCAGGTTATCCCAGGCCCATGGAGCCAGCACGGGGCTAAAGCTTGATTCTAGAACCAACTGCAGCAGAATTCAGGAGCTCCACGTGTCCCGTGTCCTGGGCCAGAATTGGGTGAGTGGGACCGCAATCACCTGAGGTGTTCACAACCAAGACATGAAAAAGAGGAAGCCGGCAGGGTCTTGAAAAGTAAAAAGGGGCAAGGAGGTTGTTTGGTCTCCATCAAGCTCATCGACCAGCTGCATTGTTTTTGTTTTTGTCTTCACCAAACTGACCAAATGTTTCTGACACTGTATAGATCCCTGAGATGATGAGAATGCAGACAGAACGGTCCCTTGGAGCCCTGCTCCTTAAACTTGAATAGTGCAAATGAGTTCCCTGGGGATCTTGTTAAATGGGTGATTCTAATTCATTTGGTCTGGAGTGTGTGTGTGTGTGGGGGGGGGGGGTTGCTGGAGGGGCCCGAGACTCTGCATTTCTCACAGTCTGCCACGTGATACTTTTCTGAGGACCACTTTTGAGTAGCGTGGACTTAGAGGACAGGCGGGTGTCTCCCTTGAGTGCTCTGGAGAATGACACCTGGCAGGGACCCGTGGAGTCACTACCGAAGGGGAGGTTGACACATGCTTTCCCTCTTTTCTCAGATTAAGGGGGTCTGCTGCTTTTGCGGAAGGATCCCTTTCTGTGAGCGAAGTAACTTCCTGAAGAACTAAGTACAAGGACCCCATCGGGCTGTAAACAATGTTTCCCATCTCGCACTTTCCTTCCCCATGCCCTGTCCCATCGGGAAGGCCCATGTTCCACAGAGTGAACCAGGCTTGAGCTGACCTGGTGAAGCAAGAACCACAAATAAGTAACCCGTTACCTGGAAACAGAGTAGCAAGTCCTTCGTAAATGAATGTCAATGAGGTATAATTTTCTGCTGGAGCAGAATTCCTACACCTGACAGTATTCTTAATATACTTTAATTAAGAGGTTAATCTGTTGTAGAAATTGCTTTTCTCTGAAGCCACCTGAAATCAATTTAAACTCAATTACAAGTGGTTAGCTATTGTTTATGTGGTTAAAGATTAGAGAATACATTTTTGCTTGTCAGGAGCCTTCCGAGCAAATTTTGAATGTCATGATCAGAGGAGAGTCTGAATAGTTGAGTGCCCTTTAATGGGCATAGAGAAACCATTAGAAAATATAATCAGTCATATTTGATGACTTGACCTTGGGACTCAGCTAGAAAAGGGTCTAATCATTTCTGTCCCTTAAGTGCCACCAGGATTGCTCTGCTGAAATTAATTGATCATTACGTGCTTTCTGAGAGCCTAATATACCCTATTTGATGGAATATAAATTGCAAAAATAATCTGTAAATTATATAACAAGCTTCAGAATACATTTGCCCTCTGTCTCTCTAGCACAGATTAAATCTGACAGCTAGTTTCAAAATGATCAAAATTGCTTGACTCCTCCAATAGTTTGGAATGCTTGAGTTTTACAAAGAAAAAAAAAAATCTATCGCCTGGCGTGTGCCCAGTATATAAATTTGAATTACAATCCATTTTGCATCAGTAAAATGTAGAGATAAAAAGAGGTCTGAGAAGGTTTTCTGGGGCCTGAATGCATTATTTTATTCAATTGCTTAGTAAGGTACTTAGCTGCTATTAAAAATTTGGATGCATGTCAGAGAGAAGGAAGCAGTTTTGAATCCTATCCACTTCCGCGCTAAGTATATGAAAGAATTACATGCCTCTAATAGGCCAGCCGGCTTGCTAATGTGATACCCCATAGTCTGGTTGAACATATACAATGACAGCACACTCCGCTGATTATTGGTGGGTTAAAGGTCTCTTGTCATCCTTTCAGGTGTCAAAATGATGAATCCAATTACCTCCTCTGTTTATGTGTATTCTTCTGGGATCAAGACATTCTGCCATTATAGTGTGCACATTCCATGACATTTGGGTTAAAGTTGCTGAAAGTCTTTCTCTAGAACTCTTCCCCTCTAGGGAATTATTTTAAAATGTTTCCTTTGGGTTGACACTTTTCATATTCACAACAAACCTTCCAGGATTTTCTTCCATAAATGTTGAATGGTTCACTATTGAGTAGAAGACCATCTGTTCCTCCTAATTGGCATAATGAGGGAAGACCACACTTTTGGAGCCTGGAGGGGGAAAAAAAAACAACACAATAACGCTTGATGAAGTGGGCTCAGAGTAGAGTTTAGCAGAAGAGACTGGGGCAGCTCTCTAGATGCCAGGCCCGTGGGAGGTTTTCTGGGAACTGGACCGTTGAAAGCTAATATCTCTTGGGAGTTGAGTGTGGCGGGTTGGTGGTGGTAAAGCTGAGCTCTGGGGACCAAGTTTATTACATTAGGGCTCTGGGTCAGATTACAGGGGTTCAGATCCCGGCTCTGTCACTTACTAACTATGAACCTCCGGGAAGACTTCATAGCTTCTTAAAACCTCAGTTCCCCCAACTGTAAAATGAGGATGATAGTGAAGATTGAATGCACGAGTCTGTACAATGCTTGGTAAGAGTGTCAGGCATGCATGCTTACTAAGTTCTTCATCGTAATTAAGCAGAGCATAAAGTGATTCAGTGTTTCTCTTTTCTGAGCCCTAGCCAGGGGTGCATGATCTGAGAAAAAATTTTATTTTCCTGGCTTGTGAAATTTTTGATACGCAAAGTCTTACAAAGATACCCAAATGAAGGGTGCCTGAGTGGCTCAGTTGGTTAAGCGACAGCCTTTGGCTCAGGTCATGATCCCAGAGTCTGGGATCAAGTCCCACATCGGGCTCCCGGCTCCGTGGGGGGTCTGCTTCTCCCTCTGACCTTCTCCCCTCTCATGCTCTCTCTCACTGTCTCTATCTCAAATAAATAAAATCTTTAAAAAAAAAAAATACCCAAATGAAGCCTGCATCTGATTTTTCATTCCACAGGTACCTTTATGACAACTCCTCTTGGAGTGAGGGTGGGATGGGGGACTGGAACGGTACTCATGACAATGCCTGCCCTGGGGAGGGGGCTGGGGGGGCTGTGTGGTAGTCTCAGTTCCTCCACAAAGCAGCTGTGCGAGGGTGAGACAAGAAGTCCCTCCTTCTCTGGGCTCAGTTTATTTGTGTAAAGTGACAGGGTTGAACAGATAACTGTTAAGATGGTTTAGAGCACTGCAATTCTGTGATTCAATATCGGTAGCCATTTCTAGAATGTTCTCTGCTCCACACGCAGGCCACCCTGGTCAGAGGGTGGGCACAGACAGGGCAGCATGGCAGTCCAGGGACCCCCATCCCCGGCTTTCGGCTTCGTGCTGCTTGACCTCTCTGTTCATGGCAAACATGGTCCCGCGTGGGTGGTCCAACGTGGGTGGTCCCACGCGGGGGGCCATTTGCTAAGGCATGGGTATACAGCCTTTAAAAATCATGTCTCCCTTTGAGAAATACAAAACAAAAATCCCCCATTTCCTGAATTCATTCCATCCTGGGAGATGCTGCTAAGCCCCCTTCATAACCCCCAACACCCCTTCCCCCACTTTATGATTTGAGGTGTATCTGCTCTGTCCCACCTCGTCCCACCCTTCCCCAAACATCCACCCTCAGCAGAGGTCATAACAGGGCACCCCGAGGGCCAGAATCAACCCACAGGTGATATTACTTGTCCCCCCAGAAGGGATTTCCACAATTGGAATTAATTTCCTGGCATTGAAAAACCAGAAGATGTCACATAAAACCCAGCTTTCCAGCTTCTTTTGAAAAAAAAAAAAAAAAATAAGTAACAAAGAGGAAAATATGACCAGAATTTCCCCTAGAAGGATGACCCGGTTCTTCCAGCGCAGGGGCAAGAGTCTGGCCAGGAAGTGAAAAGGGCGACACCCTGACTCTTCACTCGGGAGTGTCTCAGTAGCGAGTTGAGAGATGTCCCCTCGAGCCTCTTTGAACTGGCCCAGGACCAGCAAGTTAACTAGTCACCCTGAGATCCCTGGTGCAGAGGGGCCTCATGGGAGAGCCTCAGTCCTGCCCCGAGGCTTGCTTCTCTCCAACTTGCCCCCCAGGCCCTCTAGTGCTTTCACTCCTTTGGGTCTGTGCCCCTCCCATGGGTTCATAACTTTTAAGAGTTTCAGTTCTTCAAGATTCAATCCCTGTGAACATGCAAATCCCTCAAACAGGATCTGCGCCCTGAGATTTAAATAAGTTATACATCACTATGCAAAAGGCTCTTATTGTATGTTTTGCTAGGAACGGAGAGGAGAGGGCTTGGGGACCAAGAAGTTCTAGGCTGGGCCCGAGGGTTAAAGCCACAATCTGGAAAAGGTGCAAGAGGGGATGGGGGCGGGACAAAGGCCTGACGTCTTTCACAAATCACAAAGTTGTGAAAGTTAGCACGGGGCAGGGGGAGCTAGGGAGCGATGTTGCCCTCTCTCAATGGACTCATCCTTCTCTTGCCTCCACACATTCTCTTGGGAGGGCGGGGGCTTCTAGCCATCTGCTGTCTGTAGGAGGACAAAAAAATCCTCCGGGGGCAATAGAACTGTGGAGAGGAGGTCTGGAACAACTTTACTGCAACTAATTTTAGGACTAGAACACACGTAAATAGCATGCTGCCTCTGGACCTGATTTTCCTCGGGTGCTAAACTGCATTAAATTCCAGTCCTGAATTTCCGTAATTCTGGTTTCCTTTGCTATCTCGCAAGAGCTGTGACTTTGGGCCCCGGGGAGGGTTCATCACCGGTGTAAACCTGCATTTGACTTCACGTGGCACTCCTCGGCTTATTTGCCAGTCGGGTCACAGGTGAGTCCTGTTGAAAGCGATTCTGCAGAAATTGTACTCTCGAGAAGGTTTGGATTAGAATCCCCAGCATCACTACATCGAAACTAGTGAGGACAATACCACCGGTGGCTCACGTCAACCCAGGAGATTGAGTTCAATGTGCCGGTCAATGACTGACCTCAGAAAGAGTCAAAGGCCACGAAATCAATATCTACGTAGTAGCTTCAGGACAATATTGAGTATTACCTTGAATTGAGTCATTCATTTGAGAACCCAGTTACCGGACCAAATGCGAGAACAGATGCCCACACCCCACACGTGCCGACAAAAGGAAATTCTGGTCGAGGAGATAATCTCCATTGATTTAGTCATACAATGAAAGGTTTCGCTCCTGTGCAAAATCCGTTAACAGGCAAAGGCTTTCTGCTTTGTACTCTAAAAGCTCTAACTCCATTTCCCTAGAAATAGCGAGCGTACTATGTCACATTAAATTCCCTCTCTGTCAGCTGAATTGTCTGGCATGGAATTTTTGGGTTGAATCATTTTTGTCTAAAAAGGCAAAAAAAAAAAAATCATTTGCTTTTTCTCTCCATAATTCTTTTGTTCCTTCACCGGGTACTTCAGCCAAATCCTACTGAAGGAATGAACTGCGGCTTATGCGGCGTGCAGAGGTGATAGGAGGCTTGCGTGATCCACGAAAGCTGTCGGAATATTTTTAGAAAAATAGTTAAAAACACGAATTCTGTCATCTTGTCATTATGCAACTGTCCTACCTGTACAGTCTCCTCCAACCTTCTGTATGTATGTGGTTGTAATAAAAAGGAACACACGGTTTTTTTCTATTGTTCTTTTAACACTCCAAACTTGCTCCATAGGCTTCATTTTTTTAATGACTGGATAATAATCCATCAAATGAGTATTCCATTTTGGTAGGTGGCCAGACTGCTTCTAATTCTTCACGTCTCTCTTTTTCTACATTCTTTACAATGTGACTTTGTAGCTCCTTCCACCAGGGGGTAAAGTTTCTTTTCCGACCCCTGGAATATGGTCTGGTCTTATGACTTGCCCTGGTCAACAGAATATAGCAGAAGTGATGGGGTGCAGACTGCAGACTTGCGTCTCAAGATTTTTATACTTCCACGTGCCTTCTTGGATCGCTGCTATAGACCACTGTCATGAGAAAAATCCTAAACCAGCCTACTAGAGATTGGGAATGCATGTGGAAGGCGGCACCTGTCATCCCAGCTGTCATAGCCAAGCCTTCCTAGACCAATGGGCTTTCAGTTGATCTGTCAGCTGACCAGTCTCAGGAAGGAGTCCAGCTGAGACTGGGAGAAATCCCCTGCTGATCCGTAGCCTAGGGTGCTAGAGCAAATGCGTACTGTTGTAAGCCAAGGGTTTTGGGGTGGTTTGCCATGCAGGGATAACCGAGCCATAATTCTCAATTTCCATTTTGTTGCTTATGTAGGTCTTTCCAGGATTTTCTTAATTATGAAACAACGCTGTGACGAATATTTTGGTATAAGTGGAGCATGTGTTTCTAGGAGGTTTTTCATCTTGTTTAAGGAAGCTGGCAATTAGATTTTATCTCCTCTAGCCCTTACCGAAATCCCGTATTATTGAAATTCTGGGGTTGACTATAACATTATCATGGTCAAGCAAAAGTTAAGGTCTTATATTACCTAATTGCTTTATACGTCCTTCTGTGGAGCAATAGCAATGAATTTTCCTTATGGAAACATAAGGCACCTGGTCCTATCCCATCTCAGACCAAGTGAGTCATAAAAACCTCAGAAGCTCATAGAAACTTCTGTTTCATCTGGGCAAACCCTGAGCATATTGAGTCCTCTCAGGTGGTTCTAAATCATAGCAAATGGTCTTTTCTTTTCCATTTTTTTTTTTTTTTTGACCAACTCATTTTTTTTCTCCTCTAGAGAAACTCTGATTACCCCTAAAGTTTGGCGGCCTCCCGAAAGTGTCAAACCTCTTGCTGAATAGGCTGGGACCACTTGGGTTGTAGGTTGGCTGGGGGTCTCTAGCAAGTCATTTGTTTAAATAAAAAATCATTCTACTTAATGACTCCTTCGTGTAAACTGAAATAGTCCCACTATAAAAGCAATAATCATTGCTTCATTGGATATGTATATGGCTCTTGCCCAGCAATGGTCTATATTATGGTCAAAAGTCGGTCTGAGAAGATTGATATTTGAGAAGAGTTGTCTAGAGAAAACACTGGCCATCAAAGATCCAGCTTTTTATAAATTAGATCACTGGAAATCAATATAGCCTTGCTTTTTATTTTAGTTTCCTTGGTTCATCATCATTATTATTGGTGCTGTTATTGAGATCTCGTTAAGAAAAGAAAAGCTAGCGAAAGACTGAAAGACATTTCTAGAGCTTTGGAAATCTTGTCCTGGATGACATTGTCGTTTGTGGGGTTTTTTTTTTTGTTTGTTTGTTTTTTACCATTTCTTACATAGCAAACCAGACAATACTTTCTATTTAGATTTGGAAGCTGTCTTACACAATCTCTCCTTTGGTACGTTGTTGGTCTTTTCATTAGCTATGGAGAATTAGAGCCATCCTGTTGCCCTTTTTCTTTGACTAGCAACACGTTCAACTGTAGTATGCGTCTTTACTTAGATCATCCGATAATTCTTCTCCCTTCATTTTCCCTTCATGGCTCACCTACTATTTTAATTTTTTATAACATTTTTTATAACATTTGCAAGTTCCTTTGACGACTTTTTGATAATATTCCTGTCCTCTCCTGACTACGTAGGCCTGTGGAAGTCCTTCTCATTCTGATCACTTGCCTTACCAGAAAATAAGAACTCCTGTCAGGGAATATTAGAACCACCAGGTCCTTCACTCATTGTGCAGAGTCGTGGAAGCTCAGACAGCCCGCCTACCTGAAGGGAGTTCACTGAGGCGGTAGGTAACAGAGCCAGCTCTAGAATGGAGACACTGACTCAGGCTGTCTTTGAACTAGATACATTATGTCCAGTACTCTGGCTAAAAATGAGAAAAGCACCACCGGTAGGCATTTCACTCACCACAAGAGTCTTCATGATTAAGAGAAAGACCCCGCCCTTTTTTTTCAGTGTCAGTAGAAGTTACATTTTCCAAGAATTTCTGGCATCTCCTTTGTTACCCAAGTCTAAATAAAGTCCAAGAGGTGGGTGAGTTAAGTCCCAAATTTTAGTGTTCTTATCCACTTCTGTAATTCGATATTCTTGAGCAACACCCACTAAAAAGCCAAGAGTCTGGGTTATCCAGTACAAGACTCTTCCTACCCAGTCCTCCTGAAAGTCCAGACTGAAATATTTACAAATCTTTCATATTTTGCTGGGGGTCACTTGCACCTGTCTATGAATGGAGGGAGAGAGAAAACCCTACAGTGCCCACCTCCCTCTCCCCGAGCAGCTGAAGCCTCAGGTTAGCATCATGGGCAACGAAGGGCCATCAGCCTCCTTTGCACCCAGTGTGACCCCCACAGCCCCGTCCCCGCCTTCTCAGGACCCTTCCTGCACAGCAGTGTCTCAGGAGGTCTAGGGCCTTTACTATGCCCCTGAGCTCTGCTGGGATGAGGCACTTCAGTGATCGGGTGCAATTCGACTTAACTTGAAACTGGATCATGGGTATAGGAGCTGCCAACATATAATAAAATTGCATTTCATATTTCATAAATATGAAAGAAAATATTTCCTAAATAATCATATAAAGTAATATTTCATAAATAACCATCCATGTGTCTTTATTAAATGTGAAGACTTAGCTGAACTTAAGAATTTTGTAATAAGTAGCAATAATTAGCTGAACACTGAAAAACTATAAAATATTTTTTGGAACCTGCATTTTTTCTTAAAGGAATGCCTAGTGAACTGTCTTGAGTCAGATAAATGCACAATATGTTTTACTGAAAGAAACGGAAATCTCAAGGTATTCTTGGAAACAAATGGATTAATCAGTCCCCACCTTTTTGCCGCTTCATGATCAGGAATCTTGCTGTTATTAAAGCTTCTGTCTTCTTAGGACTACCTTCACTTTCCCTTTCAACAGGTGTTTCCTTTCCTGTCTAAACAGAGAATGAATGTGTATATAGTCTTGGTGGGAGAAAATCAAAGTCAGGACTTGGTCCCATGGCCAAAGGTTCCATATTGTCTCTGGGGTCTTATGTCACCTAAAATCATGGGCACTTAATTTAAGTAATAATAAAAATGATAATGCTATTTTTGGTTAACATTTATTGAAGTCCTATGATAGGTGGTGAATTAATCTGCCTCTTTCTTTTTAGATTTAGTTATCCCTTTACTTACTAATGCACATAATGAACATTTAGTGAATCACCTAAGATAGGTGTTTGATTAGATTCATTCGTTTATTGATACCTTCTGTGAGCTGGGCAGTGACCCATATGTTGAAGGTATAGCAGTGAATATAAAAAATCCCTGTTCTCTGGGGCACCTGGGTGGCTCAGTTGGTTAAGCAGCTGCCTTTGGCTCAGGTCATGATCTCATGGTCCTCACCATCGAGCTCCTTGCTCATTGGGGAGCCTGCTTCTCCCTCTCCTCTGCCGCTCTCCCTGCTTGTGTGCTTTCTCTCTCTCAAATAAAGAAACAAAATATTTATTTATTTTTTAATTTTTTTTTAAGATTTTATTTCTTTATTTGACAGAGAGAGAGAGAGAGAGATCACAAGTAAGCAGAGAGGCAGGCAGAGAGAGAGGGGGAAGCAGGCTCCCTGCTGAGCAGAGAGCCCGATGCAGGGCTTGATCCCAGGACCCTGAGATCATGACCCAGGACCCTGAGATCTTGACCCGAGCTGAAGGCTGAGGCTTTCACCCACTGAGCCACCCAGGCACCCCAGAAATAAAATCTTTAAAAAAATCCCTGTTCTTAAAAAACTTATATTCTAGTGGGGAGAGGCACAGACAATAGGCAAATCTATTTATCAGGTATTAATAAGTGTCAAAAGGAAAAAAAATGCAGGGAAGAATGTTAGTAATAGAAGCAGAGTAGAAAGGATTTTTTAAAAAAGTTTATAAAGGTGGTCAGATAGAGGATAAATATAAATTTTTGTTTGGAGATTTTGAAGTCGTTTAAATTTTCTTTTTCCCATAGAATAAATTCAGATAATCTAAATCCCTTGAGGGAAGCAATTCCAAAATTGGATTCTCACTTGCTAAAAGCTGCCTTGCCATGCATTTGCACACCTGTAGAGATGGACCTGGGGAAGGCAAATAATCTAAAGGAGCATGAGCATCTGACCCTGGAGGTCACCTTGTCCTTAACTTGTAAAACACCATTTGCAGCCAGTCTGACGTCAATCAGCAAGGGTTGACAGATGATTCATCTGTGTTCATACCATTGTTGGTTCCTGTTATTGTTTTTCTCCTCACATTTTAGTTAATCATTTGTTTGAGTTAAGTTAAACACTCACGTGCTTTATTCGGCCTTTTCCTACAGTTCCATCCGGCCAAACCCTTGGTGAAAATGTAGGTGTGGGTGATACAAAAATCCTTGTCCTTTTCCTGAGAGGGTCGGCACCGTGGCAGGGGAGGCCAGAATGAATGAATCCAGTTTGTAAAACAATATCATCACTATCCATAAGCTGGAGGACAGAATGGGCCAATCGTTACACAAGCGAGCTCACGTTGAAGGTCCTCTTTGTACTCTGAAATTCCTGGAAAGTTTATTTTTGAAATTATTTTGTAATTGAGGTATAATTGACATATAACATTGTGTTAGTTTCAGGCATACAGTATAATGATTTGATATTTGTATACACCGTGAAATGATGGCCACGATGAGTCTTGTTAACGTCAGTCCCCATACAAAATTATAAAACATGGTTTCTTCTTGGGATGAGAATTCCTACAGTTCACTCTCTTAGCAACCTTCCAATAGGTAATACAATATTACTGAGCGCAGTCACCCTGCTGTGCAGGGCACCCCCATGAAGTATTTCTTTTATAATGGGAAATTTGTGCCTCTTGACTTCCTTCACCGGCTTCACCCACACTCGCCACCATTCTGTTCTCTGTATCTGTGAGTTTTGTTTTGTTTGTTGTTTTAGATTCCACACGTAAGTGAAATCATACAGTATTTGTCCTCCTCTGTGTGACTTATTTCACGTAGCATGATGGCCCCTCTAGGTCCATCCGTGTCACAACAAAGGATAAGATTTTGTTCTTTTTTATGGCGGAGCAGCAAAGTTTAAAATAATTCCATAATGAGCCACTGACCTGAATCCACAGCATCAAATAACAAGGGAAGGGAGGGCAATGAGGATTTAAGGATAAACAGAGGAAGGACAGAGACCAGACTCCACCAGGATTTCAAAAACCCAGATCTGCTTACACAGTGCATTCTAACCAAAGTTTCTGAGTCAAAAGTCACTCCTAAGATATGCAGACATGAAGGGAAGAGCTTAATAATACTCTCCCACTTCCTAGCCAGGGGGCGACCCAGGCAGACCTCAGCAGGTCGTTAGCAAGTCCTGTTTCCTTACCTTTTTTTTTTTTTTTTTTTAATTTTAAATATCCTCCTTCTTAGCTTTACAGCAAACGGGAGAGACACTCTGGACCTGACTGGCTCCATCTAGATCGGGAACCCTTCTTCCTACGCGCTTGTCAGAGGCTCTTTGTCCTCAAACACAGAAGGAGGTAGAGCTCACTACCATCAACAGCATATTTCTGCCCAGGCTCTAAATGAAACTTTAGACCGGAGTGGAGTCTTTCAAAGTTGGGTCGAGCCCAGGCTGGGCCCTGCTGGCAGAACCTACTAATGACTTGCTGGTAATCACCCAAGTCCGAGAAGCCCACAAAATGCTTGAAACAGGGTTTTGGAAATGAAAAAGAAGTTTCTTCTCTTAGTTCATCTCATCACCATCTGGCTAGCTTTTACAATCCTTATTGCACTATGATTAATTTTTTCATGCCATAGACTTCTGCTAATTAATTGTAATTACCAAGAACAGGAAATTTCAGTGTGATCAGATCATGTTTACTCAGAATGGCAGAGTTGGAGAACTGTTCTTTAAGAGACGTTCTTGGGATTGTCGGATTTTAAGAGCTGGGTGGATCCTTGGAAATCAACTGGTTGGGACAGTTCACTAACACCTGAGCAAAGCCATGTGAGTTAGCCCAGGTCTTGTGGCTGATGAGCAGCAGAGAGGGGGAGAAAATACCGGCTTCCACCACCCCCAGGCCGGTGGTGTCTGCACCAGGCTCTGCTGCCTTAAGAACTAGTTCCAACCAAGAGCAGCCACTCCCCTCTCCGTTTGGGTGGATTCGTCAAATCCAGGATGGAATTTGGTCAAAATGCCTCATTGCATCATCACGTCGCTTTGAAACTCCAAGTTCTTTGGACATAGAGTTCTTGTCTGTGTGATGTGAACCAATAAATTCTCTGGAAAAAAATCAGTCCAAACACTTGGCTGGTGTTTTGGAGGAAAAAATAAATGGGAATGATTGAATTTTTAAAATTGCATTATGCAGCTGTGTTTGGATCCTATGGGCACTCATATTAGATCTAGACAGGCTTGTCCAAAGCTGGGGTTGGGTCACAGAACCGTATGGAAATTGCACTGAGACTGTGGAGGCAATGCAGGACACATCAGTGCCCCACAGATGTCCAGAGTGATGGGCTAAGCTCTGGGTGTTAGTCCAGTGGTTTTGAAACTG
Source organism: Nasua narica (assembly GCA_028533885.1). Taxonomy (NCBI): domain Eukaryota; kingdom Metazoa; phylum Chordata; class Mammalia; order Carnivora; family Procyonidae; genus Nasua; species Nasua narica. The sequence goes on from CM052810.1 coordinate 55,985,110, forward strand.
CCAAGCTATGTTTCACTTTGGAAGAGTAGAATTTTTTTTTTTTTTCCAAATAGGATTTTTATGTGTAATCTATGGCCATAAGAGAGCTAAGGGCAATATTCTCCATTTAAAATGACAAATTTCCCCTTTCCAAAAATAATGAGAAAAATCATATTGTCTTGAACTAAGATTTGAAATTTGTGAGTTCTAGGAGTCAGTGTGGTCTTAAGGCATCGTCAGCGCTGAATTCGCTTCTGTCTGTGGATTTACTGGCACCGTAAGCTAGTCATCTGGTATACCCAGCACATGACCTGGCTTATGGGAAAAATGAATGCATCAGCGACTCTTAGCTCGTGCACTTCATAAAGGTAGGAGCTACATCTTAATTCACCATTTTTAATCCATCCCTCCCTGAAATGACACCTACTGCAGACTTTAACAAAGGAGACCTGTAACACATCTTGGTTGGATTAGGAGGTAATGAGTTTGTGCCCAAAGAGAGTGACTAGTGGTGGTCCCCTCGGGAGCTCGGAACAACGGAGGACTGTGGCCGTGCCCGGGAGCTCAGTGGGATACTCTACCAGCCACATGGAGAATGAATTAGAACCGAATGCGTCAGCTTGCTTCATACAGACTCTTCCTCCTTGTGGCAGATTTTAATTAAAGGCATCCTCTCGTCCATATGGTCGTCAGGACAGGGACATTTTTCAGTTCCTCCTTGGGCCTTATTCTCCGTTTTCAGTCAGTGACAAAGATGTTTATCTCTCTTGTGGCCCTTCGGCCTCTTCATAGACCACCATTTTGACTCGGGTCTTCATTATCTTTCACCTGGACTCCTGCAATAACACTGTAACTAAATATACCTGTCTCAGGTCCGGTCAGTGAACTCACCTGCTTAAAAGTCTTTAACGGCTCCCTAGTTTCTGTGGGTTAAATTTCATGTTCGACTGCAGGGCATCAAAGGCCATGCTTTTCCTTCACCCCCACTGTCCCATCTCACGTGACCCTTACTTTACCTCCATGGAGGCCACGGCTCTCTTTGGGACTTCTGCTCCTTTGCTTGTGTTACTCTTCCACCTGAAACACCCTTGCACACTCTCTGCCTTGTGTGTCTGTCTTTTGTGTCTAGTGGACAGCACTCCCGGTCGGAGCAGGTGCTATGTCTCTTTTGCTCACTATTTTATTCCGAAAGTGTAGTCCAGTCCGGCACAAAATAGGCATACCATAAATAGTTGTTGAATGAATGAAAAAACTTAAAAGGCTGATAAATATGATTTACATTGAGTTAAAAACCAAATCTGTTTTCAGTACTAGGAAATGGTATACCTAGCCCGAGCTTGCTCAATGCAGTTCGGCATTATACATAGTAGGAAGCACAAAGAGCCATGAGACATTGTCTCTGCCCTCTAGGGAGTCAGTCTGAAATAATCAGTGCTGGCAGGAAATCTGAAAGCCCTCAGAAGAAGGGGGCCGTACTCCAATAGGGAAATGCTAGTGGTGGTCTCCTTGTAGGATTCCCTACCTGTGATTTCTGCCCTCCTCAATCCAATCTGCCCATGTTTCTCGGATTCACTTTCTCAGGTGCCCTTTTGGATATATCTACCCTCATCTTAAAAGCCATATGTCCTGCGAGTCTTGCTACCTACTGATAAAAGTCCAAACTACACAATAAAGCTATATATTCTCCCCAAAGTCTCCTCCAGTCTTTGGCTGTTGGTACCTGCTTCTGTGGGATTCTGTCTCATTCCGGGGGCCTTCAGTGGTACACTCCAGCAGTGTGGGTTGGTCCCTTCCTGAAAGGATGCCAAGAGCCATGGCAAACCTAAGGCATCAATACTGTCCTGGGAGCAGTCATCACCAGTACTGGTGTGTGATAACCTTGTTTGTGTGGATCCGAGGAGGCAGGTCTCAGTGTCCTAGACCAACCTCTTTAATTTTTTATGACTCTCTAGTTTTGCAACACCCCCTCCCCCCAGGATGCCTCAGGACTCTTCCGTCTGCAGGAGCCTTGGGGAACATAACTGGGGTTCTCTCTGCTGGCCTCTCTCAGCCTTAGAGTCAGGATCCACTGCAGATACTTCTTAGCTTCCCTCCCATGCCTTCCCAAGTCTGTTCCCTCCCTCCTGCTTTCCTCCATCCAGCCAAAGGTTCTTGCATTTAGAGCTGTGAGAATCACCCAGGAACTCGCTAAAATTCAGATTTCTGAGCCTGACCTCCGCAAACTATGCATTTTGGATAAACATTCTGGGTGGTCTTGATGCAAGGGGGCTTCACCTTCTACACTTTGACAAACATCCGGAGTATAGTCACCAACAGTTCTTCTGCATATGTTCGTTCATTCATTCATTCATTCATTCATTCATTCCATCCATCCGTTCATTCATTGACTCATCTATGCAGTCACAAACATAGGCATTTTTTTCCTACAGCTTTTATAACAAGAATTACATATGAGGGATGCCTGGGTGGCTCAGTGGGTTAAAACCTCTGCCTTCTGCTCAGGTCATGATCCCAGGGTCTTGGGATCGAGCCCCGAATCAGGCTCTCTGCTCAGCGGGGAACCTGCTTCCCCCTCTCTCTCTGCCTGCCTCTCTGCCTACTTGTGATCTCTCCTTGTCAAATAAATAAATAAAATCTTTAAAAAAAATTACATATGATAGGATCAATTAATTAAGAACAATGGGTTACATCTGCTGTTAATAGTTATAAACAGTTATCTTTTAAAACCGTCCAGTAATCATCCCTCCTTAAGGGAAAAAAATGCCAGAGTCTCCTCCACACAGCTGCTTGAAGAAGCAGTGTGATTTACTTGGCTCATCAGTGGATGATAAGAAAATAGAAGAAATCTGCCCTTATGTAGTAAGAGGAAAAGAAATGCCTCAGTTAAGGGAGATAGATGGATTTGCTCAATGATGTGTAGTTTTTTCGATGTAATTCTTATATATGTTTTTAATGCCAAAAGGAAAATAATAACTTTGTAATTGTGCATCTGGAAATTTAGCTCCTAAGGCCCTAGTATGGGTTTTGCTAACTAAGTATTGGTCACAAACACAACCGTCAAAGTATAGGGAACAGATTGTATTGGTTCATTTAGCCTACTAAGTTCCAGTTAGTATGGTGGGGATGCACTGATAGACTCACAAATGGTACTTACTGTCCTGGCTTCAAGGCATTGGTCAGGATTTAGTGGGTGGTGACATCTGAAGATCACATTTTCCCAAATTCAAGGTGAGGGGCCATGATGGGGTCTTATAATTTGCAATGTGAGATTATTCCTAAAATGCTTGGATGTATGTCCCTCTTTCCACATAAATTTACAACTTCAGCCAGACTGGTCTATTCATCAGCCCCTAACCTTGCCCCACACCTTCCAGTGGCTTCTCTTTAGCTCATGCAATTTTCCATTCTCGGAATACCCTCCTTTCTATTGTTCTACCATGTAAACCTAACGTTTATCCAAGATCCAGTTAATGTTCTACCTTCTTTGTGAAGCCAACCTAAATCATCTCAGACCACAATGAACTTCAGAACACCTTTATCCCTTATTGTTTACCCTCTTACTTGGCATTTAACTGATGCCAAGGCAGCATGACAAATGTCCTCACGTACAGGTCTCCTTTCCCCAGTTACGCTACTACAGTCTTTTGGATGACATTGATGGGGTTGCGTGTATCTTTGTAGCCACTGGATTGAGCATCGCATCTGACCTGTGATGGCTGCTCCTTAAATTTAAGATATGAATGAGAACATGGACGTCGTCTTTACTTTTTGTGTCAAATTTTCTGTTTCGGGGGCCATTCCGTCGTGCAGGCTCCACAATTCCACTACTATCTGTGACATCTAAAATTTCAGTGATGGATGTGGTCAAGCTCAAAATTGTTTCCTGGAGTAAAGGCCATTTAAAACCAGAAGTCTCCCACTCGTGTTTCCAGGGCCAGTCAAGTAACTAAGTAGGCTGTGCCCGCCCAACTCCATAGTCTGGCCACGAGGACGGAAGGGGAAAGCGAAGCTAAATGGGTTTGTTCTTCCAAGAGCTGGTGGGGCAGCATGTTTGCCCAACGGTACGCACCACTAGGGCTCTAAGTCCACCGGCTTTCCTTGGGCATCTAACTTGCTCCTATGACAGTGTATTCTCTGGATAAGACCCTTTGGCTACACTGACCCAGATACAAATGCCTGGCTGAACCTGAGTGCAAAGTCCTGTCCTCAGGTCTATCCTAACATAGAACTCGCCTTTTTCCCAAATACCCATACAGTCTTGCCCGGTAAGGCTTTTTGTTGGCTTCCACCTCTGCCCTCAGTTTGATAGCCACAGGTGTTCACCAAGTTCCAACTCTCTGCTGCCCTCAACAGGCCCTTGACCTCATTGGCAACTCTGATGAACTGTGGGTCCCAGATGAGGTAAATAAGGTCTTAGCAGTGTGAGATCCGGCATGTATTTTGTGTTGAGTGATCTTGTGTGTTTGATCACTAATGTTTGTTCTCTCTGTGTGTGTGTGTGTGTGGTGGGAGGAGATGCTTTTTTCTTGACATTCGATTATTTAGGTGCATTTTTATTTTTCTTCTCTGTATACCCACCATCTTTCCTTTCATCAGCTTCAAAGAGCAATGCTCTGAAGTAGGAGAAGTCAATTATTTTGGGAAAGGCAGTATGGTTTAAACTAAAAAAATGTGACATTTGGAGTAAGACAGATCTGTGTTTTAGTCTCAACTCCACCTTTCACTGGCTCTATGAATTTAGACTACATTTTTCTGTTTTTTTCCTACGTGAGAAGTACGTTATGTAATAATATGCAAGCAAAGTGACTCGTGGAGGGTGCTTGATACTGGTTTTCCCCCCTTTCTCATGAGGCATTTTCGCTTTGACTAAGGTAGCCAGTCACCAGCTTTCCTGCTATAGAGATTAGCAGTCACTGTGTGGGAGACATTTGCTATCTTCTTCTCCCTTCCCCCTTGCCCTTCTTTGCCTTCTTCTGTCTGTGGTCTCAGACTCAGAAGGAAGAACACGCATTGGGCAGATGTTTAGTCAGCAAGCCCAGAACTTTCTCCGGCCCTGACCAAAGAGAGCTTACTTCACCTGCAACCTCAGAACCATCCCTAGCCTACAAGCCACAGTATTAGTTACATGAGAACTGCTATGTCCTGTTAATTAAACTGGGTCCTGAAGGGCTTGTTGGAAGGCTAGGTGCTAGTTTCTTTCTTTTTTTTAAGATTTTATTTATTTGAGACAGAAGAGAGAGAGTATACAATGAAGAGGAGGGTCAGAGGGAGAGGGAGAAGCAGACTCCCCACTGAGCAGGGATCTCGATGCAGGACTCGATCCCAGGACCTTGGGATTGTGACCTGAGCCAAAGGCATCCACTTAACCGACTGAGCCACGCAGGCACCCCTGCTAGTTTCTAAGTACCATAGCCAAATGTGATTCTACTAGCAACATCAGTGCAGGTCAAGACCTGGATGACATTACCGGTTGTTGAATTTTCACCATGTCGAAGATTTATGGATCATATCATTCAATGATCAGAAGAGCCTTATGTTTTAGACTCTCATTCCCATTTTACAGATGAGGCAACTGAGACTCAGAGAGGTAGAAATAATTTTGCTGAAGGTCATATATCTGATAAAAATCAAAGCTGGGATTTGAGCCAGGGTCTGACTGGACACAAGTCTGTGCTTATATCGTTGGGTTCCATCACCTCTAAGAAGTTAAGGGTTCTGAGGAGCAGGCCATGGTGGGGGCAGCCTGCAGGGACAGAGATCTTCATTTGGCTCTGCATGGAGCCACACATAATGGTATCTCCTTGCCCTAAGAAGGCTTTTAAAGGGTAAGCTGAAGGCCAGTTTTAACTATGATACCATAAAAGAATGATGTCAGATCACTGCCTTTTGTCTGTTGCTGTTCCAGTGTTGATTGATAGGTTACATTTTTAAAGATTGCATCAGTAATTCATGCTTTATTACTTCTGAATTAGCGTAATGCTTCAAATCATCTTGTTGTAATTCAGCATAATTATCTATAATTAAAAATAAATTCCTGTAGGGTGAGAATATTAATTCCTATCTAAATCTCTTTATTTCGATTGAGCCTATCAAACGTTACCAGCTTATAGCCAGCAATTCTGAGCAATATTGCAGAACTAGCTTTGCTCTATCCAATGGGTCCATACTTCCCATACCACAGTGCATTCCCCTCGCCTGGGGGTCAGCATTCCTCTAGGTATCTCACCTGGATAAATGTTCCTAGAGCTATTGGCTTTTGTTCGAGTGTGGTTTATTTCACTTTGAGATTTCGATGAAAGCTCTGAAGCATGTTCTAGGAAAAAACACACATAGGCGCACACACGTAGATTGCGCATGGAATTTTAGGAGAAGGAAGAATCTCCCCGGACCCAGGTTCTCCAAGTGGGGTCCTCAGAACAGTAGCAGCAGCATTGCCAGGGACTTGTTAGAGAAGCAAATCCTTTGACTTTTGTTGACTCAGAAATTCTGGGAGTGGGGACCAATAATCTGGGTTTTAATAAGCTTTCCAGATGATTCTGATGAGGAAAGTTTAAAAACCATGGCACCAGGAGGAGTTATGGACCTCGCCCTGGCAGAATGTCATTTAACATTCTTCAGTAAACATCAGCACTTCTGAAAGCAGAAAGGTAATGGGTCCTTGCAACCGCTAAACTTGTTCTTTTCCCCGGGTGTTGAGAACTGCCTCATGTTTCAGACCGGGAAGCCATTTGCTCCCAGGGGACAAGGAAGAGGTTGGTGACACTACCATGGAACCATCTGGGGACACCCTAGGGAAATAGGAATATTAAGGAAGATTCAGAAGGTGATAGAAATGGGCATGTTCCTCTCCTTGAGTACATCCCCATCCTTCGGTGGCTCTCCAACCCCACCTGTCCTCATTTGGAGGCATCCTTGGCCTTGAGACAAGGATGCATCCTTGGCCTTGAGACAAGGATGCCATCGCCGAAGACTCTCGCTCTCTGTAGCAGAGCCCGGATGTGATTCGAGAACACAGCGTGGTGCCCAAAGTTTCAAGAAGTTAACTTTTGAAGTTCATTCCTAAGTGTTTCCATGTAGGAAGCTTTACTTAGCCAGGTGACTTGGTCACTAGAGCTGATTTTTCAACTGTGCTTCCATGTTCAAGTTTTATTATGTGAGGAAAACAATTACTTAGACTTGTAAAGGAGTTCTTGCCCAAGGCCTGAACCTTTCTTGAGTATATGTGTTGACACATGGAGCATATGGCCCTGATTAACCACAATCTCTGTCCCCACATCATAGACTCTGCTCCCAACTCTTACCCCTTCTCCACCGAAACCCAGTCACCAGCCTCCCCAGTTTAGTGCAAGGAATTACGGCACGTAGAATAAGTTGTCTTTAAAAGTGAGCTTCCCTTTAGATATTTGTCATGTTAAGTGTTTACATCTGTGTTCTCCTCTGCAAAATGTAGAGGGGTTATGTGTTTTAAATTTACCATTTTTACCACTTCAGTGTATTAGAAATTCTCTTGAGTATTACAAGTAGGGTGATTATAAGAATGTAGAAATGAGACTATTATTTATGTTGGTTAATTGGCTTCTCTGTTTTTAGTGGCCAGATTCCTTACAGATTTATGTTGTTGGTTACAAAGAGGGACTTGATTGCAGAATGTAAAATATATATATATTTAAATATATTATATTAGATATTATTGCATTATGTATAAGTATATTACATATTATTATATATAATATATTCTTTAATATAGTTTATAATATGTTATATATGATATATCATAAAAATATATAAAATATATTATATGCTTTTTCACCTTTGTGAGACTCTCAAGCTTCTACTCATTTTGGCTCAGTCATTGGGCATCTGCCTTCAGCTCAGGTCATGGTCCCGGGGTCCTGGGATCAAGCTCCGAGTCAGGCTCCCTGCTCAGCGGGGATTCTGCTTCTCCCCCTCCCACTCCTGCTGCTTGTGTTCCCTCACTCGCTGTGTCTCTCTCTGTCGAATAAATGGAATCTTTAAAAAAAAAATCCAGATTAAATATCATGACCTCTGTACTAGCACTGTCTTTTGGTTATTCTTGTATTATATACTTACAACATTGTTTTGTAAATATCTGCTCTCGGATCTGTTTTCCTGGCATTCTGTGACCTCCCTAAATCCTATGTTTTATTGTTACACCTTCAACACCTATCATTCCCATGGTGTGCTATCAAGCAAAAGTGCGGTAAGTACCCCTCGAGTTCACACACACCAAGAGGGCATGGAGGGGGAGGAACTAAACATAGTTTTGCCGAGTGAGCAACTTTGGGGCTCCCGCTGAAGCCTAAAGCTACTCTTCATACCTCTATTGGTGACCAGGGCACCAAGATGCCTTTTGAAAGAGACTTCGCTCCATTCCTACATTTCAGGAGACCTTGCTCTCTTGAAAAGAAAAGAAAAACAAAACAAGAAAGCCCGCTTAATTGAATATTTGAACAGGCCCCAAACTGCTAAGCACTTCAGAGGAATCTAAAAATTCCCTGACTTGCTTCCCCCTCTGGCTAACGCCCCATGCCCCTTCTCTGCCTCACCCGGGCCTTCCGTCTTCCAGCCCCAGTCTGGCTTCAGCCCGCTCAGGCCACTGAAACCGTTTGTGCCAAGATGACCAGTGCCAACCCTGGCTCTGGATCTCGCGGTATTCACTTCTTCCCACTGTTGGCCTCTCCCTAGTATTTGGTGCCATGGTCACCTCCCCTCTTCTGAAACGATTCCCTTCTTTTTTTGGAAACACCGTTTTTTGGATTGTAACTCATTTTAAAAAGCTGTTGTTGTTTCTTGGATGCTAGCCTGAATATCTAATGTCCTTGTTGGTTGCTGTTTCCTTGGTGGATTTTCATAACAGTTTGGGGGTGCAAAGAGAGCATCTCAGGACCCACCTAACCAACACGTTCCCATCGTTCGCCACCCCACTCAAACTGTTTCCTTTTAGTTCTTCAAAGTGTCCCTCTCCTTTCTGCCTTGGAATCTTTATGCTCTCCACTTCCTCTGCCTAGAGGTCTCTCTCCCCGTCCTTGCCTTCAGATATTTGCACAAAAACCTTTCTGCATGGGAGCCTGTCCTGACCACCCAAAAGTCCCCATGCTAGTTGAGTTGCCCTTATTACCACTCTGATAGTACGAGGTGCTTTTCCTTCAAGGCTCATATCCACATTTCTAAATGTGTGTCTATTTTTGTTGTATGATTGATACCTGCCTTCCCATAGACCATAAGCTCCAGGAGGGCAGGGACCTGATCGGCTTGCTTATAATGAGTGCTCAAAAAACATTGGCTCAATAAGGAAGTTTATTATCTCATTGAATTTTTAAAACAAAATTCTGACCTGACAGTTATTTAGTGGGCACCATTCCTCCCCATCTCTGCATTTCTGTCTTGACCATAAAGTAAAAATATCTGCTCTTTCATTTCACCCTTCACGGGGTACCTGGGTGGCTCAGTGGGTTAAAGCCTCTGCCTTCGGCTCAGGACATGATCTCAGGGTCCTGGGATTGAGCCCCGCATCCGGCTCTCTGCTCAGCGGAGAGCCTGCTTCCCCCTCTCTCTCTCTGCCTGCCTCTCTGCCTACTTGTGATCTCTCTCTCTCTCTGTCAAACAAACAAACAAACAAATAAATAAGATAAACAAATAAATAAAATCTTTAAAAAAAAAATTCATTTCACCCTTCACAAAAGGGAGGAGTGCCTGAGTTTATTGGGCAAGTTCGAGAAAAGCAGTTCTTGTTACGTACATCTGCCTAGACCCAGAAAACACTCTGTTCATGGCCTGCTCTTCTGAAGGCTTTTTGGGGTGAATAGGCAAGGGTGACTCCACCTGGCCTGTAACTAGGTGGGTAGATCCTCCTGTTTCCAGGTTGAGGACTGGCGACTGACTGGTCTAAGCCACTTCTCCAGTCCAGCCTTATCAATCTGTCTGATAGTTTGATTTCCATCTCCTTGACCTCTTTATTTTCTCCATAGGTTAATACTCTCAATGCTGAGTTGGGTATTATTTAGTACCTTCACAAAAATAGCAGCCTTCTTAGATTTTCCCTTTCCCTGTTGTAATTCATGCCCTTGTTCCCTGGGCTGACTAGGTCTGAACACATTTTCTGTTTTCTACAAATTATGGTATAAATCTTACTGAGTTCCTTTTTCCCTCTGAAACTCCTTTCCTAGTCAAGCAGTAAAATTCCTTTAGATAACCAAGATATATTTCTCATGTATATTTTGTCTTCCATCATAGTTCCTGACTCTTGTCTACCAAGAATTCTTGGAATTTCCTAAATGTTGAGAGTGACGAAGAAAGTATCTCTTGTTATGTTAATGAGGTAACTTTTGGACCCCACCTAAGGATGGGGCCTGGTCGCCAGGAGAACCAAGGCATGATCTGAGGCTTGGAATTTTTCAGTCCCACCCTCTTCCCCCACTCCACCTCTGGGGAGAAGGAAAGAGGTCCTGGAGGTTGAATCAACTGCCAATGGGCAGTGATTTAATCCATCGTGCCTATGTAATGAACTCTCCATAAAATCCCCAAATGACAGGGTTTGGAGGTCTTCTAGGTTGGTGAACACATGGAGGGACCCCCAAGAGGCCTGGAAACTTGCCCTTTCCCCATGCTTTTCCCTCGGCATCTCCTCTGTCTGGCTGTTTCTGAGTTCTGTAAGCCATTCTAGCAAGTTAATTGAACCCAAGAAGGGGGTCGTGGGAACCTCTGATTTAGAGCCAGTCTGGGCTTGCAACTGGCATCTGAAATGTGGGGGCGGGGGGTAGTCTTGTAGGACAGAACTCTTAACCTGTGGAATCTGATGCTATCTCTGGGTAGATAGTGTCAGAACTGAGTTGAATTGTAGGACCCCCGGCTGGTGTCTGAGAATTATTTGTTGGTGTGGGAGAACCCCCAACCTCCTTACTGGAATCGAGTCTAAGAACCCCTCTAACCTACCAGACAATCCCCCGCACCCCTGGCAACAGAGCAGACCTGAGAGCTGGGAGCCCTTGACCCATGGGCAGATGCTCACGGGAATCAAATTTCTAGCTGGCATATAGTCTGCGAAGCAGTCTGCACAAAAGCAGTGTTCCAACAAGGTCAGAAGATGATTAACTAAGCCAAACAGAATTCTTCCCTGAGGGAATTGAATTGGAGCTGTGGGCAAGTGTCCACTAGTTGGAAGGAGAACCCAAGAAGGGAAGTGCATAAAGAAGCTGGAATCTGATAACCGAGTCCCGTTACACCAGAGAGATAGCACCAAGATCCTGCTGCTGTTGCTAGATGGAAAACCAGGTTGCTCGAACTGTCTTAGATCCCAGGTGTGCTCGTGTTCCACCTTCTATATTATTGGGAACCCAGGTACTCTTTTTCTTCGCAGCCAACAAAGTTCAGCGAAGACTCCTAACATTCAGCTTCCATTTCCCTCTCATGAATTTCCCTTCTGTTTCTCCAGCCCCCCTTGAGGAAACTTCGACATGATCTTTCTTAGCACAAAACAAGAACTTGTATCTATTCTATATCGAGCAACTATATCCGTAGTCTTGGTTCATTCTCAACTTCACACATGATCTTTTTGGCCGCAGGGGTACATGGAATCGATGTGACAGAATGGAGCAAGCGATGTGGAGCAGAGGTTGGCAAACATACCACTTGCAGGCTGATCCCATCCCTTCCAAGGGCCTGGTTTGGCTCACAAGTATTCGTAAGATAAAATTTGAATTAATTTTAATGTGTGTAAAAAGAAGGAGATGCCCCATGAAAATTTAGATTCCTAAATCGTCTTGAAAACTGAGCCTCCTTTTCCCTGAATGCAACCATTGGTCAGAACTGAGTAATGCCCCTCCCCCTCACAACTTTATTTGGCACACGCTTAGCTCTCATTCATCCCTGGCCAGCCCCTGTCACTTACACGCCTGTCTTACCCCTGGTGTCATCAGACTTTGTGCTCACTAACAGAACAGAAAGAGGGAGCAAATGAATGAGAACCAGAAGTTATTTCTTAAGCCAAGGCAAGAAAGAGCATTAAGGAAGGCTTGCAGACAAGAGAGGCTGTCAGAGAGTGATGCTAAGGATGAGTCCCCAGCAGTGTCACTGTGTGTGCTTAGGAGGGGATCACTGATGGCTCTCACGAGTCCAAAAGTCAGATGGCGAGAGGTTAAAAAAGCTGATGGTGTTATGTCGGATATTGAAAATTTAAAGAACTGAGTCGTGAAACACAGAAGAGTGATACGACTGTTTTGGAAATATAAAGCAGTGGCTGTCGATAATGTCTTCAGAGTTTTAGAGACTTAGGAAAGCCTTTGACAAAGGTTAAGCCTATGATACGAGGGAAAAATCGATATTGGCCAAAAGAGCATTGATGTCTATTTATGAGGAAGTACGTAAGGTGTTCTCACTATTACGTGGGGGAAGTTAGTACCCCAGAGCCAGAGACAGGCTGTCCATCTCCTCTGAGATTTGTGAGCTCCTGTGGCACTTTGTCAATCCATGTTTTAGTTCTTCTTTCAAAAGGGATGGAATCTGAAGAAGTTTTGGTTCACAATTGATAGCAGTGCTTCCTTTAAAAAAATGTCACCATGATAGCCTTCCCCCCCCCCCCAAATATTATCCTGTGGTCTGTTTTGTTTTTCTCAGTGCTTTTGAGAATATCTCACATAAAATAAGCACCTCAAATTTACACGAATAAATTTGATTTATGGAAAATGTGATGTAATTGCCATTAAATACTATTTGGCTAGTCTGCACATAATCACTGAGATTTAGGACTTCTGCTTACAAAATCCATGTGCTTCAACCCACAATGGCTCAGACTTTATTTCATTAAGACCTTGAGATAGACTTGGTTTGTGTTCTGCTTCCTTGCCTTCCTGGGAGTCTTACTAAGTGCACCCACTTCTGTGCACCCCAAGCTCCCATACTAGAAATATCTGCTCTTGAGTATATTTTTAATTATTTATCAGGGCTAGCCCTTCTCACGAAGCCATGACCAGCTCCTGACAGAGGCTAAGAAAATTCTTTCAGTTTCACTCACTTAAAATTCCACCTCTTGGGCGCCTGGGTGGCTCAGTTGGTTGAGCGACTGCCTTCGGCTCGGGTCATGATCCCGGACTCCCGGGATCGAGTCCCATATCAGACTCCCGCCTCTGCGGGAGGTCTGCTTCTCCCTCTGACCTTCTCCCCTCTCATTCTCAGTCTCTCGCTCTCTAATAAATAATAAATAAAAAATCTTAAAAAAAAAAAATTCCACATCTTCTTCTGTGGCCTCAGGCCCTTTGCTTCCTGATTTGTTGAGTCCATAAGTTATTGGTAATTTTTGCCACTCTAGTTTGATCTCTACCTGAAGCAAAAGAATGCCTAAATTCCCTTCCGGGCTCAGGGGAAGAGGACTTGCTTCCTTTCACTGGTGCCCACCATCTTGTTTTTACTCCCAACACTGATATTTCCCCACCCCTTTCTTGCTAGTCAACGACTTCTCCCAGCATTGACTCCCTTCCCTACGGCAACTCCCACAGCACAGGGCTGTGGAGTTTCTCTGTTTATGGTTTGCTGTGAGGTTCATTATATTTACTTGATGGGGAAGGTCTAAATTACAACTTAGCTGGCGCGTCGTCTTTAATTTGTACTCCCACTACACGCTCACTTTACCTATACTTCTAAATACATAGAAGGAAGATCTTAAAAATATCCTCCTGGGTTGGCCAAATTGTTTAGTTCTTTTCAATTAACAACTACTTATCGAAAGGAAAATTAAAGTCTGAGGGCAACGAGAGATTTATAGTATTCACAGCACCAGTGTTTTTGGAGCTGGAAAGATCTTGGAGAGAGATTCATCCAAACTCTTCATTTTCCAGATGGGGCTTGGGGAATAGAGATGATTTACACAGGATCATTTCATTAGCTAATGTCAGATCTCCTGACTTCCAAGACAAGACCCTTTCCACCCTGGAATATTTATGTGCATGTGCCTATGTGTGTGTGTGTGTGTGTGTGTGTGTGTGTGTGTGTGTGTATACCTAATGAGTGGTTCCCATCCCTATGAGAATCATTTGTCTTTTAAAGAAGACAGTGTCACACAGGACACTATCAGACTCCCTGAAACAGAATCTCTGGGCCTGGGCTCAAGAATCCAGAGTCTGGCCTGGAGAATACTGCTTTGTATATAAGTCTCTTGCCTCCCTCAGCCCCCTTTTTCTCACACCAGGCACTGCATTTTCTGACTGGCCCCACTTCTCATAACACCACTGAATGAACCCTGGGTAGGTTCACTGTACCACATTGTCAGGGCAGAAACCAGAAACCCAGAGGAGAGAGGTGTGTACAAGGCCCTGTGTCTTTAAGCAGAGTTCAGTGAGCCTAGTGACTGGCTTTGTTTGTGTGTGTACATGGAGGCGGCCACCAGCCTGGGAGCAGTACCTGGAGCCGTGGGCGATCTCTGGGGAAGCTGCCACATGAGTCAGGCCTGCAGAGAGTTGTGGAGTGAAGTCCTTGATATGCTTGGTGATGATCCAAGGGCACAGCTGGCATGTGGTAAGCTGACCAGATAACGTGCTCCGCCTGGCCCAGAGTTGGCCCTTATGAGTGGAAGAGCATTATCCTGATCTGCACAACTGCATAATGGCTTCCACCAGTAAGAGAGGAAGATGAAACTGATCTCCCAAGATCAGCCATGGTGCAAGGGCCCAGGTTGAGAATTGTGAGGTCAGATGGTCCAGGGTGACTAACTCCACCAACTCCCAATGAATAAATACATTTACTATTAAGTCATTATGGCTGGGAGACCACAGACTAGCTGGGTGTACCCTCGGACAGTTATTCATCAGCCTGACGCACAGATGGGGAACTAAATCCCTTCATATATTTGGGCATTGGACAAGTTGCCGCTGTGGTGAAGGACTTGGGACAGTGCTAGGTGAAAGCCATGAGAACAACCCAGTGACTTCGGATGCTGCTTTTCGGCCCACGATGGATATACACGTCTGCATTTGGTGCAGGTGCTCTTTATTCTTGACCCTCTGGCGGTGAAATGTTGGCCTCTTTTGTCCTGAAGATGCCCAAGGTGGGGCAAAGTTCATAAATATACCCCCCCCCCTTCTCGCCTTATGGCTCTGATCGAACCCAGAGCCTTTCGCAAGTCTTGCAAGATAACCAGAGGCTGAGGAGTAAGAGGAGGAATAGTGTGTCGCTAAGATTTTTCTGGCATTACTTTCTCTGAGTTAGGAGAGTAGTCTGCTACCTCACCTCCACAAGTCACTTACAAACCAAGAGTTACAGAGCAGAGGGCGGATTTCACCTATAACAGAAAGATCTCTTGGAAGTCAATGATCAGGTGCAACCAAACCAATCACATCCTTCCACGCAGACAAAGGATTATAAATTACACGATCGATCGATGTGTCTTTATTTGTTTTTACCTTGAATCCTTCAGGCACTCTTGCTGGACAGCCAGTCCTGGGAGAGGGGCTTCTTGACTAAGTAGATGGCCCCTGTTGAAGGGGCATAGTGAGGAGAAGTTAGCTGGGCATCGAGGCAAAACTACAGCAACATGAAAGTAATATGACTCCCTGACAATGCTCCTTGTCAGTTTCTTTACTACCTAGCACAGGTGGGAACAATGGACGAGGGCACAAGGTGTTACCAGGATAACAGTGATAGCCAGGTCGCGTAAAGAGAGAGGCCATGGTTATTGCAAGAAACAAGGGGGAAAGGAAGAAGTTCTCCTATAAGAAACCACAGTACGATTAGTCCCCACGGAGGTCAGACCTGGAGGCAAGATAGCCCTTGGGACCTTGGCACTTGGGGATGTTGGATCTTCATCCTCTGCCATTGAAGCACGTGGCCAGCTTCTTGGCTTCTGTTGCTCTCTTTATGCATACTTTAGCTTTCCTCCCAGTATACTTGACTTACTAAGACCCTTCTATGTGGTGTCTTCTGTTTAGTCATAGTTTATACTTCCTCACAATTTTGGCTTGTTCTTAACTTCAGCTTGCTCAAGGCTACTCATAACCTAACCCAGTGTGCTTCAGGCCCCCTGGCGAAAAGACTGTGTCTCTGTGTCTCCAATGCAAAGTCCTGTGAGTGAGCATCTGGTTGGCTCAGTGGATCCCTGCATGAGCTCCGCTTTTTACAACAGGTCATGTAATAAGCCTGGATAGGCAGCCCTTGAGACAGGTATCTACTTCCAGTCCAAGCAGATGAGGACAGAGGTAATAGAGACATATCGAGGGAAGCCATTTCAACAGGGCTTTGGCTAAGACACTGTCTCTTGGGCGCCTGGGTGGCTCAGTTGTTAAGCAACTGCCTTCAGCTCAGGTCATGATCCTGGAGTCCCTGGATGGAGTCCCGCATCAGGCTCCCTCCTCAGCGGGGAGTCTGCTTCTCCATCTGACCTCTCCCTCTCATGCTTCCTCTCTCATTCTCTCTCTCTCTCTCTCAAATAAATAAATAAAAAACAAAAGACACTGTCTCTTAGAAAAGGCTATGGATATGATCTAACCATGTTTTACTACAAGCAGCTAAAAGCTAAAGAGCTCCCAATTAAAAGGAGAAGCAACAGTAGTAATCTCAGGCAAATGCCATTAACTTAAATATTGTTACTAGGCCCTTAAAATATGGAGAAAAGTTTGAAGTGGCCTTGGTAAACTATACACGGGATAAAATGTAATGTTGATGGAACCAAATAGTAAATTCAGGGGTAAATCAAATTAAACACAGATGTAAAAATGGTAGGGAAGGGGAGAAATGGGGAGAAGGGAGGTTTGGAAATCCAAGGAAGCATGAAATACAAAGATCTGGAGGTCATGGTGGAACACAAGCACTGCTGACTGTCAATTTTGTTGAGTTGGAATATGATGTATAGGAGCCAGTCGAATCTCTTGTGTTCTTGTCAACATTGGCTAAATCTTTAGTACATTTACTTTGTTTTCATATTTTTGTTAATAAAAGAAGAAGAAAAGAAAAAGACACTAGAGAAGATTGGGAGATGCAAGGTGAAAGGAAAGAAATGAAAGGAATGTGAAATAATGGTTGGATTCCTTTGTCTGGGAATTAAAAAAAAAAAAAAGACAGGCTAAGGATTGACTTTTTAAATTAAGCATCAAAATCCAAGGCAGCAGATGGGTGGACTATCCTTTTATTCCAGTGCTACAATTAAAATCAGAGAGAAAAATGGGGAGGCAAAAACTATTGGCAAGTTGATTGCCAAGCAACCGATTGGATTGCAAAGGGCCAAGCCAACTCATTTTTCTTAACAACAAAATAATTGGGCTGTGTCTGAACTGTATGAAATTATCTCCACCTTAAAAACACCAAATGAGTTTGATTATTCAGTAATCAATTCAGTCCTCAGCACTAGCATGTTATGTCAGCCAAAATAGCCGATTTGACTCCAAAATGTCAATTCGGTGGCACCATGTAAATATACCCCCAACCTTCATATGAGAATGAGCTCTAGAATCAGGACTTCAGCCACTGCTTTACCCAAAGAGACAGCTGACATGAAAGCCACTTGGCTTCCTCTTGGAGAGCGTAGTACAAGGAGAAGACGGAAGATAGTTTGCTTTGACCTCCGTCATTGGACGGGAGGAAGAGGCCCCTTCCTTCCATCCTCATCACTTTTTGATTCGGGTTATCTATTTTCCAGGAGAAATGACAGTGAAATATTTATTCCCAAGCCCCAAGCAACAGTCCTAGAAGAAATAGTTGCTCACTGGGGCATTTCCCAGGGTCCGGATTGGACTGCTTGGTTTGTGCGGACCTTTATCTTCCCGCTTCTCCTCCTCCTACTCCATAGCCCCCCAAGAACAGAGGCCAACACATAAGCAGCAGCCTCCTGTGCTCTTATCTAGAGAGAAAAACCCAGCTCCGGGGAGGGAAGCCGACAAGAGAGCCGCAGGCCCGAGGGCCGGGATGCTGGGCCCTCCAGCACTGGGAGGCGGGAGGCGGAGCGAGCTTCCTACAGACAGCTGTCAGGCCGGGCTGGCTGTGGGCCGCGGACACACACACCGGTTATTGTGTTCTCGGGGGTCGATTGGGTCGTCATGGAGATGGACGGAGCCTCCCGGCTGTCCCCGTAGCTTTCAGATGTCCAGTCTAGTGTGGCGCTCCGGTACCAGGCCGACTTAGGTTCGAAGCCCGGCTCTGCTGATGGCCAGCTGCTGGTGCTGCGCATGTCGTCTGGCTACGCCGAGCCTTGTTTCCCGCACGTTCCATAGAGACAATGCCTTCCTGCTGAACACACATTAAAGCTCCTATGGTAGCGTCCCATCTAGACCACTTCCCTTCCTCCTCCCTCTGTCTCCGGGCGTCTGATGCCATGTCCTTCTGCACACAGCATCCTGGGCCTGTCGGTTTGGCTCCTGCTCCATCCGCAGCTGGCCTGTGACAACTCGGGGTCTCCTGTGGTCCTCCAGAGTCAGCTCCTGAGAACGAGCAGTGCTGAAAGAGAACGGACCCCTTCCCCTTCACTCACACCACGGACTTCACTGGGAAAAAAGGGAGATTAACATTTATGTGTGGTGATGTCAGAGATACGAGAAAGGACTTTCGTTTGCTCCCCCCACCCCCCTAAAAATCGAGAACAAAAATAAAATCTCTCCTCCGCATTGTCTGCTGAAATCTGACCATTGGCATTTTGTTGTATTGCTGTAAGGCTTTTCGGTCGTTAAAGTGCAAGTATTCTTAGAAGTCATTCTACTTAAGGCCTGGCATTCGTCTACCTGCATGAATGAACGAGTCTTATCCTGGGGTCTGTGTGGGAGGGAGGCCTGAGGCCACTGGCCAATGAGGAAAAACAGCCCAGCCTCTATGCAATTTTGCCTTGAGTCCTATTCAGTGGGGATGTAGGATCAATTTCTCACCAACCCCACAGAACTCTTATTTTCAGCCTTGGCGTTTTGTCCTGCGGCACGCAGCCCCTGGTCCACTTACGGCCCCCTCTGGAGCCCAGATCGCCAGAGGAGAAGGGTCACTGTTCACCGATGGCCTGGGGTTGGCCTGGTTGGGGGGGGTGATGTGTGTCGTCTCCTTTAAACCTCACTGTCATCCTGGCAGCAAGGACACCTCAGCCCACTTAGTGAAGAGAAGAAACAAGTAACAGAAGAGTTGCCCCCAAAGACACAGAACCCGGGTGGTCTAGCTGGGATTTGGACCCACGCTGGTCTTGCTCTAAAGTGTTTTCATAAGGCAGTGTTAACTATTTTTGTTTTCTTCTCCATCCAATTGCCCCGCTTCTATCTCTAGTTTAATGTTAATACACGAATTAAAAAAAAAAAAAAAAAAGGCTTCTAGAAAGGGGATAATACATTTCAAACAAAAAGTCACCCATGACAAAATCCTAGTGTTTCAAAGACATTTTATTATGAAGCAGACGTCCAGGAAAGGTAAAGAATCGTAGAACAAACCCGCCTAATCATAGACGATCCCTGCAGGCGAACAGCCAGACAGTAAAGAAAAGCCTGGGGAGAGCTACCAGCACAAGCCAGCAGCCCTTGTATCCCTTCCAGAGTCTTTCTGCAATTCCTTTTCTACCCCCCCGCCTGCCCGGGCCTGAGCACAGGTTCCCACGCTGTCATTCGCAGGCGAAGGGGAATGACAGTCACTAATCCTTACTGGGAGTTCACTGTGCAGCCCACGTGCTTTGTGCCTCACAAATCACAGCCCATGTCCTTCTCCCAGCCACCCTCTGGGGAGGGCAGAGCTGCCAGCGCCCCATTTTGCAGAG
This sequence comes from Nasua narica, assembly GCA_028533885.1. Classification (NCBI taxonomy): domain Eukaryota; kingdom Metazoa; phylum Chordata; class Mammalia; order Carnivora; family Procyonidae; genus Nasua; species Nasua narica. Next base: position 56,004,806 of record CM052810.1, read on the forward strand.
TGGGGTGCGGAGTGCGGAGATGTTCATTTCTCACCCCAGGCCATAGGGCCGGTGACTGGTGGCAGAGCTGGGGCAGGAACCCAGAGGCCCCACTCATGTCCTGAGCTTGGCTTCCTAGATTCTTTCCCCGACTAAATTTATATTGCAGGGCATAATCTGAAAACACTGCATTGCGGGGGCCGCCTGGGTGGCTTAGTTGGTGAAGCGTCTGCCTTTGGCTCAGGTCATGATCCCAGGACCCTAGGATGGAGCCCCACGATGGGCTTACTGCTCAACGGGGAGCCTGTTTCTCCCTCTCCTTCTGCCTGCTGCTCTCCTTGCTTGTGCTGTCTCTCTCTTTCAAATAAATAAATAAGATCTCTAAAAAAACTCCCACCACATTTCCCATTTCCTGTCTTTTGCCTGATCAAAGTACTGGGCTAATCTTTTTTTTCCTTCTATCAGATGCAAACCATTTAGAATTATTATTTGGTGATTCTGCAGCGTTGGCCCTAAAAGAGCAGGGGGCCGGGGCTTTGAGCTTTCAGGCCAACACCGTTCATGCCTCTCCCAGCTACCTCTTTCAGCTGAGCTTCCCTAGGCGATCTGCAGACACGGGGCACCCACAGCCTCCCTCTACCCTCTGCCTCCCCACATGTCAGTTTTTAAACAGAATCGAGCCTCTCCTTAGTTGTGAAGTTGCCAAATCAATTCCTCTTTATTAACTGAGAGCAAGCAGGCAGACAAGGCAGCAGAGCCCGAGGTTCCACACTAAAAACGGGATCGCAGACGATATTAGCAGCCTGGGGGGAGGTGCTAGAATGGGCGCAGAAGTCTGTGGAGAGTCTTAGGAGCAGGTATACGGGGGGGTGGGGACCCTGCCCCCCCGCCCCCCCGCCCCCCCCCGCCGTGCAGCCTCTGTACCAGGCCTTACACCATTATCTCCCGGCAGCTCTGCATGATGGACTTGCCTCGGCCACTTGTGACCGGTGACTGGGGTCCTACGACACGGGGCTCAGGAAGTGTGGCCTCAGGGCCAGAGGGCCTGCCCTTCTGTCGGAGCTGTCCCCAGCCATGGGACTCAGGCAAATCACATCATGCGTCTGGGCCTCAGGCGGCCAGAGTCCAGATCCTGGTGCTGGGACTTATAGCCTTATATCGAGGGACCTCTGGCTAGAAACCCCAACTGTCTCAGACTCCATTTCCTCATTTGTATAAGGAGGATACCGATAACCATTCTGGGGGTTTGTGGAGAGGTTTCAAAGGGTTCTATGACAAAGCTCTGAAAACCAACAGCATTAGGCACCCAGTGAGCATTCAGTAAATTTATTATTTTCCTATTCCACAGGTGGACACTGTAGAAGGCCAGCACCTGCTAAAGAGGGAATGGCGCGATCTGTGACACCTGTGGTTTGTTCCATGATGCGATGATATGAAATTCGGGCCAGAAAGTGACCACTTCCATTTGTCACTTCGCCTCTCAGTCAAAATTTCCAAATGATTATTTTCAAAAGCTACGATCTCAGTCACCAGCTCCTTATCCAAGAGCTCTCCCCTTTCCTCCTACCTAAGTCCCACACCCCGATTCAGCACATCAGGGGCCCACCCATGTGCTCGTCCTTTGTCACCGACGCACGGGTTTCTGCCACCTGCCCGAGTCTGTCATTAGTTGTAATTGCTTCACAGAGTTATCTGGCTCATAAAACAGAGCAGCATATTGGATGGAAAATTAAACCACAAATAAGCTGGTTTCATCACTCTCTTGCCAAGGTGCACGGAACAAAATTGTTCCATGCGATTTGACTCCAGATTAAAAATTGCAGTGGGCCTTTAGTAAAGACAGTTCCTATTTATATCTCACATTGTTCTGGGAGTTTTCTGATTATCTCAGAGTCACAGACATTCTGTGGATGAGTTGTCTGTGAGCTCCTCCCCCTTGTGGTGCTATTAAAAGTCTGTAAGGAACACGAGATTTGGGGATTTGTTTAACCAATAGCCACACAGCACAGTACAGGTGATTTTGGAGAACTGGAGAAGGTAGAGGAGGTAGGGTCTGGAGGCTCCTGGTCGATCCTCCGTGCAGCACGGGATCGTGGGGC
>CM052810.1:56007383-56037918 GCA_028533885.1 Nasua narica
TAAGTGCTTACCTAACCCAGGGACCTCACAGTAGAGATGAAAAGGAAGAAGTGTATTTGAGAACTTTAGGTGGTAAATGTGACAGGAGTTGGTGAAAAAGAAGAAAGAGCTGAGGACATTTCCAATGCTTCCAATCTGGGAGACCGGATGAAGAGTGATCCATCCACTGAGATGGGAATCATAGAAAAGGAGCTTGTATTGGAACCTAAGATGGTTGTTTTGGAACCTAAGAACTGGGCAGGAGGAATCTGTGGGTAGCCAGCTCGGATAGGTCCAGGAGACTATTGTTTACATAACAGGGAAGATTATGGGAAGGTCCCAGCTAGAAGTACAGATGAAGACGTAGCAGCGCAATGGTGGTTATAGAACCCATGGGAGTGGATGCGATTGCCCAGGGAAAGAATGTAGGTAGAGGATCAGGGAGCAAATCTAGGGAAACACCACTATTTAAGGAACATAAGAAGAAAAGCAGCCTCTAAAGCCAAGAAGGAGTGATCAGAGCAGTTGGTGGAGAAGGGAAGGCAATGGGATGGACACCAGGGGAGCAGAGGGTGTGAGGAAGAAGGAAGACGTCACCTATCTTGAGTGCCACATGGAAGCCCACCAAAGCAGGGCACAGAAGAGCCAGTTGATTGGTAAACAGGAGGGCAAGGGGAGGAAAGAGTGAGACAGGAAGAAGTGGAGACAGAATGTTGACTCTTTAAGATATGTTTTGAGAAAAGAAGAAAGAAAAGTAGCTAGACAGAGTTGAAGGACGCTTTCTTTTTTTTTCTCCCCTTGCTAGTGGGAGAGATTGAAGAAAGTTTGCATCTAATAGAGAAGAATTTACAGAGAAGTCGTGAAGGCAAGAGAAAAAGAAGGTATTTGATGGATCACAGTCCAAAAGGAGCTAGGTGGACGTGATTCTGAGAGCTCAAGAGGAAAAAGGCTGGTCTAGAAAGGAATAGGAACAAAATTAGCAAACAAAAACACCATCGTTTCCATCTTTCATGAAACTCTAGGCAAGGTGAGTGGATAAAGTTCTTTGTGGGGGCGGGGGGCAAACTGAAGATTTGCATATAACAGTCTCGGGGTTTTTTAAAAGATGGAGAAGTGGAGGCCATATGCTCTAAGTGAGGAGTACAGGAGGTTGTTACACCTTTCTGGAGAGTTGCAAAGAAGTGGAATTTCTACTAGAAGGATGCTGAGCAAGGGCAAGAGAAAGATGGAGACTCCATCCTGAAGCTCAGTTGAGGAAGACCGTGAATTTGAGGCAGCGCCCATCTGAACGGTTGGGCCATGTTTTTCCTCCCTCTTTTAAGGGGTTGGGAATAGGAGGAGAAAGGCAGGTTGCGGGATTTACTCCGGGTTGGGGTTTTGCCGCTGAGACACAGCGAAAGTCCAGGGATGCAAGTCCACTGGGGGTTCTGGTAAGATCGTAGTAGCAAGCCGTAAGCCTAAAAACAGGCTCAAGAAGCTAACAGTAGTTCTTCTGTCTCCTTGTTTATCCCAATGAAGTTCAAGGGAAAGAAATGGCCTCAGAAGCAATGCTGTGTATCTTATTATTATTTGACAGATTAGATCCCATTTTCATTTTCGTTCCAATTCACAATCATGAAAAACAATATATTTAACTTCAAATGCCTCCTTGTCCTTGTCTTGGCTTTGTGCATCAGTTTCAGCTTTGGGAGCTCCAGAATCTTTGGATGACCTCGCATTGCAATCAGAGGTCTCCCCAGGGACCTGGAGGGTAGCGCAGTGTTTATGCGCTTTCAGCGAGGGATGGGGGGATATTTACCCAGACCTGCCTGAGGGGAGGCCATCCAGCTCTACACAGAAATGGCAAAACAAAGATCAGGAAGTCACATAAACAAGCATTTGGAACCTGTGGTAGAAAATGAATCCAGCTATCCCTGTCCCCCTCCAAAATAAGAATATGGCAAGAGAGGTAAAGAGATTACCATTATTATTATTATTATTATTATTATTTAGGAGAGAGAAAGAGCGTGAGTGGAGTGCAGGAGGAGGGGCAGAGGGAGAGAGAACCATGATGCCCAACGCGGGGCTCCATCTCATGACCCCGAGACCATAACCTGAGCTGAAACCAGGAGTCTGATGCTTAACCGACTGAGCCACCCAGGTGTCCCTAGAGATTATTTTAAAAAATAAACAGGCTGGGCCGTGGTCTAATAGAAGTGAATTGGTTGGATGGGAAAATAAAGAACAGAGTGGATGAAATTGTCATGCTTAATTTAATCAGGACCGTCTTGTTGTTGTTGCTCTCGGTGGTGGTGGCAATGCAAGAGCATTAATTATTTCCTCTCCCTGGTTCTGGACCACTCCATCAGCGGAGGGGATGGAGAAAGAGCCCACACCACTTTGGGCGTCCCACGGCCAGTTCCTTGGGAGGCCAAGATGCTCGGAACATGTGCATCTCGACTCGTCCCGTGCATATTTGGAAAGGCCTTCCATACTCATCAGGGCCAAGATAAAAAGTTTCCTGACGTGGTCTCTCCTATTCATTAGCCATGGAGATGCCGATAGCTTGGGTATCACCCTAACTTTGGACAGAAGAGAATTGAATTGAAGACCATAGAAATGAATTGCTAAAGGCCAGAAATGGTCTTTGCATAGCATATCATGGTTTACAAAGGAACTGCTCCTGTTGCCAGATTTGAGCCTCACAAAAAACTCTTGGTAGTGGGTTGTTATTCTAAATAAAAACAATTTCCTACATTTCTTAGCTTAAAAATATACTTTTTTTTATCATATTAATTAAATGGTATTTCTCGATTTCTTTTCTCGATTTTTCTAAGTCATTTTTATTTCACTCTCCTCCCTCCAAAAGCCTTCATAGATTTCTAGAATTAAAATGTCTCATTCATGCTCAGACGCATCATTGTTCCAACCTTATCTCCCCACTTCACCTCCTGGAAGACATATCTCTCTCTCCTTCCTCCAATTCCATCCTGGCCTTCCTTTCCTCCTGACTTTTCTGCTCTTTGTGAGACTCCATCCTAAACTTGAACCAGCTCTTAAAGGCTTCACTTAAATATCATCTCCTTAAAAGAACCGTTCTTGGTAATACATTCAGACGTGATCTCTTCCTTTTCAAGGTTCCCCATATACGTGATATCTTTGTTTCAACGACTATGTCATGACGGTGTCCAAGACATTCAGTGAAGTAACTTACTAGATTTTAACTTCTTGGAAGGTTGTGCCTTTCTTCTTTTTAATTCAAAACCCAGATCAAACATCGTTTCTACTGTGAATTCTTTTCCACGGGCATTTAATTCTCTTCTCTGCCTACCATGTACTTTTTTGTGTGTTCTGCACAGATGCGCTTATCACATTGTATTGAGATGGTTGCTTTTGATTTTTATCTTCCTTTTTAAGTTGGAAACAACTTGAAGGAGCATAGCATAGTGGTGAAGCTGCCAGACTGTCTGGGTTTAAATTCTAGCAGTGCTATTTGCTAGCAATGTGACCTTGGGCAAACTACTTAACCGCTCTGTGCTTTAGTTTTCTTATCTCTAAAATGAAAATAATAATCGCCGTTACCTCATAGAGTTGCTGCAAGGATTAAATGAGTTTTAACAAGTAAAATACTTATCAGACAGTAAGCAATTATGATTATTGTACTTTATTGTCCTTTGTATTTTTACTCACAAGTACAGTGATTAAAGTGAGGAGGCACACAGCAGGTGTTTGTTGAATGAATGAATGAATGAATGAATACATAAGAAAAAGTGTATATGACGTTTCTTCCTAATAGATCCCAAAGTCAAAGATAGAATGTCCTCTCATCCATAGGTTGCCCACAGCAATTAATAGATGGTTTATAACAGGTGATCAATAAATGTTCATGGGAGTGTGCTTTATGGCTATTAATCCCGTGACTGGCAGATTGAGAACAATATAAATAAATTATATAGCGAATTAGGCTCCTATCAAATAAATGGATTTTACATTAAGGTTGTGAGAACACTTCCTTTTTGTTTTAAAGCTCCCAGTTGGGAAGGGTACTTAACCTGGGTGGTTTTAGCCAGCCTCTAGCTCTCTTAGTGACGGGGCTGTCCCTGAGGCAGATCTCAGCCTGGATCACAGAGGGTCAAGGACCAGGCAGGGGAGAATTTCGACAGCGAGAGTCAGTGCTCCCTCCAGCAAAGGGTGGGTATGGACCCCAGACCTGCCACGGGGGAGGGTGGACAGAGCTTGCAGCAGCGCCACACAAAATCTGGTCAGTCTGGACTCGGCACCCCAAAGCATGTCTCCCGGCGTGCTGAGGCTCCGGCTGGGAAGAGCGAATCAACTGAGGCTTTTGAAAAAGTAGACTGAAAGAAAAAAGAAAAAACCCTTTGGGCCGACGCATCAAGCAGGCACGGGGCTACTTCACAGCCCAGCAAACATGCACTTCCATATCAACTACGGCACCGCAAAAAAGCAGGGTACCTGTTTGCTCAGCTAGAAATGCTTACACTGGCTTCTTCCCCTCCCCGCCCGAATTTGTCACTCAACTTTCCGACTTCCGTGTGGGAGAGGTTTCTTTCCCCCTCCCCTCGGCTTTTTAAAGTAACATCGGTGGAGCAGCTAATGAGGCGGTGGAAAGCAAGCTGGTCCATTCTGGGTTGCTAATGACTCCATTCCCGGGAGCCTAATCAAAGATTTGTACATTTAATTGCTGTCAAGTCAGCTCCAACCACCTGCCGTTTCTGCAGCACCTGAGCTCCTAGCTCCGGAGCCCCTGATTCTAAATGAATCCATCACCATTTCTAAAGGCCAGAAAGCCGGGCTGCCGGGCAACCCTGAATGGGGTATATCCTGGAGGGCAGAGAGCAACAGGCCTCTGGAGGTGTGCCTCCTTTAATGGGGTCTAACACAGGTCGGCATGGGAGGGACACCTGCACTCTTCGAGGATCAGACTTCTGTTTCTAGGGGAGGGGAGGCTGGGTGTGACAAGGACAGGGTGTGGGAACAAAGAGAGGAGGAAGAAGGTGACATTGGATCGCATTCTTCCAGAATCTATTGATGCTTTTATCCTGAAGGATGACTTAATTTCCGTCCCCAGGGCATGGCTGTGCCACAGATCAATATTTGCTAGGCATTCTTTCCGATTAAAATGGTAATTGCTTTGGTATCTCTCCCCATTCAGGGTGTCGTTGTCCCCTGGGCTTTTTTGAAGCTTTGGGGAATGAGAAAACAGTTACTCTGGACCTGAGTTCAACCTGATGGGAAAGCTTCTTGGAGATATAAGTTAGTTGGGAAAGAAAATTATGTTTAGGTTTTTTTCTAATGGCAATAAAAATTCTTTAAACACAGGTACTACACTCTAACATTATGCTTCTCGCTTGCGACAGGTGTATCAAGTGTACCTATCAGACCTAATCTTTTGAGATCTCCAGAGTGGGGGTTTTGAGATTGAGTCTGCATCAGAATCACCTGAAGGACTTCTTACAACTCAGCTTCAGCCGCCCTTTCTGATTCAGTCTGACTTGGGCGGGGCCTGTTGATTTGCATGTCTGTCAAGTTCCCAGGCGATGCTGATCCCATTGGATTTGAGAGAACTTTCTCAACGGCCACTTGGAAATACCAACCTCACTGTCTGTGGGTGGGTGAGAGTGCCATTCACCGAACCCTCCATCAGCCGTGTCTGCTGGTAACTGAGTTGGCCATGGGAAGGAGGCGCTGGCCAGACAACTCGCGTGGAAAAAGAAGAGAATTCTCCTTTTTCAGCTTCCCATCCCAGGCTCCTCTATGATGTGTAAAGGAAGACATAATTGGCCAAACCAGTGGTTGGGGGAGGTCTGGTGCTTTGCCCTATTGACAAATACCCCTCCCCTCACCCACGAATTCTTTTATTTGGAATATGGCTACTTTTATTTGGGAATTCATTCTCCCTTCCCGGTCTATCCAGCCCTGAGGCGTTTCCCAGTGCTAAAACTTGGTGTTATGGGAGAAGGACATATTGTTAATCCGATTTACGAATAAAACAAAGGTAAATAATATCAGACCCTGAGCATTTTTTAAATACCCTGTCCCCCTTGCCAAACAAGAGGGAACTAAGGTTATTTCGGTTGATAAATATTCACTCATGGTCCCCAGCTTGCCACTGGCAAATGCTTGCCCTAGGCAACTTTGGAACTGGACCATTTTTCATTATTGATTAATAGTGAGGAGGTTTTCTTTATTTCCTTCTGAAAGAAATTTGCTAAACTTGAACCGATTTTGAAAAACAAGTTAGAGGAGCTGAACACCGTCATCGTTTCACCGCCACCTAAAACTTCCTGACCTTGACCTGAATTCCTAGCTCAGTCGCCTATGACCAACCAGTTGATGTGGTGAAGCTGTTCCAGGGACCAGCTGTGTCCCTGTTCCTTTCTGTTACTTGTGTTCTTGTATATTAATTTGTCTTCCTCCACTCCACACAGTTGTCACCATGTTCCAGACACACGCACACTTGTTTCGATTTCCTCCTTACTGCTTCGTCTAGTTATGTCAGGGGACCCTGGAAAGTGTGCAAGATAACCTTACTAGAAAGCTAAATTAATTCTAAAAAGCAAACACCATATGATCTGCCAATCAGATGGGAAAATAGTGTTCACTGTAATTCACTTACTACCCTAAATCTTTCCCTAGAGTGCCTGAAATCACAGAACTGAGGTACTTTTGCTCTCTATTCACCTTTGGAATTTAGATCTAAATGCATCTATGATATGGGAAGACAGAACAACAACAAAAAATAATAATTGCTCTCAATCTGTCAAGACTGAGGGCAAGTGTATGTATGTGCATGTGTATCTATGTTCATGGAAAAATTAAATTGGCAGCAATCTTGATGGAAAATTCAATGCTCTTGGAGTTGAGAATTCCCTAGGAACAAAAACTGCCCTGTATAGGGGTCTCCTGGTTTGGTCACTTACTGCTCATCTTGCAAGGCTGAGCTGAAGCCCCCTTTTCTAGGAATATCCTTCCCTAGCCAGAGCCCCTCCCCATCTCAGGGGCTGCTTTGACCTTCCTTCCTCCATGTTGCAATTATTCAGTGGCCCTGTGTTAGCCCTTGGTACATAGCCTCGGGATTGGCTGGTGTGTATTTTTGCCTTTCAATTCGACTGCAAAGCTCTGAGGCCAGCAGGCAGGATATATTCATAGTGGATGCCTTGCTGCCCCATACAGAGCTTGGGATCTAGTATGCGCTCAATAAAATATTTGCTGTTACACTTGAAGCAGTTTCAGGGGTTTGAAACTCAACTTCTGCTGATCATTCCTATAGAATTTTTGCTATTTATTTTAATACCATAAATAGGATTGGGGCCATGTCAAGAGATGTTTTGTGATCTGCCCTTGGAACATACAGTTCGGGCACAGACATCCTCAAAGTTTAAATTGACCGAGAGACAGGATTAAAAGCATTAGGTTGAAATGGCAATTGGTTTGCTTTATTTTGCTCACCGTTCATGCACTTGTTTCATTCCCACTGGTCCCATAAACCCCAGAGCAATGGAAAGTAAAACGATCAGGAAGCTTATCCCTCTTGCCACCAGATTTCTCCTTCTTCCTTTTCCATGTAAGTTGGAAAGCTGCCTTCTGCTCTGCTGTGGGACGGACAGACTGACTCTGGTCCAGAAAAGCATGTATTATCACCTTGTATACCTTGCCAGGAACAATGTTCAAAACGGCCCCCTTGTGGCCTGGGACAGAGGTCTTACTCAACTCAGCCTAATGCTCACATTCCCTGCTTCTGGATTAATCTCACCAGAGTATTAAGGTACATGGTGAAAGAAATAGAGAATGTTCTCCTCTGGAAACTTTGACTTTACTGTGGGGGTAACTCACTTTACCCCAATAGCTGTGGGCCCAACGAGCTATGTGAAAAAGTGTATTTTCAGAAGTCTAGTCGTATTTAAAGTGCGTTACACTGTATGTTAACGGACTAGAATTTAAATAAAAATTTTTTAAAAAATAATAAAAATACAAAAACACTTCTATCTTCATGAAAGAAAAATAAATAAGTGAAAAATAAAATCAAGGGGATTAATAGAACACTGTGTGTTAACTAACTGTAATGAAAATAAAGATGTGAAAAGAGTAAAAATAAATAAATAAATCCAGAAAGAAAGAAAGAAAGAAAATTACTAAAAGAAGCTGGCCATTTAAAGGAGGTTTTAATGAATATTTTCCAAGTCTAGTCCTCACCAATGGAGTATTAATTCCTTGTCTCTCTTCTCTGAGAATCCAGATTTCCACCAACTAGTTTGCTGCAAGCACGATGCTGTGCAGGGTTGGTTGCAGGTGGCATGGGGATATATCATCATGAATCATTATTAATATTCAAAATCCTCTAAGCCACTTGCCCTTGGGGAATTCAGCTTTTCCTCTGTCCCGCTGCCTGGGGAGTGCCCCTCCCTGCCCCTTCTCCCTCTCACCCCCTTTGGGCTCTTCCTCCAACTGGATGAACAAAGGAAAAAACGAGAGGAACAAAGGAAGAGAGGCCTTTGCTATGTTCTCCACTTCATTCCAAAGGCGTGGGCTTGATGCCAGAAAGTGGTGAGCAAAACTGAGACATGGAAAAAAAGAGAGGGGAAAAAATCCAGTCTCCAGACCATTGGGTAACAATGGGGGGAATAAAACCTCCTCTGAACTCTTTCTTCCTTCCGACACGTACCCTGACGGAGAGGGGGATTCAGCATGACCCATAATAGCACACACAGGGCACTTATCACATCCTGTCCCTTTTTCCCTTTTGCACTAAGCCCCTGTTCAACATTTCTGGGCGTCACGTTCTCACGTGGCCACGGCAGAACCTCGGAAGGTTTTTAAGCAGGGGTGCGGGGTGAGGGCACCATCCGCTTCGTGGGACTGTTCCCGAATCACACAGGACTCTGTTTTTCAGTTGGGCGGTGTGCCGGAAAGAGAGGAGAGAGTCTAGTCAGGATATTTAGCTTATCAGCTGCCACTGCAAGAATTTTCCCTGCTACAAACTTCCTAACATTCTGACCCTTCTGGTTTGAAACTTTCCAAGGCCGTTCCTATGCCAACGAAAAACGTTACATGATCTATGTTCCTTGTGCAATGTAGCAGCAGGGTCTATGTTACCAGGAAGATATGTGAAAGGTGTGATTTATTTCCCATTCTTTTACGTAGAGTCGAGAGATTTCAGATATCACAACAGAACTCTGTGAGACACTGAAATGCTCCTCTGGAAACCCAGCTACCGTGTGCATCTCCCAGGTCCCTTGGAAGGTATGGAAGCCAAACACTGCCAGTGCCTGGGCCACGTGAAAAATGACAGACAGCTCATCTCAAAACTCCAAATATCTGGGGGTTTGCAACTGTGTAGTCAAAATTCCTGAGCGCTGCCCTGAATTACACAATTACGCATCAGATGTCTGGTTTCATGCAGCTGTAGTCTAACTCTGGTGGACAAAATCTGGATATTCACTTTCTCTTTTCCAGAAATTTACCCTGATTTTTATCTTTGCCGTGAAAGAAAAGCTTCGACGTATCTCCACCAGTCTGTCTTCTTACTTTGAGGATGGGCTCACTTCGGGATGAAGAGCGTAACTACCATTTAAACCATCACCACCACCACCAACCAACCAACCAAGAAAGCAGGAAATCAGAAGCCCCAGGGCCTAGTCCCACAGTCCACTACCTTGTTGTGATCTTGCTAAGTCCTGTGCTCCAACCTCTGCTTACTCACTTACACAACAGGGACGATAACTCTCGTTCTGGCGACTTCTTAGGAGGACTCAATGAGATGCTATCTGGAGGCACTTGGAAACTACATGTACACTGCATCTTACTTTTGCCTCTAGATCATTCAGGCTTTCAGCCTTAGCTCCAGAGCCAGTGTGCCCTCAGGCACCATGCTTGGCTTTTATTCTACCCATCCCTTTGCCATCCCAACCTCTGCTATCAATAAATTCCAGAAAGCAACGAGTTCAAAATGCTGATCCCACAAGGGCCCTCTGTGGTCTTTCAGAACAACAATCGGCTTACCCTGCTGGGTGAATATTGCTCAATCCTGACCTCAGTTAGCTCTCATTTGAACCATTCTTAATTACAAAACATCTACCTGAACATATATCAGGGTTAAGAGTAGTATAATCTCGCTGAGCTGTTTTTTTTTTTTCTTTTTACAAGATATTTTATATTAAAATTGTTTTGGGGTAAGTTTATTGAGACATACTTTACATATTGTAAAAAGCACTCTTTTTATTGTACAATTCCAAGAGTCTTGAAAACACATACTCCGTGAGACCACCACTACAATCGATATCTAGATCAGTTCCGTCATCTCCCCAAATGCCCTCTTTTGAGGTCAACCTCTTCTTACTCCAGTCCCTGACAACCATTGATTGGTTTTTTGTCTCTATTCCAGAATGTCATACAAATGCAATCATATAGTATATGTATGGCCTTTGGGGTCTGACTTCTTTCACTCACAATAATGCATTCGAGATTCATCGGGTTGTTGCATGCATTAATAGTTTGTTCCTTTTCATCGTGTAGTAGTAGGTAGTACAGTGCATGGACTGTATTCATTTGACAGTTGAAGGACATGGAAATGTTTTCATTTCTTGGTGCTTATAAGTAAGGCTCTGAGCACTTGTGTAAGGTGTTTTATATGTACATATATTTTCATTAGACATTTGGTTTTAACAGATGTATGTAAGTTTAGTCTCAGATGAACAGAGATCGCAAGATTTGGGGGACCCCTAGGGAGATGAGAGAGTCTATTTCCTTCATGAATCAGTCAGGCCCAGACCTGTCAGTTAAACAGGGGCTAGCTGAAGTGAGAAGCTATTATTATTTCCACCAAGGACACTTGTAGAATAGAAATGAAAACTCACATTATTTTTCTGAGCCCCAGGGGAAGAACATAAGTACATGATGGCAACCATCAATTTAGTGGGCCTAAGGTTGTCTAGGTGATTAAAGTAACATTTCCATGGATTTTGGCGATTCCCAGCATAGGTCTCCTGCTGAAGAATATAGAGCCTATTGGTAGACTGTTGACTAACAAACTCCTCGGGGTCATTCAGGTTGAATCAACTCTTTCTGGCTAATTTAGGGGGGGAACCATGGTTCTTAGTTGAAATGGTTATATTGGAATCTCTACTGTGCACAGGATACCAGGTTAATTATCAACCCCACTGAGGATTTCAGGCTTAGCACCTGCTTTCTTCTCTCTACCCATCGAATATAGGAGTTGGGGAGAGGGGTGCCTGAGTGGCTCCGTCATTTAAGCGGCTGCCTTTGGCTCAGGTCATGATCCCGGGGTCCTGGGATCAAGCCCCACATGGGGCTCCCTGCTCAGTGGGGAGCCTTCTTCTCCCCTGCCTGCCGTTCCCTCTACTGGTGCTTGCTCTCTGTCTCTCTCTCTTGCTCGCTAGATCTGTGTCAAATAAATAAATAAAATCTTAAAAGAAAAGAGGAGTTAGGGAGGAGTTATAGCCATAGCAGTTAAGAAAGTTCAACCAACCTTGGAGTCTCACCAACTCTCCTCCACCATTCCTCCTCATCATCCTTGGGCTCCTGTGTCCTCCAGCCCTTTCCCATTAAATGTTCGTCTCCACCCAGGAGCCCTTTACTGTGCGCTGGCCCCAGTCAAGCCCTGGGCGGAGGGTGGGAGCTCACCGAGAGGACTGCATTAGAGAACAATCTGGCCTCCGTCACTTAGACTTGAGTGTGAATGAGTTTCGATGCTAGAGCCGTCTCACGACAATTTTTTTTTTCAGAGAAGAGCTGAATAAAATAACTAAAATAAAATTTAAATCATAAATAATATTTTATTTAAATAAAAGCATGTTTTGCTTAGCTAAAACATGGTGTATAACACGCTTGCGTTACTTTCTCGTGAGGGTGACGATGGTTCTTCCCTGTAGTTACACATGTGGAGTATTGCCGCTTACCCATGTGGGCGACCCTATCTGAAATGTTCTTTCAGTGAGGAAATGGTGTTTGGCGTTCTGAGCAACTAACTAACGAACAGAACATCAAAAATGGCCTATTAGCCATCTGAGGAGTCAGTTCTAACACCGGCTGGTTTACCCAACTGCTGGTCTGGGGTTGATTAGAATCCGCGTTGGGAGGCATCCCATCACCTGAGCTCTCAGTTTCATCAGTACCGCTAATTAGTGTTGAAATTTAACACTACTAAGGAGAGTAATAGCAGTAAGAACGATGTGGGCACCTGAGTGGCTCGGTCGTTACGCGTCTGCCTTCAGCTCAGGGCCGTGAGCCCAGGGTTCTGGGATCGAGCCCCACATTGGGCTCCCCGCTCCGTAAGGAGTCTATTGTTCCCACTGTTTGTGCTCATGCGCGTGCTCTCTCTCTCGGTCAAGTAAATAAATAAAATGTTTTAAAAAACAACGGTAATAATAGTGACAAGAGCTAACTTTTTACGAGCACAATGGCTAAGAGGATAGGAACGAATTCCTAGCCAGAGGTCTGGAACTTGCCGTGGCTAGGGTGCTAGAGGGAGCACGAAGACATACACATGTACGGACATTCACGCACACAGCTGGGGAGTAGAGCCAGGGCCTGGTCAACGCTAGTGTTGTTATAGGGCTTTACTGTAAGGTTGTATGGAGGGAAGGCTTAATTCCATTTTGCAGACGATCGTAAAGGTGAGATTGGAGGCAATGTAATCCATTATTGGCTATGGCAGTTATCCAAGAATGAGTGATAAAAGACTCAGGACGGACAGAAGGCAGCAGACCCAAGAGGCTGTTTTACAAAGATACACTCACCGGGGTTTGTTTGGTAACCGGTTGAATGGGAAGACGAGGGACATGTGGGGCCTGGTTTCTAGCAGCTGGTCGGTCAGTGGTTCTGTTGATTGGAACGGGACACATAAAAGAACAGGACACATAAAAGAAGGACATGTGGGGCCTGGTTTCTAGCAGCTGGTCGGTCAGTGGTTCTGTTGATTGGAACGGGACACATAAAAGAAGGAGCTAGTTTGAAGAGGAAGGAAGACAGATTTGGTTTTAGAGCTGCCACGGAAATCACCTAGAACCAATTCTGGCTTGATATAAGGAAGAGCTTCCTAATTATTTTAGTCTATACAGAAGTGAGCTCCCCATCACTAGGAGTATTTAAGCAGAGGTGCGTATAAGCTCCTGTCAAGGTTGCAAAAGAGGCATTTCCTGTATTACATTGGAGGCCAGAGTAAACAGCCTTTAAAATCTTTTCCAACTTTAGGATCCTATGATGCTCTAAGAGTAGGGGAAAAAAAAAAGGCTATTTATTCCATATATTGTTGTCATTTTCTGACAGATTTCAAATACCACTGTGACATTTATCATGAAATAAAAACAAGTAGGAAAAGGGAGTGGTAAGTGCACACTTTTAATGTGCACCTTCATAGCTATACATTTGCTTTATATACTTTTTTTTCATGTGAGGCCATTCATATCCAGAAGTTTGGTTGTTGCGTAACAAACCAACGTTCAGTGTTTGGCATACTTCCCGAGGTCGGGGGCTCCGACATAGCCGCTTTCCGTGCGCGTGCGTAAACGTGTGGTTACAGTATGTGTGAATAAAAAGAGACTATGATTTGCAACAAAATGATTACTATTTTCCACTTAGTGCCGTATCTGTTCTATTACTGCAAAGCAGTCATTTATAAATCTTTCACGAGGCGGCGATTCGTAGGAGAGTTAAATATCAATCTAAGTATAGCATCAGTATGTAAACAGATTGATGAATTGCTTGACTGCTAGGATATAAACCATATGGAACTGCAAATAATGCTCTGAGGAGCTGTGGATAATTTTAGCATCTTATGAAAACCGAGGACTAGACGGAGCTACCCTACCAATCCTGTAAACTTCTCAGCACCCTTGTTTTCACTCTCAAGGCTGTATCGGGCCATTCGGGTCGTGAACCTTAAAAATACCACCTGCTGGATCGTTTCCCTCCTAAGGCAGGATTAATGGCCTGTGAGGGTGTGAGTGCCGGAAAAGCCTGCAGAAATAGGCTGGGGAAGGGGACGTCTTACCCTGAGGGCCAGACTCTGTTATCTGTTCCCTCAAATGCTCTACGTACAAGATTAAGGTTCGAAGGCACTGAGCAGGTCTTCAAAGGGATCTACAAAGAAAAAAAAAAAAGGCTAAGAATCCTTTACTTTTCAAGTGGTAGGAACAACACTAGAATCCAGGCTTCCTGTCTCTCAGCTCTGAGCTCTTTTTATAAAATGACACTAGCTTCGCATACTAAATCCAGGGATGGCATAATACGGTTTCTACTTTGCCACAATCATGAAAGGTTCTCTCTCTCTCTCTCTCTCTTTCTCCCTCCCCAGTTATATAAGTGAATCTTTCCCTGTGTCTCGCTGCAGATACTGCCCTGTACTCACGCTGAGGGTGGATGGAATTAAGTGGACGGGTCCCGGGGATTCTTTCACGATTTAAAGAATTTTAGGCTAAAATCTATGCAGTCTGAGTCCGGCAGAGAATTAAGCAATTTTCAGCTGACTTGAAGCACAAAAGGCAGCCAGTGTGGAAAATTACTTAATCCTTCACCGAGTCTGGGTTCTGCAAATCTGACTGGAATTACTACAGAAGAGAGAATTTTCTGTGAAGCTCTCCGAGGTGGGCCATGAGATTAGTTAAGAAGGCCCTAAGAATGGCAGTCACTTAGCCAAGGAGGCAGAGGGTGGATATGGTAATGGCTGCGAAGCTTACACAACACCGGCATGCAGGGAATTATGGCCTGTGGTGTCTGAGCACAGAGGAGACAGGCTAGGCCTCCAGCCCCGGGCCTTCAACTCGCCTTCCTGGACCCCGTGGACATAACGCGAGCATTTGGACAGTGAGGTGGCCTTCCTCTTCAGAGGAGCAGAACAGCAAGGGGAGGTCTTCGTGAGGGCAGGAGAAGGGTCCCCTGCGTGCCTGGCTGGGCTCAGGAGAAGCTGGGCTTGGACTCCAAACACCAAACTGGCCCCCTTTCCCTCGGGAGGGCCTCTGGGAGGAAGGCTGGGACGTGACCTGAGCTGGCGCCATCATTTTCCTGCATTTCCTACTTCATGCTGCTGGGGGGTAGACTCTCCATGAATTTTTAAAAATAAAACACACGGGAGTGCTCTGATTTAAAGTGTTTTTCTAATTTTCTTTATAGTTGATGTCTCTTGCCATCAGATGTGATAATTTATTGTAACTTCATTAAGTATCAATCCCAGATTTGAAGCTTCTCTACCCGACGCCTGGGGAGGCGGCGCTCTTCGCCAGCCTCTTGCTGGGACAGGCACCCGGAATAGGAACCCAGGGGAAATACACTTCTAAGAGCGAATGTATCCAAAGGGGGAGAAAAATGTACACACATCACCTTGAGTGGTACCTGGTAAGGCTTGGGGCAAGGCCAGCCTTGCAAAGTTTTAGTGAAATAAAAGAATATAAACACCTTGGACAGAAGGGGCTTTGAGTCCAATGGATTGAGTTAAAAGTGGTGACTGCTGTTCTATGAGAGCATAGGTAACAGAGGAAGAGGAGGAAGGAGAAGGAGAAGGTATTGTAGCAACAGAAGACATTAGTGTAAACTTTAAGGCACTAAAGCCCACTGTGCTTCCCTAAGGGAGTTTCTCGGTTTCCCTCACTACCTAGACATCGGTATCCTTTCTTCATAGCAAGTGCCATAGTCAGAGGCAAGCCCAACGATGTCACCTGCTCCTTTAGGCGCATAACCTTTGGCAGAAATAGCATGGATTTGCTAATGCCCGACTCTGGGTGGCGAGTCCACACAGATAAAGCCCTCCCCTCAAGGCCATCTCCCCACTGATGACCTTTGGGGCACTCATGCTCAGCTTTCCTGCTTTGAGAACTTCCTAGTGAAGTCCCCCTTATCGCTGGGAACACCTGACCTCTAACACACAAAGCAGGCCGTGGAGCAGGGGGGACGGAACTGTCTGACCTTAAAGTCAACTTGGCTTTGCTTACCTTTGAAATAGAGCATTTGTATTTTGAAACCTCTTAGGAGAAGTTCTCTGAGTACTGACCTGCAAACACAGATACCAAGAAATTCTGGGGCCGGAGTGTCCAAATAACTGGGGTAAGGACAATTGAGTTGAATAGTAATAAAAATCTGGCATCAGTTGTCTAGGTTTTGAATTCTGCAGTGGCAATCCCTCCTTGGCTTGAGCTTTGTCCCTGGGAAGAGAGCACAGGATTTCGAAATAGAGTGTATTCGGATCTTCATGGGGCTGTTCAGCCACTGTGAGAACTCAAGTATACTGCTTTTTTCAGGAAGCTAAGCTTCATTTTTCTCAGATGTAACAGAGGATGGCAACATCTACTTCACGGGATTTTTGAGGGGATTAAATGAAGTAATAAATGCTTTCCAAGGGCTTCACGAGCAGCTCCCCCATTTTATAGATAAATACACTGAGGTGCAGAAAGGTTAAATAACTTGTACAAGGTAACACAGCTGGTAAACATTATATCCTGGAACTTTGGTCAGAGTAGGAGGTCAAAGAAATTTTGGTTACAATGAGCTTAACATCATGTTGCTATGATTCTATCTTCTCCAGAAATTTGCCTTTTGGGTGAAAAGAACCATGGTGCTCTTTAACATTTTCACAAATTACATGAGGCTCAATTTTCTTCCATGAGGCCTTCTTGGAGATAAAAAGAAGGATCCCTGGTTGCCTGTGTTCCCTGATCCTTGTCGTATGAAAATTTTAACAGAATTAATCCAGAACAATAGACATAAATCGAGGAAAGCATCGACAAATGCAGTCCTTAGTATCACGCTTTGCAAATAGTTCATGGTCAACAAATGCATGTTCACTGGGTGTTTAGAAAGATTAGTTCTCCACTATTCTGATAGAGGGCCAACCAGTCCCGGAAAAGGAGATAGACATTTCATATGGCTTCAGGTGTCCTCTGCTGTAGAAAGATAAACACGCAGTTAGGACAGCGGGTCTGGAGTCGACGAGCCGCTCTGGGAACTACAAAATTGCATCGGCAATTTTGGCAAAGGCATTTCTAGACACTTGCCACGGCACCAGATGATGCTTATTCCAACAGGAAGATTAGTATAATGCATCTCTTGATTCAGGTTTTTCCTTTTACAAGGACAGTGTGTCAGATTCAGCTAGAATGAGCTAAGTGTGTCGTCCAAATGTAGTTGCTTTGCACTTTGCAAAGCACACCCAGAGCTTTAGACAATGCCTTTCCCACCTGGTCCTAGGACGATGGTGGGGAATGAATAGAGCAGGTGTTATTTATCACCTTTATGGGGTGGGGCTGGGGAGCTTGCGTGTCCCGCGTGCATCTAGCAAAGAAACAATAAACAATAGCTATCACTGGGTGCTTTTACTGAGTGCAAGATGCTGCTCTAGGACCCCTTTCTTTAAGGGAAGTTCAGCCCACCTGATGAGTGTGTGAGCCTGCCACTCACAGCTAAGTGACCGTGGGCAAGTTACTCAAGCACCTTGGTCCCCATTTCATCATCTGGAATATAAGGAATAATGACAGGGTCACCTCGCGGGGTTGTTGCAAAGATCGCCCGAGTTGATACACATGCATAAAACTTTGGGAATAGTGCTAGCCTGCCTGAATCCTCAATAAACACTGCCTAGTATTTGTATTTATCTCAGAGTAACCTCTCAAGGCATTGGTGGAACCAAGATTTGAACCCCGGCTCCCCGGCTCAAGCCTGTGTTTCTAATCACTATTTATTTTGAATGAGTAACCAAACAAGTGAATAAATAACCTAGAGTCACTCTACAAGATAGTAGCCAAATCCAGGTCCCCTGTCACTGCCCCCACAGTCGTAGCCCTAGATCAAGGCTGAACCTGGGGCAAGGGCGCAGATCCCCTTTTGGGAGGAAGCTGGGTTTCACGCTCCCCTTTCCTCATCAGCTCACACCTCCTCCCAGGTGCAGAGCCTGCAATTAGTGGTACACCCCTGCTTGGCAGATGTCCGTTCTTTGGGGTTTTAGTGGTGGAGGATTGGACCCTTTGGCTCCCTGCAGGAGAAACGGACCGAGTGAGCACAGCTCTATGAAGTGGTGTTTGAATAACACTCCCTGGTTTCCAAAGCACTTTCCTATCCATTTTCTCACTCGATCACTGGATGTAGATTAGCATCTCGGCTTTTGAAGCAACCCAAGAGCAGAGGCATCATGTGACTTGTGGAGGGGCAGGGCTGGTGACCTCCAGACCCCAGACTTTCACCAGGGTCTGCCCACTCTGGATCCCGTGTTCCTTCCTTGACAAAAAACTTGACCCTGTACACGGAGGGAACTTTGTCCGTGGCCTTGTCCTTTGTCCTGGGCCTTAGAAAAATTATGTCATGGTACTTCCAGTGTAGATTTTGATCCCCTTGGGAAAATTTTTGGTTTGAACCTTCGTGAAGACGGAGGAATGGGCCAAGAGGAACTCTCAGGTCACACTTATGGCCGTGAAGTCTGTGATTCTTCTCCAAGATTTTATGAAATTAAAATTATTCACTTGGAAGGCTTGGTACAGGAAATATCACAACCGCTGTAAAGGGCTATTTATTTGAGACCATCTAACCACGCGCTGTGATGGAAAAATATGGGAGAAGGAAAGGAGGATCTGGGAAAATCATCTCATTTATTTCACACACGCTATCGTCTTATTCTGATGTTTTACTTCAAAATTTTGTTCACAGCACTCTCCCACATAAAATAGCGCTCTCTGGACCCTCCCCACTTCATCATGCTTCTTTCCCTCACGCGCATAGAGATTGTTTCTCGTTTTGAACGCAACTGCTTCTTTGATTCTGTAGCCAATCGCCCTTCGGAGTGTGTGGCGAAATTGCTCCCGAGGCAATGGGCTCAAGTGAGAGACAAGCCATTATGTGAGCCCACGGCCTGAGTGGAGAGACCGGAGCTAAGAGTTCCTTTTAAAACTGCTATCCTTAATAATGGCAGGACAGAGGTAGAAAACTGCTGGCATTATAAATTGCTTTTTCCATCAGGGTTTTGTCCCTATCT
The DNA here is from genome assembly GCA_028533885.1 of Nasua narica. Classification (NCBI taxonomy): domain Eukaryota; kingdom Metazoa; phylum Chordata; class Mammalia; order Carnivora; family Procyonidae; genus Nasua; species Nasua narica. Next base: position 56,026,330 of record CM052810.1, read on the forward strand.
TTTAAAAAGCTGTGCCACGCTGAGAAAATTTCTCTCCGTTTTTAATTGTCGATAATTTTGCGTGAGAAAAACCTCCCAGTGAAAATGGTCTAATGAAATGTGCTTAGTTTGGCTTTGGCGAGGCTCCATTTCCTCCCGAAGGAGCGCGTAAAATGCACACGCAAACAATATTTGCTATCACTCCAAAGTGCAACCGATAATTTGCATCCAAAGCAATGGAGGGAATTGAGAAGTGGGGATGGGCTCCCGAGTGGAGCCCCATGGGTGGAGGAGTAGAGATAGAGGAAGTGTGGCGTGCGGCCACCCAGCGACCTCCCTCACTTATCCGGAACCCACCCTCGTCAGCCGGGAAGGTGGAAGAGGAGCGGGAGGAAAGTGAAGAAGACCCCAGTGCTTCCAACATCACTGCCAGGAGCACACAACACTCTAAAGCTTAGGCGCTTTATGCAGAGAATGGCGCCATCAGGATCCGGTTTATCCTTGTTTAAGGCACAATTCTAACAAGCTTGGTTTTCAAAACCCACAGCTCCCTAGACTCCAATAATTAACACGGAGAGAAAGCAAGTGAGTATACTTGGTTCTTCTATGCATTTATTTTATTCTTACAAATGCCAGGATGAACAAACGTTACACTGGTTCCGGAATCATCTTCAAGAGGATAAAACCGCCCCTGGGAAGGCCAGTTGGCCTGGGAAAAATGAAATCTGCCTTCTCATTTGGTGAAGATTCTGTGACCCCAAAGCTCACGTTTCTTCCTCTTCTTCCTTTCCAAAGACAGGCACGCTGAGAAGCGAGCCCCAATGGCAGGACAAAATGGAATCAGTGTTTAATATTTGCCACATTCTGGGAGGATCAGGGACGGAGGAAGGTGGCCTCACCAGTTCCCAAATGCATGTGTTTTGGGGGATAGTCATCACGTCCTTGCATCATCAAGCTGTCCAATTGCATATAAGCTTCTCTGTTGGCACGGGGGGTGTGTCCTGAGGGGGAGACAGGGCATTATTCGATCTGGGGCTCCAAGAGGACCTCTGCCTTTCACTAGCTGTGGGAACTTAGGCAGGTTACATCACCTCCTTGTGCCTCTGTTTCCTCATCTGAAAAATTAACATAATTATTCCACCTACCTCATGGAGCTGGTTTTGGAGGATTAAGTGAGGCAACTCGCACAAAGAGTTGAAGCGGTACCCAAGGCCCAGTAGCCACAGCCTATCAGGCATGGACACCTTACAAACGTAAGAGCTCAAATTCGCCAAGGACTACATCCAAGTTCTCATTTAAATGGCTTATCTGTTCATTCATTCATTCAACACGCATTTGATAAGTACGAATTATGAGCCAGCAGCAGGTAGGCACTGGGTAAACAGATATAAATGTTTATTTACCACTCTCCCCAGCTAGGAACTCACACGTGTAAACAAAAAACTGCCACAACAAGGGGGATGCTGGGAAAGCATCTCCGTGGGAACACAGATATAGGAATGAACATCCTACCTCACTCTGGAGAGGTCAGGACCGCTGCCCGGAAGGAAGGGTCCACGGAAGGTGAGGAGGGAAAGGGCCTTCCGGTGGAGGATGCAGCATGTACAAGCCAAGACTGAAACGAAGGAAGAGCGGGTGATTTTGCCCATCAGGTGTAGGGTGTGTGGGAGGGGAGCAGAAGGGGGTGAGGCTGAGGGGGAAATATACATGTAAATTTGTTCTAATCACAGAATATTGAGAAAACTGATTCACTCAGGGAACTGGTTGCAAAAGGTAGCTTTTTTTTTTTAAAGAACTCAATTTGCAATCTTGGGGCATGCCACTACTTTGGAAGCTTAAGAGAGAAGGAGTAAGACACGTTTAGTTCAAGTTTAAATTGTTATCTGCCAACATCTTACATTTCTTATCCTAAAAGTCAGATGAGAAGCACCATGACCCTAGGATCAGTGCTGAAATGACGTGTAACACATTATCAGGATGTGACCTGGTCCATGACCACTTAGGGTGGAATGATAATGGGCCCCGGAGACTCACCTGGCCCATGGGTGAGCTCTCCGGGGAGCCAAGAAAGGCCTGTATTGAGCAGCTGATATGAAGTAGGGAGGTAGCTTCTCAACAAATATTAGCAGGTTTGAAAAAATCATTTTTGCTATTATTATTACTATAAACTTGAGTAAAAAAAAATTCAGCCAGGATCCACTTATAAAAGTACATGAGAGCCTCGACAGCCAATGCCACGTTTTACTTATTTCCCTAGGCCCAGCGCCTGGCCCACGTTCTTCATTGACGACTGGACTGTTGAAGCTTGACTAAACCTCTGGATTTGGACATTTCCAGAGTGTGTGGTAACCAAAAGTTTCCACACCGAGGAGTGTGTATGGCATGGGAAGACAAGGCCTCAGACAGCACCCGTAGGAAATCGGAATGAACAAGCACCCCGCAGGCAGGGGGGCAGGGGAAGGAGACAGAGAAAGTGCCAAGATGGCCCTGAATTTCACGGCGGGCCCCTGAGATTTGGGTGTGTGAAGCCAGTTTGTACGGGGAGAATTCCTTTATCACATTCTGTACCTACTTGACAGAGCTCTCACTGAACTGACTCTTCACCTACTTTTACAGCCCATAAAAAGGAACAAGCCAGCAGTGTTCATGTGATCCAGGATGGCCCTTCTCAGGTCTGAGGACTCAAGTATGAAGTCTCTCCCCGCGTCATAAAACCACATAGGGAGGATAGGTAGGCCAGGGTGCCTGTGGGGTGCTCTTCTATTCTCCTCCTCCTTTAGGCTTTAACCTAAAACTCGAATGGCTGGCTCCACATAGTGCAGCAAGACTTACTCCCTTTACTGTATCAATAATGTAATGGTGATTCATCCCCCATTTTGGGAGGACCTCTCGCTGGAAGGAGTTGATTGGACTCTAGAGGATTATTGGCTTGAGAACCAAGTTGGTTCAAATTGAAGGCACTGGGCTCTCTTATGAGGCTGAATCATACAATCCAATGGAAACTTTCCCCATCCTGGGAGTCATTAATGTGTCATAAGCCATAATTTAAAAATTATTGGGTGTTTAGGACTTCCTTTCTCACTTGGCCGATAGATCCTTATCCTCACACACAAACTGAGCCTCCAGAATATCGGTGAAGGGGGAGACCCTCCCATCACCTCCCGTTGGAGCAGTAAACCAAGGACGGACACGGTGAAGAACCGTCTACTCTGGGCTTCTAAGGAGGGCACTGATTTTTGCCCTCCTAAGTTCTTAGGCGTGACTGCTGCTTATTGTTCTCAAAATCTCAGCACTTTTTCCTCCTGGCAGGCCCTAGGCGATGAGTCAAAATGAAGTCCTCTTCCCAGCTTGGCAATTGGGTTCACCAAAGGCCAACCCACAAGGGACACCTGCACAGTGAAGTGAGAGAGGCCGTGTCTCTGAGGGTGGACGTCAACTTGGTCAGTGTTTTACAAGCAGAGCTGAGTTTCTGGGTGCCCTCCACATGTGAGCAACTTTCCATTTCTGTGTTTGCTGTCAGGGATCAGGGATCAGGGATCAGGGGTCAGGGGTCAGGGGTCATGAAAGGGCGGGCGAGAGAGCCGGGATCTGGTGTTTGCAATAGCCACTCGGCTTCATGTCTGAAGGATAGACAGTGATGCCAGGACCAAGGGACCAGTGGGGACAAGGGGAAGGATGACAGAGGCAGATGTTTTTAAAGGCATCACCCCCCCCATACCCCCCTCCTGCAATCCCTTTGTGCATCCTGCTGGCAAATCTCGAGGTTGACGTCGATATTTAATTTCATCTGCAGAAAGAAGGGAAAATAGAGCTCACTAGACATTTAAAGGCAGTCATCTGTGTTTCTTATTTACTTTTAGATAAGCAACATGCCCACTTAATTTAGTCTTGATAAAGATTACTGGAACGGCTTGTTTGTTAAAGACATGTGACTTTTAAACCGTGAACAGTTGGAGACGTTACCAGAGCAAAACTCTTAATTCCTACTTGCCAATCCCCATCTGACACACGTGCGCACGCATGCACACGCGCACACAGTATTCTTTGAGCCCGTATTTATAGCTGTCACCAATAGCCCGTGCCTGCATCCGTTCCCGTTGAAACATCTGCATGCCCATATGTTGTGACATCCGTCAGACTCTGCTCCCTGCCAGCTCTACTACGTTCCCCCAGGCCCAGGGGCTCCCCTGATTTGCTCCTTAGCCCACCGAACCCGATCACCCTCTAGAGGGTTCCATGCAAAGGAGGAGGGTCTCGAGGACGTGCCCGGGAAGAAGAACGTGACGCCCGGGCCCGTGGGACAAGGACATCTGTCTGACTGCTCCACTCATTTCTGCCCATGACCTCACGGAGGCCTCAATTGGATCCGGCAATTAGTACGGTCAGGATCAAACGCCGCCCAATTTAAGTCAATTAGTCTTCACCGCAACAGAAAATATGGTTATTATAGTGACGGGACCCACGTGAGGAATACAGGCTCCCGGCCAGCGGCCTGCCAGCGTGCTGCCGAGCGGTGAGAAGCAGTGAGGGTACAGATGAGGCTGATCGGAGGGCCTGGGGCAGAACCGCACCCTGCCCCGGGGCGTCAGACGGGGGGCGGAAGCGGGGGCTGAGCTCTGGCCACAATCTCCCGGGGATCCCTGTCCGAAGGAAACCCACGATAATGGGGGCATCTCTTTCCCCCTGGCTTGGAATCGAGACGTGGAGGAGCCAGGTGTAGCTGCTCCATGAGAACTATGGATTATTTACTGGATCCCGGGGAGAAAGGGATGAAGTCCGAGGGACGGCGGCCAGAAGGGAGGGAGCTATTTTCTTCAATTACTGTTTTAAGGGAAATTTCTCATTTATCCTTCTTAAGTCTCTACGACAAATTTGACAACCAAGAATACAGTGTAGACGTTAAATCTTTTTTCGAAAAACCGCTATTCATCTCACCGCATTTAATAATGGGCACTTTGATTCTGCATTTATTCTGCATTTGCTGGCGGGCAGCCACTGTGCAATGCTGTTTGGGGGGGCAGTTCCTTTTAACCTCCCAAGAACGCTGGGAGCTAGTGGCCTTCATTACTCCCATTTTATAGGTGAGAAAAATGAGATTTCGAGGGGCCGAGTAACCGCCCAAGGTCACATAGCGGCAGGTGACAGTAGACCTCAGTGGGATCTGTTGATCTCGAAACCCTTGTCCTTGACCACCATGCTGAACTTCCCCTTGTTCTTATTTCCCCGAATCTTTGTTGCCTCTCTGTGCAAACTTCATGTCACTGAACAGAAAGGTATTCCTAAACACTCAGAAATACATCAGACACACAAGAACCTGTGTTCACGTGGAATCCTCTTGTCCTATCTTAACCAGCACAGTGGTTAAACACACTGAGCTCTGGGTTCAAATCGCAGCCCTGCCGATTCCTGGCTGTGTCTGGGAAATCTCTGTGTATTTGTTTCCTCGTGTGTGAATGAGGGGCATAGTTCCGCACAGACTTGTGGGAAGAGCTTTCAGAGTCAATGCACTTAAGAGGGTACCTGGGAAAAGTTTGCACGAATTGCCTGCTATTATTAGGACTACCCTTCTAGAAACCAATCATGCAAAGATTGGAGGCAAAGTTATTGTCTTCCGTATGCACAAATGCATGCTTTCAGAGGTAGACTGCACATATTGGCGGTGTACCCAAGACTCAGGCTTTCGCTGGGCACCGTGGTTGCAAATTGCCATCCTGGCTGACAGCCCAGACTTGGTGAGGGTGGGAGGCTGTAGGAGACCGGAGTGACTCCTGAGTAAGCTTCTTTTGGGGTCGAATAAGGTATTCCTTTAACTTGCTCCCTTGTCTTAGGCTCTGCCTCTTTTTACCGATGAGCACAGTGAATGGGAGAGGCTGGGGGTCTCCCACAGGGAAGGGCAGTAGTCCCCCTACCCCCAGAATGCACTGAGGGATGGGCACTGCTTATGCCCCTTCACGTTCCCTCTGGCCCACTGCCCCTGTCTTCAGAAGACCCGGAGTGCACAGTACTGGGTGTCCATTGTGGTAAACGGCCCTCGCACAAAATCTCTGAGTTTGCCAACATGCTTCCTTTAAATGAAGTACCGTCTAGGAGCTTTGCAGGGAGTTTTGAAAATTCTAGAAACGCACGAGAATTTCCCTCAGGGCCTTACCATACTTGCTTGGGTCAGCATGGCGACACCTCTGTGAGGCCAGGGTGGGGGCGGCTCCAGCCTCAAGAAATGGAATGTGATGCCTTGAGTCATACTTACATTGTTTGCGATCATTCTTAACCACTTGAATTTCTTCTAGGGCCAGAGTCCCTTTTGCAGGTACCGTCAAGTCTAAGCTACTATGCATCTCAGCATATACCGAGTCCTGTGAGCTCTGGTCTGGAGTCAGCCTTTCCAGAGATCATTTCCTTTCTCCCCCGGAGCCCGCCATGGCTCCACATTGCTCGGACGTCTGGTACGAATGGACACCACAACATCCAGGGCCTCTCGTGATCACTCGTGAGGTCTCTGCCCCTTGCTCTCTGCTCTCGGATCCCCCGTAGGGGATGCAGGGCATGCTAACAGAAGCCCAACCTTTCTGTTACTTCTGATGGAGCCTTATAGAGTCGTAACTCTGAGCGTGGTGCTTTCATTAAGGGGAAAATGGTTTACTGTCCTCACTAGAAATGGTGTCTTCTATGGAATTATAGCTGGAATGAACAGTGTAAACATGAACAGAAAAGCAGGCACCAGGCTCTTCTTCCTTGTTTTATGCTTCTGAGTAGATGCTGTTGCCCCTCAGCCTTTAATACTTAAAGTATTTAAGTTTCCCCATTACTATGGAAGCTGACATCAATCTACCCAGCCTGTCTCCCAAAAATGAGTTAGATTCGTCTTCAACGCCCTGAGCCCTCCAATGGCCGGCACTGCAAATTTAAGTTCTAATTGCTGGTATTACTCAGACAAGGAGAAGAAACGTTTCCAGTTCTGGGAAGAGCAGGGCTCACAGCTGTCGCTGAATATGAGACGGGGGAGGATGACAAACCACGGTCGGGCCCGGCTCCTGGGTACTCCCGAGGGAGCCCGGGCAGAAAATGGCAGCCCCAGTCAGGTAGCTGCTCCAATGTGACACGAGGAGATGTTACCTGGATTTCCACACCAGCTGAGCTCCTGCAGGAGAGTATCTTAAGCAACACAGAGCCTAAAACACACAGATTCACTTAGCATCTGGGGAGCCAACTGCACCCAGGCTTGCCCAAACTGGCCTTTCTCACTGCAGGGTGTGGGAGAACACAGGGCTTTGTGGGTCCCTGGGGGCCTGCCAGGCCTGGAGCCCTTGCTCAGCTGCGGGAGGCGCGCCAGTTCTCAGGTCTGCTAATGAGTGGTGTGGCGTCTGGCAAGGGCCCGGCCTGGGAGCGAGTGTGACTAATCACGAATCTTTTCAATAATGCTGACGGTTCATTCTCTGCTCTCTCCTTCGCCCGCTGTCTGCGCCGGAGCTGGCTGCAATCGGAGCAAATTAGCCTCATTCTGGAAAAGGCAGGGCCGGATAAAGGACCCCCTAAAAGGTTTCCAGTGCTCCGTGCCTGGATGTTTTGCAGCCAGGGTAATTATCTGACTTGGGTGGCTTGACAGGATATTTTTGTTGTTGTTGTCTCTGTCCTCAATGGCAGGCAGTGTCTGAAGACAGTGGCCCATGTTTGTTCCGTGAGCTAGTTAACAAATACAGGTTTGACACCAGCGAAGACAGTGTCGTTATTACCCTGCATAGGCCCCAACGGACGACCCTCCCATTTTCTGTTCAAAGGGTACATTTCATCAAATTATGTTTCTGTCCCCACATGGAGATGGGGTCGACCTTCCGTGCCGGTGCCCGGGACTCCTCAATTGGGGTGGGAGCCTAAGAGGAGGGGAAGTCTTTCCTCGGGTTCCTCTGTCTCCCTGCCACCCACTCTGCTGCTTGATAAGTTCACTGTGCTTCTAACACCACAGCCGAACTGCGTGTTCTGTCACGGGGAAGGTGTGGGTGCACGCGTCGGCATGTGCGCGTCTGCGTGTGCATGTGCGTGCGTGTGTGTGCGTGCGTGTGTGTGTGTGTCTCAGGAAAAGTGAGGAACGCTCTCTGTTGATTAGGGGGCTGGAGGAATCTCGGGCTGGAAGGCAGGCTTTGCTGATGTTGGACCAAAATGTTTAGAAAGGAGTAGTCATAGTCCAGTGGATGTGTTCCTGTCATCATGAACACGACCGAGAGTGACTCAAATAGAATTGCTTAATAACGGAGCCAAAGCATTTGCATTTTGAGAGACATGAGCTAGTGAGAGGGGAGGAGATGTGCACCAAGAGCTGGACGACTAAGGCGGTGTGTAACATCCCTTATTCCCTAAAATAAACATATTGTCTGGCGCTTTTCACCCTTTAGTATGGAGGCCTGTTTCTTCTCTCTTTCTCAGCCTGGTGGGACTACTACTAAGTTTTAAGGAGATCCAAAATGCTAACTAGAGAGATTCAAGCTGTATTTTCCAAATGAAAAATCGAGACATGTGTTCCAACATGTGTCAGAATATTTTCAGGAATGTTAAGTGAAAGTATTTAAAATTAGAGCTTTCTTTGAACATTCTGACCACAGAACTCTCTTTCCGTTTCGGAGTGCCTTGGGTGCCTAAGGTGTCGTGGATTGCAGTGGGGGTTGGAAATGGTGGCCTCAGGTCAGCTCTGCCTTCAGCCGTGTTGTATCTGATACACACAGTGTCTCAAAAGCCAGGACATTTCTCATAAACATCCAAATTTCTAACTTCTCTTTAAAAATCCTAAAATCTGGCAACACTGACTTCATAGACCAGCGTGGAACCAAGCGTCTGCTGCCTTTTCACAGAATACTTTGTCACAGTCCTCACTGCCCTTCATTGCTTCACATTTAGCTTCCTTTTCCCACTTACCTGCCTCCCCAGGCATTTAGATTCGCGCTTGCTGATTCAGTCACACAACACGCGGATGGTCCAGGTTCCTGTTTGCTCACCATCAGAGAAGGGACAGAACTTCTTGGCTCCTGGCAAGTCATGTCCCGTCCCAGGGGGCTGGTCCTCAGCAAGATGTTGGTCAAAATGTAACATTCTTTACCTGAGGTGTTGGGAACCCCGATGCCTATGATATGTTCCAGCTTTGCCTCTTTGATTAGAGAAGGTCCCCAAAGAAGGAATCATCAACAGATGATCTAGGTCATTGTTTGATGATATTAAATACGAGACACAAACATCTCATGTGTGTTGCTTGTGCTGTGGTTGTGCATCTCATTTGGACCCGGTTGTGTAACCATGATAATCAGTTTTAGAATCAATGGCTGGGACTGGGAATAGGACTGGGGGATAGGAAAATTATTTGGCTTCCAGGTAATATACTGATTAGTTATGGGACTTCTTATAGTGTTTTGAGCTGGTTCAGTAGGGGATGAACAGTGATGAGTTCGTACAAGTTTAGAATTCAGAATGGTTCATCCCATAGTGTGTATTGGAATATATACATGAATATGTGTGTGTGCTCACCTTCGATAATTCTTAAATCTTCTTTTTGTTTGAGAACAATATTATGAACTGTCTCTATCATTTTATGGAAAAACACAACTCACAGATACAACGTATTTTTAATGAAATTCTACTGGAAGACGAAAAATGTTTTAAGATGTATTAAGATGTACCCAGGAAGATAAATTAGTGTTTGTGAAAATCATGGGGTCATTAATGATACTTGTCAACTAGTAGTAGGCCAGTGGGGGGAAAATAATCCCCCATCAGTAGAGATTAGTAAACACTGAATCTGAGTTGAACCACATAAAAATGCCAACATTTGAGTTTTTAATCTATGAAAACAGCAATCTCATGGGGTTCAACATGTGATGTGCCAGGTGCTATGTTAGGTACTGTGGATAAAAGGATAAGAAACAGGAAGAATGGACACACAAATAGGAGTGCAATAAAGGGTCCTAAGCACAGTGATAGGAAAGTGTAGAAAGGCTTGTGAGGACCTAGGGAAGGCAGAAATCGGGGGGGAGGTCTTTTGTGGTGAACATGGTAATCTCAGTAGATGACGCAATCTTCTTTTTAAAATTATTATTAGTAGTAGCTAATATAAACTGAGGATTACTATTACAGCTCCCCATTAAGGATTTTACATTTATCTCATGTTGTCCTCACAGAAGCCTATGAAGTAGGCATCATCGCAATTCCCACATTTCAGAAGAGGAAACTGAAGAACAGAGAGGTTAAGGACAACACCCAAATTGCACAGCTGGTAAGTGTTGGAGCCAGGATCCACACGGTGACCGTGTAAACACCACATTGCTCTGGTTGTGAATAAATGGCAACGACAAGAGTGAAGACTTCTGACTTCTCATGTCAAATCCTTCTAGAGAGCCATAACCCACGTGGGTTCAATCCCCAAGAGGCAGTTTTCTGGAACCAGTGTAGACCACTTACTTTTGATGTTTTCCTGTTGAAGAAACAAGATAGAGTGGCAAAATGACCCCAAGTCACAACAATGTATCAGAATCAGGTAATACAGTGAGTAAGTGATATGAGAGCAGGAACGTTTTAGTCAGTCAGCTGGAGTAAGGTGGGGGAGGGTAAAGGGTATGCTCCAAGTTCCAAGTTAAGTTACTCTGCATTAAAGGCCTGTTCTGGAAGCCCCACTCAGTACTTCAATTGACACCCGACTTGTCAGAACCTAGTTACAGGTCGATACCTACTTGCAAGGGAATCTGGGAAGCATAAATTTTGGTTGGGTGTTTTGCGACTGGGACGAAATTGGAGTATTTTTAGTAGGGAAGGAGGGGAGAATGGGCTTTAGATAGGCAATTCACAGTCTCTAGCAGAACGAAGTTGTGCTTTGGGGGCCATCATTGGGAATGGAATCCTAGAACAAAATGAAATCAGTTAGAGAAAAAAGTGCTAAAAGCTGTTTTCCCCAATCTGAGTTGTATTACGGAAATTTCAACCCTGCTATGAGTTTTTGCTACAACTGAAGATCCATACTCTTAGGGTGACGGTGGTTAGCTGGAAAATATCACATCAGCAAGCAGAGGGAGAAAGCACAGTGTCAAGCAATGGTAGAAACCCAAGGACGATCTTCTTTTTACTGAAACACAAGAGAGCTTTGCCACAGCATAAATGATGATGCCAGAATTGTCTACAACAGCAACCCGGGCCCACAAGTACCACCAGACAACACAGAGCTCGGAAGGGCGTTTGGAAATTACACACACGGGTTAGGAATCACCCGCGTGACGGGGTAGAGAATACACCCTTCTCGACCCCTCTCTACCAGAAGAGGTCTATCCGCATAGCTGGGGAGGAGGATGAATGGGTCAAGTTAAGCTCAGCCACCGCACAGCGTGAACTAAGGAAGCTCTTCAAACTGTCTGGGGAATGTTATCAAAGTACTTAAATGGGACCGATGCCCTAGAACAGCCGGACATGAGAAAGATTTGGTATCTCCCCTGTCTGCCATGTCTTTCTCCTTTTGCCCAGCCATGGGGAGTGAGTGAGTTCACCGCCTGAGCAGAATTAGGTCAGACCAGAGCTGAATATCAAGCTGACAGAAGGGAGTTTGGTGCCAACATCGATTAAATGAGAAGTGAAAAGAAAGTCTCA
>CM052810.1:56038418-56051994 GCA_028533885.1 Nasua narica
TGAATGTCTATATCTGGGGCACAAGATACAGCTTTTATGAATGAGCTTGGAGAAGTTAAATGTAAAAAGCTGAAAAAAATATATATCCATGTTATACAACTGCTATACAAATGTTATAATTATACAACAAAGTAGACTTGGGGGAGAAAAGCATTACTAGCAATAAAGAAAAACATTACCTATTGATCAAATAGTCAATTCATTAAGAATATAATCGTTTTGGGGTGCCTGGGTGGCTCGGTGGGTTAAGGCTCTGCCTTCAGCTCGGGTCATGATCCCAGAGTCCTGGGATCGAGCCCCTCATCGGGCTCTCTGCTTGGCGGAGAGCCTGCTTCTCCCTCTCTCTGCCTGCCTCCCTGCCTACTTGTGATCTCTCTCTGTCAAATAAATAAAAATTAAAAAATCTTTAAAAAAAAAGAATGTAATAGTTTTACATGGAGCACTGGGTGTGGTTCATAATGAATCGTGGAACACTGAAAAAAATAAAATAAAATAAAAATAAAAAACTAATGAAGTACTGTATGGTGACTAACATAACATAATAAAAAATAAAAATAAAAAAACAGAAAAAAGAAAATAAAACACTTATGGGTAAACTAAAAGAAAAGAATATAATAGCTTTAGATTTATATGTTTTTAATAATGTAGCCTCAAAATATATAAGAATTAAAAGGGGAAACAGACAAAAGCCATAATTGGAAATGAATATTTTAACAGACAGACCAAAGTCAATGAAATATAACAGACCAGGCATCAAGATTAGCAAACTGGACGCAATGCCCGAAGAAAACATTTTCAAAGATAGCCATTTGCTGGACCATAAAGTTTTCTTGAAAAACTTCAAGTGATGGAAAGCACTCAGAGATTTCATGTTCTCTGACTACACTGAAATTAGGGTAGAAATATATAAAAGAAAGCGAGAAAAGTGGAACTAGGGAATGGAAATTAGAAAATATTTTGGGGGCACCTGGGTGGTTAAGCCTCTGCCTTCAGCTCGGGTCATGATCTCAGGGTCCTGGGATCAAGCCCCATATTGGGCTCCCTGCTCAGTGGGGAGTCTGCTTCCTCCTCTCTCTCTGCCTGCTTTTCTGCCTACTTATGACCTCTCTCTGTCAAATAAATAAACAAACAAACAAACAAACAAACAAATAAATAAATAAATTCTTTTAAAAAAATTTTAAAAAAAAAAGAAAAGAAAATATTTTGAACTGAAGGATAATGAGAAGACTCCAGTCAAAACTTGTATTTGGAAACTGAAGCCATTCTTAGGGGGACATTTACACTTTCAAATACATACGGTAAAAAAAAAGAATGACTGAAAAAAAAAATTAGTGACCTAAGTATCCACCTCAGCAGTAAACAAGGAAGCTTTGTTGAGATATTACAGACATTTAAAAAATAATAAGAGGATACATAAACATCTTCACGCCAACCAACTTTAAACTCTATATGAAACTGATGAATTCCTAGAGGAACACAACTTGCCAAAGCTGATAGAGACAGAATAAATGTTCGGGTTTTTTTTGAAAAAAAAAAAAAAAAAACCCAAAAACATCTCCAAATGGCCCAAAGTGTATGTAAAAAATTGAATCTTAATACATATGATAGTGATGATGGTGATGCTATTTGGAGGGCTTTGTAGACCCTGCATTCCATTTTTCATATTGTGGGGGTTTTTATTAGCCTAACATCTGGATTCCCTCCTAATCTCTTATGTACTCCTCTTTTGACGCCAGAGGCCTTTACTTGCCAGAGGGTTGGGGGAGCGCTCTAGGCATGCTCAATCCAGTCTCTCCTTCCCTCTATCCAGATCTGACTTCCTGCAGAGAGGAAGCCTCCTGGCCTGCTCTCTGCTCTGTAGGTAGTAATCCGCTTTTCTCTCCGAGGAGACCGGCCATTGTCCAGTGATGTCTGCGAGTGCAAAGGCAAATTGTCTTCTGGGAAAAAAGATCAGCAAGGCTGCACATTGGAAGACATCTTCTCTGACTCTATCAATACTATGAGTAATATTTAGAGCCTCATCTGCCTTATTCCTACATTTATCTCTCAATTCTTTTCCAACCTGGGAAAGGAAAAAAGCCAACATTATTTATTATCTTTTAAGTGGCCAAAAAAAATGTGACTCCACTTCCTCCTCTGTAAAATGAGGTAATAATAATATTAACTGGGTTGATGAGTATGAAGTGATAAGGACCTTGCCTTGTAAATAATAAACACTTAATAAATGTTTGTTCTTAGTTTCTTTACAAAAATGAAACCCTTACTTCATGCCAGAACTGGGCTAAGTCCATTATTACTGCATTATGTTGTGTAATATTTACAAGAAACCCATGAGGTAGGTGCTGTGATTAATTACTCTTACATCACACACGAGGAAGTTGAAATTTGGGATAGTTAAATAACTTTGTCAGAGGTCACACACTTTGTAAAGTCTGTCTTCAAAGTGCCCAGCTCCCTCTTGAAATTACAAGCCATTGGCAGTTACGAGTGGGTGAAATAAGAGAGAGCAAAGGATTTATGGTGAATTTGTCACTGTTTCGGGAAAAGATGTTGTGGAGTGCAGGTCCTCCTGATGGTCAGCCAATAACAGCATAAGCTCATTAAGATATTTAAAAGGACAACGTTTAACAGGAGTGGGATTTAGAGCGACATTACACATTCATGGAACTCCAACCATGTGCAAGAGTATTTGTGAGCATTTCAAATATTACATCATTGAGTGAAAAGATTTGGGTCTTTTTAGACATCCTGTCTAAACTTTGGACCCCCAACTCCATTCTCTTTGGTGTTTTGCCACCATGAGAAAGTCTGAAGGAGTCCTATCCCCCATCATTCTGGTGCAGGTTAAGTTAGATCACTCAACTCTTGCAAAAGATTCCAAAGAGTTCCTTTCTCTCCTCTCCCACAAAGCTGGGCTAGCCAATACCTTCTTTTTTTCCAGTATTAAGAGTCTCACGATCAGTCTTAGCACACAAGCTTCTCCTAATCACTCCTGAGAAGAAGGAAAGAACTTTTTGGAAAGAATATGTGATATTTGAAGCAGATCTTGGGTCAGCATTTGGTGGAGAAAACATGGCTTTTTTTTTTTTTTTTTGACAAAAACATCCAGGTCCCTTAAGTAGATTTGGATCCTGCTAATATTCATGCAGGTGTTTGGAAAATCTCTACAGCCTGAATCTGGGCCAGGAATTAGAGAAAAAGATGTTTCTTACACTTCAGTGAGAGAGTACATGTGAGGGGATTTTCAATATTCCACTCATTTCTGGTGCCAAAATTGGAGAATACTGAGAAGGGAGCTATGCATTCAATTTCAAAGTGCTATTCCCATAAAGTCAAGTTGTGCAAATATCTGGAGTTGAGGAATTAATCAACATTCAGAACATGTGAACAAAACTAGAAACACTTCAAAGTTTTTTTTTTTAAAAAAACGTTATTTGCGTGAAGTTTTGGGTTTTTTTCATCAAATAAATTTGACATGTAACACTGTGTAAATTAGAGGTGTATAGCCGTTACCTTGATAATTTCTGCATTGTGATATGATTGCTGATGTCGCAATACTTATCACATGACTAACTACAGTACAATATTATTGTCTACATTTGTTATATTGTGCATTAGATCTCCGTGGCTTATTTACTACTAGTTACAAGCTTCAACCCTTAAACACCATTAATTTTATCTTCTTCCCCAGCTCCTGGATAACCTTAATTTTATTTTGTTTTTGACATGTTTAAGCTTGTTTAGCTTCAACATATAAGTTATATCATACAGTCCTTGCCTTTGTTTGTCTGACTTAGAAGTCCTATTTCTAATGGCCGATTTGTTAGGTCTTTGGGCAAGTACGAATCTATTCTCGGGGAGCTCAGTTTCCGCATCTGCCACAAGCACTCTATGAAGCATATTGACATATAAAGAGAATTCTTCTATAATGCCTGTATTTCCTTTTGATGTTCTTTGATATGGCAGCTATAAAACCACAAATACCTGAGCCAGATTTTCCTTATGTCTGAGCTCCCCGCCCCAGGAGGATGTAAACCACTTTTCGAAAGTACCATTAGCTCTGCTGAATATCGACTTCCTTGTATTATATGGTACCCAGGTGGCTTTTAAGTGTTAACACAACTTCCTCAAAACTGCCTCCCCGGGTCCCAAGGATTAAATAAGGTACTTAGAAGGTAAGATCTGCTCATTATTTTAAGATTTTCTGTATTTTCTTTATAGGGCATATTCGGTTAGGCCACCCCAGACTTTCCATTTCATAGGCATGCCCCTTCCCAACAGTATTTATGAAGCTTGTTGTGACATGTCCAAAATTAAAACAATAAAAAATTTGTTTAAAGCTGCCAAGCTGAATGTTACCTTTCCAGTAAGAAAGAATGTTTTTGTGAAGCTTGTTCTAACATTTTTAAGCCTGCCTTTCTCTAATGTCGAGAACACAGTTAAGGTCTGTGCGCATGACTGCGTGAGACAGCTCACTGTGAGGTCTTGGAAGAGCACTGTCTCCTGTCCTTTGGTTGGCTTTGCCATTCTTTTGCCTTGTTTTCTTCCTTACGTAGAAATATTACCCAACGTTCAAGGCTTGTGCCCTTTTCTTCTCTCCAAAATCTTTCAGCTGCATATATTTTTGTTTTTATTATTGTTGTTATTGGGTTTTTTGTTTGTTTTTGTTTTTAGAGAGAGAGAAAGAGGGGGGAGGGGAGACGGAGAGGGACAGAATCTTAAGCAGGCTCACATCCAGCACGGAGCCCCACATAGATCTCGATTTCACGACCCTGAGATCATGACCTTAGCTGAAACCAAGAGTCAGAAGCTTAACTGACTGAGCCACCCAGGCGCCCCAAGCTTCATGCATTTTTACAGAGATTTTCATAGAGTGAGCATCTATGAAAATCATAGCAACTTTCAGTCTTGAATTACCCCCCAAAACTAACCAAAAGCCTGTGTGTTTCACTGGCAAATACTACAAGCCCAGGGGAAAAAGAAAATGTAACTCAGAGGTGTGGAAAAAGATGACAAATAAAAGCGGGTAGATAAAAAAGTGGGAGAAAGCACCAGAATTATATTCCCCCATTTCCAGAGAAGCCACTCAGTCACCGAGAACACTTAAGCCTACTTGGGAATCTCTCACTGGAGAAGCAAGTAAGACTCTCGATTAAGAACCATAGGACAAGCATTCATTGCAAACCTGAGAAAAACGTTCTTTTGCTCAAGCTTTTCAGAGAGACTTAACAGAAATTCTATAAAGGCCCTTTCCAGTGGCATTTGTATCAGATATATTCCATGTTGTTGATCCACACAACTTTTTTTTTAAGGATTTATTTATTTATTTGAGAGAGAGAGAGAGCGAGCATGCACACAAGTGGGGGGAGGGACAGAGAGGGAGAATCTTCAAGCAGACTGCCTGCTGGGTAGGGAGCCTGATGCAGGGCTCCATCCCATGACCCTGAGATCATGACCTGAGACAAAACCAAGAGTTGGAGGCTTAACTGACTGAGCCACTCAGGTACCCCGATCCACACAACTTTTTAAATTGAATTTATCTGCAGGATGATAACCTGAACAAGATGGCTACACTTGTGTGTGTGTGTGTGTGTGTGTGTGTGTGTGTGTGTGTGTGTGTGTTGGGGGAGGGGAACTGGTGGGATCAGTGACTATAGATGATAAACAATAAGTACTAACTGTGTGGGAGGTAAAAACATTTCTACCTTTTTGTGCTGTTAATTTGTGATTATTAAATCCCAGATTTGAGAGAGAAAGAAAACAATTTGTTAAACCACAGGTTCAACAATAAAAACTATGGTATCTGCCCAAACTTTGCAAGAATAAAATCTGCGTGTGCCGGGAAGTTTTGAAGGATGATGAGACATCTTAAATTTTGCTCTAGAGGTTTTACCAGGTCTCCAGGACCACGGCTAAGTTATAGCTTTGAAATGCTCAGAGATATACACTTGATTCCTTAGGTAAATTATACACAAAACTATGCTTTAAGCATTTCCTAAATTTATAGTTGCTTTCAATGGTACTGAATCCCAAAGTGTTTGGCCTCAAAATAGAGGGAAAAAAGTACTGCTTATTTTAAAAATAGCATTCCCTTTTTATTAAAACATTTACAGGCCATATGGAAAAATTGGGAGGTACATATAAGAAGAAGAAGAAGAAATCATGCATAATTTAGCATTTAGGAATCAAGACCACCGTATCATCTCACTATATCTTCTTTTCTCCATCATTTGTAATGGCAACACAGTGTAACTTTGTACGGATGTACCGTAGTTTACTTAACCAATTCCTTGTTGTTGGAAATTTAGGCTTGTTCAGGGGGGGCGTTGCCCTGGTTCATAACATGACAACAACTAGCTTTGTAACATAAATCTTTGTACAGATCCATTTGATATTCTGCAATTAACTTTGGGTAGAAACAACGTACATGAAGAGTAAATGTGAAAAAGGTGGCAGTAGCAAGGAAGCCTCGCTTTCTAGGAGGCCTGCTCTGGCTTCCGCGGACCATCTGGACCAGAGCCAGACTCCTGCTGCCTCGGGGCCTGGGAGGCAAGCTCCTCAGTCGGGGACGGTGTGTTTTGCACAGTTTCATGGGGAGAGGCCAGGAAGACTCCCAGGGAGGTTCTGGGAACGCCACACCATCTAGCTGGCGCGGATGGACAGCTCTGGGGTTGAGTCCTGTCAAAGCTGGAAGACTGCAATCTGTAGCAGTGAGGGGAGGAAGCAAGGAGCCAGGTGGGAAGATTTCTCTTGGCACAGATCCTATCAACATATCCTATTGCTTTGGGGAACACAGAGGTGTTCCTGCCAGGGCGCACCCTAGGGTGCTGTGTGCCCTTGGGTGGGCGCAGAAGATAGTAATAGGCTGCTTTTATGATTTGTGCCTTGGCAGGGACAGCGCCCACTCTGTGTTCTCCTATTGCAAAATCTTCAGTGAGTGCTTAGAACCCATGCAGCATCATTCTTTAGCTTGGCATTAAATGAACTCCCTCCCCTCCCCGCTCTGGCCCAGCCTCACCTGACCACTAGTCCTCCAAGCACTGTCAGGCCTCTGGACCCTCAGCTCCTTCAGCTTGCACGTCCCTCCTCACCTGCAAAGTCTCCCTCCTTCTACAGAACCCAGGATACACATCATGTCCTCTGTGGAAACTTCTCCAAGATTCCAGGCAGAGGTACTTCCTCTTCTTGTTCTGATGGCAGTCTCAACCTCAGATTGGATGTCCCCGCATTACCTCCCCGAGCAGCCCGTGAACCTCTTCGCAGTTAGCGTGTGGCTGTGTGTGTCCATGTTCTTGGTGCCGAGGACAGAGTCTGACACACAAAAAGCACAGTTTTTCAGTTTCGATTTATTTGCAAATGAACAAGTTCAAATGTTCAAAACCACTAAACTCGGGAATTTGCAGCTGAATATTTTTAAACAGCATTAATTTGCCAATATCCACTCTTGTAATGAGATCATGCGTGCAATCTACCTGACCAGGTGGTTTGAACCTTAAGAAAGGTTCTTAAAAGGGGAGAGGGATCATGAGACAAATTTAGCACAAAACAATTTTCGAAAAACCTTTGCTTTTCATTATAGCTTGCTTTTAAAAGGAACACCAGAAAAAACAAAAACAAAACAGAAAAATTGCAGCATCATACTGGCCTGTAGAGATATATGCATCTTTTATTTGCCTTGGTCTACTTAAGTATTCATGGGACTAGCAGAGAATCTCCGAATTTCTGTGAAACCCAGAATGGGTCCCCATGTATCCCCTTACCAGAAGGCTTAGTGCAGTGGAGATTCAACAGAACCTCAACAGAAAGATGAGAGTTGTCATCAAATGGTTATAAATCAGTAACAGAAACATGCACTAAATGTTTCAAAAGCAAACAGAAACTAACTTAGTCCTGTAAGTAACTTTTTTTAAAGGTAAGAGGGTTTTTTATTTTTAAGATTTTATTTATTTATTTGACAGAGAGAGAGATCACAAGTAGGGAAAGAGGCAGGCAGAGAGAGAGGGGAAGCAGGCTCCCCACCGAGCAGAGAGCCCGATGCGATGCGGGGCTCGATCCAGGACCCTGAGATCATGACCTGAGCCTAAGGCAGAAGCTTTAACCCACTGAGCCACCCAGGCGCCCCTAAGTAACTTTTAATTCTTTTCTCATATCGCTCTTGGGAAGGGCTGACAAAATTCATGGGGTGTGAAAGGCCAGAAAAGCTCATGTTGTGGCCATTTTAAAGAAGACATGTAATAGTTTTCAAAGTACCATCCAAACATTTGAATTTTATTCTGATGGTCAGAGTCTGGTGTAAGGAGAGCTTATGTCGAATGTCACAGTAAGAAGTGAGGTTAACTGACTACTGGATCTTGGTATAAGGTGAGTATATCTGCAAAGGCTGTCAGGGCAAAGAATCCAGAGGGACTCGAGGTGGGGTTTTCCTCTCCATTTGGGGATAGCTATATCTCCCTGTGAGTGCTAGTATTCTGGGAATGCATGCACTGTGTATAAAGAACAATGAGGCCCCTGGAGAGAGGTGCTGAGGGGAACAACCCCAGTTCTAAGGGTTTTCCAAGGAAATGTCTTCCTTGAGGATTACAGAAAGTGAGTTCCTAAAGGAAGAGCAGCCTGCACTTTACTTACAATATTTCCATACTTCCACTTAAACTTTTTATTTAAGTGCAGAAGTCGATAGTATTTTCGGGCTTTCTTCCACTTGAAAGTCATTTAAAGAATAGCCTAGTTAATATAAAGATCTGGCAGCATGCATGAGAGGCACTCAGGATGCGTTTTTTTCTGGGGAAGATTCTAGGAAATGGAATGTTAACATAACAGAAGGGCATATACTAAATCAATCAATCAATCAATCACAGCTCTTGAAAAGTATAGAGGCATTGCATACAAAATATAAGACCAGTCCTAGAGGAAACAAATGCAGAAATAATTAACAGTCTATACCTCTGGGTAATGAAGATGCAGGGAAACTTGAACTTTTATTTTGGGCTCTACTGTCTGGATCTTCTAAAAATTACTATTATATGCATGCTCTGCTTTTAGTAAAGGAAAGAAATCTTAAAATAACTATAATGGGTAGACCCTTTAAAAATAAGTAGCTTCGATTTCAGGTCCTTAGGCTATGACTCAATGTGTTGAATCTTTTCAGGAAGCTGCCTTGGTAGACTGTGTCTTACTAAATTATTACCGTTGTTTCGATTAAACATCTATTAACGGTAACAAAACGCTGTATAAAATAAAAATGAGATATTTATAGCAATCTCCTCAAAATCTAAAAACCTGTGGAAGACAGAGAAAACAATGTGGGCTTAAAACAGGGCCTTCTCTCTTCGTCCCCTCGAATCACCTTGTTTTGACTGACCCTTGAATTCCTCTAATGCCTGCACATTTCCACCTTAAATTTAATCTAAGAATAACACAGAATAATCATTCCAAATAAGAGTACTCCTGAAGAAGTACCCCATAAGAATCATGGTGTTTGCATTCTAGTCCATGAAAATGTAATTTTCGCCTTCCTTCTTCAGCCCAGGTGAAATGAGATTGGGTTTTAACAAAACATTTTGTTTATTGGCCCCTGCTTATTCATAGACCAATCATGCCTTTGCAATGAAATGTAATTCAATAGAATTAGTTTGAAAATAAATAGAGCACATGTGGTTAACTTTGCTTTTGAAATGACCCTATCAGGTGCAGATCTCTGTAATTAAAGAATCCTAATTCACAGTTCTCTGAATCACGCCATTTGGCAGGCAAATGCCAGTAATTTTCATTTCACAACACAGTGCCTCAGACAGCACTAAGCCAGAGCAAAACACATGCAGGTTTAATCAGGTAACAAAGCATGTCAAATACTTATCCTGAAACAAGGGAGTCTGGCACATGAAGTGTGAACATCCGAGAAGTCCCTTAGGGGATGTTACATTCTCTGATCTGTACCTTTTCACAGCTTCTGCTGACACCTTTAAGAGCAAAAAAAAAAAAAAAAAAATCTCAGACCAGGAGTCAGGATTCATAATAAATCACTCTCAATGGGACTTCTGGGAGCGAAAGATACAAACTCAGGTGTGCACGCATGCACACACACACACACACACACACACACACACACACACGTGTACAGATGTATAAATGCACGTATACATACATGCATATTCATTCACAGCTGTGTATCAGTGCAAGTATATATTAAATAAAAGATACTTAAAGAATAGTCTTTGTTGATCATCGAATAACTTTAGTCTAAATGCCATATAAGAAGAAAGAAATGCTACATTTCACTCTTAGGAAAGCATGTAAAAGTTCAACGTTGGTCTATTAGGGTTCCCAACCGGCTATCGTAGAGCCCAGAAATAACCTATCAAGGTACTGCTCTTTGATAGAGAATCACAAGACAGGAAGACTTTCCTTGGCTCCCTTAGAGCAGCCCAGGAATTCTGAGTAAGGGACCTTTGGAGCGACCAAGGAGCTGGCAACCAAGGAAAATTCTGCAAAATTCATCTGCATAGCCTACGTTCAAGGTTAAGGGTCACCAACCAGTGGACATGGCTAACCCCAACAGTGCCTCCCTTAGACCTGGATATCCAGGTTGGCTGGCCTGGTCCCCTCTTCTGACTGGGCCTCTCCCTGTGGGGTGAGGAGTCCACAGAGCCAAGGAGAAGGGCCATCAGAAGCCGTCTCAACAAGGTCTGGGTTTGTGGTCTCCAAATACACCCCCTCACCTCGAACAGCCTCAAGTCATTTCCAAGGTCCTTGTTGGTCTTTTCTGAGGTCTCTCCTCCTGGAGGCAGAGTTTCCTCCTGGGGTAATTACTCTAGGCCTGAGATGGTGGCCAAAGGCCGATTGTAAGAGTGACGATGGCTCAGACTGGGTGTCCGTAGGTATGGGTGTCCGTAGGTATGTGCTCTATGCTTTTGGTGAGGCAGATAGAGCCTAAGCAGGAGACAGCTGGGAGTGAGCCCCGAGTGCAGGCAGGTGGACCTATTTATTCACTTTCCCTCGCCCCACATCATTAGGAAAAGGTCTGGCTACATTTCTGCTGAAAAAAACTTATGTAGGTTAATCTGAGACTAGGATTTCAACAAGATGATGTGTTTAGTTTCCTTCCAATTTCCTTCTTAGTCATGACCAAGAACCTCTCCTTAATGACTTTCCATGGTTATTTGATATCCAATGACAAACTTATTTTCAACTATAATAATGAAATGGAATATAAAAATGCCAAGTAAGGAAACACAGTGAAGATTTTCTTTTCTTGGTCAAACCAAGTCAAAAGTTAAAATAAAATTTTACAGTATGAGAAAGTATGCCAGTAATGCATCAAAACTTCATAAATAAAAGTTTTTGAAAAATGGGGAAACATAGTTACCTATTTGTTGCAATAATGAACATGGGTTTTGGTTTAATAACAAGTACCTCAAAATCATGTGAGTAATAACTGATTAAAAATTTTATATTAAAAACTGAACTATTTCAGGCATAAACTAACATTGCCTTGCAAATTGCACCCTAATTCTCTATTTTAAATTTTAAATACAAATAAAAGTGCAGCATAGCACAATGAATGGCAGAGTTGGAGTGACTGAAGTCTGTTTCTTGTTCTTTACATTCACTATCTGTTATGGACCGCATCATGTCCCCCCCACCAAAAATTCATATGTTGAAGCCCTGATCCCCAATGAGACTCTATTTGGAGATCGGCCTTTAAGAGGTAATTAAAGATAAATGAGGTTCTAAGGGTGGGCCCTGATCTAATAGGATTGCTGACCTTATAAGAAGAGGAAGACACAGAAATCTTTCTGTGTGTGCACAGAGGAAGGGCCACATGAGGACAGAGGAAGCAGATAGCCATCTACAAGCAGCAGAGAGAGGCCTCAGAAGAAATCAGCCCTGCTAGCACTTTGATCTTATACTTCCAGCCTTCTAGAATTGTGAGAAAATTTCTGTGTTTGAGCCACCTAGTCTGTGCTATTTTGTTATGCAGCCTGAGGTGACTAATACACTATTATTGTCTTTTCACTGTATCTACTGTTTAATCACGGGAATGGAAATGGATAGAAAATGAAGACGTGCACTGTCCCTGAAGGGAGCTTGAACAATTTCAAATCACTAGCCATAAACTCTTGCAAAAAAATATGCATCTCAGTTGACATGGGTGGGGGGGGGTCACTGGGGAAACTGGGATTCTCTGCATTAACTTCTACGTAAAACACTATGTTTAATAAAGAATCCATAATCAAAGCATGCTCACTTGAAGGTCATATAGATACTTTTACATGTAAAAATCAGCAAAAACTTCAGTAACTATTCTACGTATTATAGATGAAAATGATTTTTTCCAGGAAGGCATGTGTTATCACTGACATTGTTTAAAATTGCCAGCACGTAGAGACAATAAAAAGCAGACAGACTTGCTGCTGATTTTATCATTACTTTTAAATTCTCTACAAATTAGGTACTCTTTTTTGACCCGTGCTCAGAGGGATTGCTTCCACAGCCCTGCCTTTGATATTCCACTGCCTCTCTTTTTTCTGAGTCTTCTGAGAAGCAGCCCATTGGCCTCACGGGAGAGTAGCTACAGCCATTGCAATGGGTCTCACATCACATGATGGCTCGTGTGATCCCTGAAGGAAGGGAACTGACCATCTGCCTCTGTCACTTCAGGGTTGAAGGAGGATTTCCTTCGTGTTACAGTAGCCCTGCTTCACGTGGGAGGAGAAAAAAAGGAGTGGTGGAAAATATGTTGAACGTCTGTCCAGACTTCTTTGTCAGCAAATGATAAAGGAGTCTTTTTAGAGTCTGTTTCCGGTTGACCCCTTGGATTATGTTATCACATAGCAGATAGTACTGATAGTCTGAAGGCCTTTTGGCTCTGACACGAATATTCCATGTGATTTACTACCTTTCTGAGTTTTGGCATCTCCAATGTTACTTACAGCTGGAAAGGTATATTGAGACTAGGCTTAGTCACTGACAAGCCTTGGAATGCAAAGGAGCTTTGGTTGGTTTTTAGAGCTACAAGGAAAGTCTGGTTGCTCAAATGAAGGGAAGATAAGAAATTCTAGCTCTTCTTTCTGAAGAAGTTGCAAGCAGTTCTGTTGCGGAAAGCCCTACCACTCATCTCTGATTTAATAATTATATTTTCTGATAGCTCCTTTGATCTACCATATCATTTATTAGTTGATTGCCAGCTATCTCTTTGGGATAGTAGAGAACTCAACCTCTCCATCTTCTTGGAGCAGAAAATGCAAGAAAGATTGTGCTTGGCAGGAGCTAAGGAGCCATCTAAACAAACCATTAAAATGATGGTTAAAAAGAAAAAAAGATCTGTTAATTTCAGAATTTTTGTAAAATATGCATTTCAAAGCTACGGAAGGATTTGCAAAAACATATCAGCTGGACTTCTAAGGGGACACCATGCCTGGCACGTAGTGAGAGCTCGGTAAATGGCTATTGAATAAAAAGTTTCAGCTCCTTAGGAGAAAAGAATGACTTACTTAATTTTCAACTAATTGTTTAAAAATAAAGAATATATGAATGTGCCCATGTTTTACTATCACCCTGGCAAACTCTGACTTAACAT
>CM052810.1:56052094-56081517 GCA_028533885.1 Nasua narica
GTTGCAATGAAAAAATTGGTATCAAGAAAGAAAATCGGGGAGTCCTAATCTGTGGCCTGAACCAGACTGTTGGGATGTCGGGTGGGACAAACAATCCCTCAGAGAGGTCAGGCCACAAATCAGAGCATAGAACAGCCTGCCCTTCGATCACTAGATCCAAGGAAAGAGACCCTTCTAGGCCCTTTAAATAGGGCCAGCTGAAGTGGTGGCCACAGATGACTGGATAACCAAGGGGCTTGCAGAACATTTAGGCTTTTTTTTTTCCACCTCACCTTGAGCTCCCCTTCTTGCAAAATGAACTAGCAAATAAATAAGGCTTCCTAGAATCATGAGACCTAAGGATGGAAGGTATGACTCAGCATTCTGATCAGTGATCTAACCAGATCATCAACACAGAATGCCTAAGGTCAGAAAGTCATCACCTGTTGCCAAAACAACTAGGTCTCCAAGAGGTGGCACGGTCCTCCTGGGGAAACTGTGCCCTTCTGAGAACATTAGCCACACTCAGGGTGTATTGTCTTATTCACTTTTTATTATAACTAGACACCAGGTAACAGCTTGGCAAAGACATTATAGAGTAATTTCAAGTGCAACTAACTGCGTTGAATAGAAATAATTTAAAGTCTTTTCTAAGGCTGAAATTCTATTGTGTGATCACCTTACATGCTCATTTTACATTCCCTTATTTCACTACATTAAATGATGCCGGTATCAAGTAGATATATATGGATGATGTTTAAGTCAGGAAGGAAAAATCGTTCATCCACCCCACTCCCCAAGTTGATTCCCCTCCCTGGTAAAAAAAAGTTCAAGGTAAGTGTCCAATAGTGTCACTTACTAGTGCTTTATTTTTGGTGAGATAGGCTTCAATGAATTAATCCAGAATATAGTGTTAATCCAGAGCTAAATCCAGAATATAGTGTTCCCTGAAGCTCTTTCCTAGTTAAGGGATATTATCAAATTGCCATTTTCCGTGCAGCCGTACAGGTCACCACATTTCTCCCAGTCCAGAGACCTTGGAGAAGAGAACCAAAGTGGGGTAATTTTAATCATGTGACCTTGTGGGAGGCACAGTGCCTGCTTTGTCCCCCTAAGAATGAAGAAACTATAGAGGCCATTATGCAGACAGTTCCCAACATGGATTTCACCAAAGGTATGGTTCCCCAAACAACATTTTTTAAATTTTGAGCTAAAGTCTCGGTGCTTATTTCCTCTGACCTTGACCATGGCCAACATGATCCATCAAAATAAACCTTGGGTTATCGAGTACGGATACGTGGACTTGGAGAGAAATAACAGCAAGGACTTGGTAAAAACAGGACTAAGAACAAGATGGAAAAGAAGTAATGAACTGCATCAAAATGTAATGTTCCATTCAGGGAAAAATTTTTCATGGATTTTTTTATTTTTATTTTTTTTAGAGCCACTATTTTGGACTTTCAAAAGTAGTGAAGACAACATATTCTAAAATGCTTGGACTTAACTCAAACAGACTGTGTCATTTCATCTTGACAGAGATCTCTTCTAGAAAAGACTCCCCTAACTACTCTGGATATGAATTAAGTTCCTTCTGTTGAATCTCAGCTTATAAATATTTGAGAGAAAGCTCAAGTTGACCAAAAATGCATTTTTTGCTTGGATGATATTCCTTCTGTATGATGCATGGTTATTAATAAGGATTTAACATTTACCTTTAACTTTGCAATTCTTATTGGAGAAAAAATTGACATCAGATAAATAAGGAAGTGTTACAAATTAAGGGGCTTTTTTGTTTTGGTTTTTGCCCATTAAACATTAGACTTCATTGTTTCGTACTTTTTTTTTTTTTTGCATTCTATAACATGGCTCTGCTTCAACAAGTTTGCTTATTTACATGACGAAAATTCTTTATTATGTATCTAACATATACCAATTACTAGGTACCAGCAATTCAAGAATAAGGAAGGATGATACTCCTTTATTTCAAGGTATCCCTGACCTGTTGAGCGAGATGCGCTTATAAGCCAGGTATGATAACTGCCTCAGTAAAAGGAATGCATAGAAGAGGAAGACAAGTGAGTCTGTACCCTGCGGGGAACAGAGATATCAGGCACTGCCAAGAAAATGTGATTTTTCCATAATCATCACCGTGGTGATGATTATAAAAGAAACGATCCAAAGGCTCATGTTAAAATTCCTTACGAAGTCATACTATTACATAAACATTCAGTGGGTAAGGCTATGGATAGTTTTTTAAAAATCAATAACATACTCATTTATTTGCTGCTAGTATATTTGTTTTCTTCCTTCTTAATAAAACTGAAGAAAAAAAGGAAATATCCATGTGGATTCAAAGTCACTTCAGTTCAAAAATAATACTCATCAATTAAGGGAAGGAGTGGCTGCCAAGCAGCCTGCAGAAGGCACTAGCCAGAGTTCATGTGACACTCGGCCATTTTACACACTCATTTTCCAGAAAACTGTCTTATTAGCTTTCCCAAAGAGTGAGTTTCTTATCTTAAAGGTTCCCTGATCCTCTAAGATGGATGCATTTTTCGTTAAATGTTTCTGCATCAAGCAAGGGGTCCTATTCACGATGCTCTGTTGATAACGGCTGGAGAGGTTATCAAGGGGCTCTGGCATCCCTAGAGTAAGCAAACACGGCGCCACACCAACTCTTACAGTCAAATGCCTGGACATTCAATGAATGCCTTGTTGTTGTTTCGCGAGGGTGTCTTGGTGACATTTCTCGAGGAGGCACAGTTCTTGGCACTTTTCTCAGAAGAGTGCCCTCTACTCGCTAGATGAGTAAGCACCTCCTGTCTGACTAACAAGGCAGGAGCCGGCAGGAGAGCAGACAGGGAGGCCAGGGAAATGAACTGCCCTCTGTGTGGCGGGTTTGTGGGTGGGTATGCCCTGATGTCATGATATTCTCAGCTAGAGCCATCGGGAAAACCGGCAGTGTGAATCTCCTAGGTTTCCCCGTAAGTTCCACTGAGAAGGAGTCAAAATACACTTTCATTTTCCTAGTAACCCCACTCCTTCTGTGGGTAAATTTGAATTGTTTTCAGCATCTTCAGAACAATGGAGCTTGTAGATACCAATTTGGAAGTCTCATCTCTCTTGAGAAGTTGCAGAATGGGACGTTGTTTTTGATAACAATCTCTCGTTGTGACAGAATCACTTGGGGGAAAGGGGTCTTTTGTTGTTGGGCCGATTTGTGGTGAAGTGCTGAAGTTTGTGACACCTAAGTTTATGCATTCTAGAGAAAGTTTGATTGACTCTTCGATTTTCCCATGGCATTCACCCACGTTTAGGAAAGTCAGCCACTGTGGAGGGGACGATGCAAGTTGAAAATATGATCCCTGCTCCAAAAAGTTTCTACTATAAGGAAGAGAGCCGTTCATTTCTAGACCTTTCAGGAATCTTGCAGGTGATGTAGTCTAACGCCCACATTTTAAATATAAGGAAATTGAGGCTCAGAGAGGCCAATAATTTGCCCAAGGACACACAGCAGGTGTTAGAACTAGTATTTCAGCTCTTTATCTAGTGATCTTTTAAAAACGGTGCACTGGCCTTTCTATGAAAGGGGGATGGGGTTGGGGGAGACATGCTCTTTGATGATGTGATGAGCTGGGTATCAGAAAGGAAAGCTCTCCACCTACAGGTCTGGGACGACGTATGAGTAAATGCTGGGCTTTGCTTCCCACCATCACCAGCCTCCAGTTGAGCAAATCTTGATGGTTGCATAGGGTTTCACTTTCAACCTCAGGCTGACAGAAATGGTCATGATTCACCCAAATTCCCTGTGAACAGAAACAACTTGGCTTCTCACACCTCCAGTGAAGGCTGGATGGCTCCTGGTCTCAGTTCCCAATTGCTCTGGCCCATTTGATATCCTCGAGAGCATATTTTGGATTGACCATCTATGCTGAATGACATCCACATCTCCCCTGGTGACAGGGGCCAGCCCCAGCTGGTTGGTGAAGCCGGAGTTCCACCTGTGCAGGGACAAATTCACGGTGCACAAAAACTCAGCCTAGCTGTGGAGTGGTTTAAGATGTGTCATCTTCAGTTCGCTAATAAAAATAAAAACTCTGCCAAGGCTGTGTTCTGGACTCCGTTTAGATTGGTACTCATTTGCCTATTGAGGTTGAAGACATGAACTCAACCTTAACAGACAAGAATGCCCAGGAACAAACAGGAAGCTAGTATTTTCTTCCGAAGGGATTCTTAAAACTTGTCTTATAAAAAGTCTTGTTGGGGATCCTCATATGTCAATGACATTGCTAGCTTTTCTAAGACACGCAACTCAGATTATACAGTACCAGGCTGGGGAATCATTGGGTTCCGAGTAACAGACTCACATCGACGAGCATATGCTAAAATGAGAAATTTGTTGGAAGGATATGAGATTATTACTTGGAGAACAGGGCAGAGAGAGGAGCCAGGGTGCACGAAGGCCTGGAATGAGAAACTGGAGGAGAATCAGGAACGAGCATCCTCTCTGGGGTGCCACTGTTGCTCAAACGCTCTGCCTTGTGAATCGGTATCATCTCTGTCTTTCTTTGGAGACTGGCTCTTTCTGCTCTTCTGGAACCTTGACTCTACATCACTTCCCAGTCTCAGGGCTCTCAACGGACTGACCCAGGTTCTAGGACCCCCTTTCAAATTTCTGAGAAAGAGACACTAATAGTTTCAGCTTAACTGGAGATCGGCTCCCCTTTTTCACCCCTGGTTCCATTAACCCCAGCCAGGAGCTTGATGGCACGTCAAATGATCAGGCTGCCGGGGCCCAGTTCCCGGGGGTGGGAGAGGTGATTCTCAGAGGAGGGTGATCTGGGCCAGGCAACTGCCCTGAAATCAGTTCCCAAGAGTTGTCATTCTAGGAAGGAGCTCAGAGTGACTCAGAAGTGCCATAGCTATAGAAATGATTCTCTCAACATCTTCTTCGATTTAGCAGGGCGACCAAAACTGCTTTACAGATAGGAAGATGAAGGCCAAGGATTGTCAGTAAGTGGCTTAAGTCAATTTGAAACCTGAGTTGCTGGCTCCTGACTCGGGCTTTGCAATGCTCAGTGCTTGTCTCTTGCACCGTGAAGGCTGGCTAGCTCTGTGGCTTTCAGAGACTGGTAGGGAGGTCTGTCCGGATAATCTGCAGGGAGGCCAGGCAGAAAATCACGTAGACCCCTGGTTTATGCTATATCATTTCATTCACACACACACACACACACACACACACACACACACACACACATACACCCTTCCCCAAAGTGTAGCCTGGCAGCCTGGCTTGCCAGGGAGCATCCTGCTACCTTGAGAAAGTGTGGCCCCAGGTCAAATGATGGTGGCTCAGCTCAGTCTGGTTGAGCCTGGCACTTTGCATCAATAAAACAAACTTGTTAAAATTCATGTTGAAATATTCTTCCATCATTCTGAAAGTATGCACTTTGCTCATCTGAAAAGTATAACCAACTTGCCAGTTTCTAAGTTGAAATTTGTGTGTACTGCCCAGAATAACATTGACTCAGTATTCCTTTTAACAGCAAGCCTCAGTAACGTGTCCCCTCTCAGTTTTCCTCCTCTTCCATACCCTTCCTACGGTCTGTACATGTAGGTGTGCACACGCGTGCCCACACACACATACACCCCCCCCCCCACACACACACGGGAGTGTGCAGACGTACACACACTTTTCCACTCCTGGGCGTCACAGATAACAAGGATTGATGAATACAGAGGTTTTGGACCGAAAAAGGCCTGGAGCTTAACTTCTTCACGTCAGAAGTTGACAAGTAAAGGTTTAGATGAGACGGCCCTTTCCTCCACCGGGCGCCTCGTCTTCAGCACCGCAGATAGACTGCTCCGTGACGGTTTGCTATAGAAAAGGCTTGGCAGCACATTCAAGCGAATTTCAGCCAGAAATGGTGCATGCGCTTTGCTAAGAAAAGAAACCTTAAGTTCTAATGGAACTAGCGCCATGATCCCTTATTTTAGAATAAGTTGATGAAAGACCCCTGGATGGGCTGAAGGGAATTCTGAGGCCACAACGCGGGTCCTGTTCTTCATTATTTTCTCATTCCAAACACCTGCGGAGTGATTCATCTTTATGAGAATATCTCCAAGCACATGCAACAAGACTAAAAATGCAGAAAAACCCCTTTAGGACCTCCGGATGAGACATTCCCTTAGTCAGAACCTTCTCTATCAGTAGATCTACCACTCACGGCCCTTATTTCTTGCTTTGCCCCACACCCAACCCCATTCCCACCCTACCTCTCGCCACTGAGAGGGCGGACGCGTTTCTTCCTGGCACGCCTAAGCAAAAGTAATCGCAATAGCGACAGTGAAGATTCCTGAACCCTTTCTATGGGGCAGTCACGGTGCTGTGGCCCCAGAGGACGGCATCTCCTCCTCGCTCAGCCCTGGGACATTGGTTTAATTCCCCGGGCAGACATGAGCTCTGCGCCACGCGAAGCCCCGTACTTGCAACCATGAAACTGAAATTTTCATTTGCAATAATATTCTTAATAGAGTATTGAATTCTTCAGTGCTCTATTCCAAAGATGTTGGGGGGAAGCAGACCATCCATGGGAACTCCAAAAGGAGCACTCCCAGACTTCAACTCCAGCTCTGATCTCCATCGGGCCCAGACCCACATAGCAGCTGACATTTCTGGGCTCAGATAAAATGTCTGGAATGGACTGTGAGAGGGAATGCCAGCCTCAAATGTACCAATAACCATAAAACCTAAGATTGGTACAACTTCTCCCTCATGGTGGCTTACGGTCTGTTTTAATTTTTGCATTCCCAGCCACAA
Organism: Nasua narica; assembly: GCA_028533885.1. Lineage (NCBI taxonomy): Eukaryota > Metazoa > Chordata > Mammalia > Carnivora > Procyonidae > Nasua > Nasua narica. The sequence goes on from CM052810.1 coordinate 56,058,894, forward strand.
CAGATGTGCCTTCCTGGAGAGAGAAAGTGAATCCCAGAAAATGTGAGTTAAAGAGAATTACTTTTGGGTGAATATTAATGTTCTTTGGATTCACAGGAGAAAAATAAATAGGAGACGGGAACCATAGAATGACAGAGTCTTTCAGTTGAAATGATTTTAAACCTCATTTTGCCTAATGGCTTTTATTTTATAGGCAAGGAAACCTAACAGAGAAGAAAAGTACCTTAACTTGCCAACTCTGCTCTATTCCAGGAGGTTAGATATAATCCAAACACATCTGGAAATGCAGCATGGCTTGATAATCAGCCTTGGTGGAAAAACTATAGTTTTTGATAGAATTATAGTAAAACGCAAAATTTTATTGGTACTCAAAATATTACTAACACCAGTATATAATAATACTAAGGGGTAATAGTTCTCAAATAAAAGGATTCAAAGAAACTATTCAATTTAAAAGCCACTCTGTAGGGACAGGTTTCATTCGACTTTGTCTTCACAGATACTCATTGAACACGTACTATGTGTCAGGCACAGAGCAAGGAGCTATGCCTTCAGAAATGAAGGCAAAGTTCTTTTCTGTTAAGAATCTGTAATCTAATGGATATTCACCAGCTTTAAAATGTGAGTGATGGAGACAGCCCTTAAAAATTTTTAGTAACTTTGCTACTTTATTAAAAGTTCCAAACCACCCCACCTCATTTACCTGGAAGGTCTCACACACACACACACACACACACACACACACACCCCTCTTCTACTACATATCAGTGTCAGAATTGTGAAAGGTCTGAGGTTTTACTCCACTTGCAAACTGAGAAGTCAGCCTGTCAGTCTCGTGGATGATGGTAAAAGATATGAGACACCTGAATGGTAGACAGAGGACTTTATTACTCATAGCAGTAGTAAGAGGCTAATCTGCTTATTTTATCAGTAGTGGGGCTGTGCTAGATTGTTATATACTTTATACACCCTATATTTAGATATACTTTGTATATATTATATAAGCTCAGAATACTAAGATTTTGCCCTATTTTTCGAAGACATGATGAAGAGCAAGGCCTCTTTAAATTATGGCTGTTTTGAAATCTTTTATTAAATTAGACAGGTTCAAGAAAGCACCATTGAATGGTAACTTTGAAACCTACCAGATGAATAGACCGATATGGGGGCTTCCTAAGATGATTTACATCGGGGAGGAGCTGACTGACCTTCAGGATCCTGCCCACCCCCCACCTTCTATGATGTAAACATGAGAGAAGGCCCCCAACCCTGTGGTTCAGAGAACAGCTTACTGCCCCTACTCTTTCTCATTGTCCTCTAGGTGTGCTATTGCTGGGTCCTTTAACTGACCTAATACTGCACTGGCCTCAAGAACACTTAAGTCCATCCTTTTGCTCAGCCAACAAATCTAATCATAACTTAAATGGATCTATTTTTCCCTAGGGCATGGGAAGTGGAGAAACACTTAGTTGTTCCATAGCAAAAATTACTGCTAATAAATATCTTCAGTAGCAGAGACTAACATAGCTCCTTCACTAAACATACAGCTTTGTTTCATAAGAGTGACACTGTCTTGTGGCCTATCAAGAAAGAGGCTCATCTGCTTTATTTTATCAGTAGTGGGACTGTGCTAAGTTATTATATACCCACGATGTCCCTATTTCAGATCTACCAAGGTTTTGCCCCACTTTTAAGCATATGACAAAGAGCAGGGCTGCTTTAAATTTATGGCTATTTTGAAATCTTTAAAATTACACGGGTTCAGAAAAGCACCTTTGGAAAACATTGACTGGTAACTTTGAAACTTACAAGATGAATAGACCGATATGGGGAGCTTGACTTCTGTATCTCACTTCCTCACACTAGTCCTTTAAGGCAGACATGTTAATCTCCATCTCAGAGGCGAGGCGGCCGAGACTTACATGGGTTACATAGCATGCCCCAGGACAAACAGCAAACAAGCCTCTGATCTTTTTTCTTTGCCACACCTGCTTCTTTCCACCAGTAGTTAGCTGTACCCACAAAGATGCATGACATTCATCTTCTATAGAACCGTAGAACTATCAGTTCGACTCCAGAGGTTCGTGTGCCAGTCAATGTATAAAATAGCCATGACGTGTATATTCATACACAGATACATGGCACACGATAATTTTCAGCAACGGTCGTAAGGAACATTTCCTTCCAGGTTGTTCCACGGTTAGCTCTGTCATTTTCTTGGTCTTAATTCAGATGCTATCTTTCAGGTGCTTTGCACCGTTGGTACTTAGCACTAGCTAACTTACTCAATATTTTCCTTATTTATTTTGTTTCTTATCTTTTCTGCCTTTACTAAAATGCAAGCCACACAAGGACAGGAATTTTTGTCTGTTTACTGCTGAGATAAAATAGCTTCTGGCATGTGGTAGGAGATCAAAAATATTAAGTGAATGGCTCATAAGCATAAGTTCTACACTGCCATCTAAATGTACTATGTATGGAAGGCTCAGTGTGCCTTCTGGAAAGGGGAGGAGACTCTGGCCTATAATCACAAGAGTCAAGAAGGGCTTCCACCAAGAAAATACCCCTAAAGGAAGCAACCAGGACAGCTTCTGTCTTTGAAAGATTACAAACTAACTAGGGGGACTAAACATAAAATGCATGAACAAAAAATAGACTAGATCCACAGAAGAATAATATATCAACATGAACTATTAAATCCAGCAAGGGCTGATTTCAAAAGTGGTGAGTCAAGGAGCTTTATCAGAAAGTGTCTGTTATGTAGAAGCTAATCAATCCATACCTGAACACCAGAAAGCATTTTTTTAAACATTATTTTTTTAAAGATTTTATTTATTTGACATTGAAGCATACAAAAATAGAACAAAAATTTCTAAAAATAGGACACTGTAAAGGATGGATGGATTTACAGATAAAATAGGCAATATTTTTAAATGTCTTGCTAGTCATGATGGCTTCATTTTATCATTAGCGCTAACATCTCAAGGTTCAAGGTAAGCTTTGGCCAAGGTTCATCTTTCATGATAGTGAAGTAAGTCCCTATTTCAAATAGTCTTGTGGATAATGCCAAATGTTTTCTTCCCAAGTCTCCTTAGCTGCGCCCAACCATCAGTGCTTTATACTCATGGTGGGACAGGCAAAGAGCCTTTACCAAGAGAAAGAGAAAGGTCAGCTGTGCCATTTTCCTTCCTCACGCTTACTTCCCATCATGTTATCTTTCATGGGGGCTCTTTGCAGGGTTACTTTTGTTTTTTAAGATTTATTTATTTATTTGCAAGGGCGTGCGGGGGAGGGGCAGGGGAGAGAGAGTCTTAAGCAGGCTCCACAGAGCAGCGCAGAGCCCACGCGGGGCTCAATCTCACAACCCTGAGATCACCACCTGAGCAGAAACCAAGAATCAGACCCTTCACTGACCGCACCTCCCAGGCTCGGGGTTGCTTTTAAGCCAGGGTTTTGTGATGGCTGATTTAAATAACACTAGATCATATAATCTATAAATCTTTTTGATAAGCGCACGTGTAAATGCCCTATGCTGTAGGATATGAAAAGCCAAGAAGCACGGGAACAGCTGTGTTTCTGGGTGTGGACCTCCTCCCCTGACCGGACTTCTGGCTACTGACTCGAGGCGCAATGCCAATCCACATAAATGATAGTAAAGCTCAGGATCTTTCTCTTTTTTAGATAAATATAAAAGATGGAATATGTGGTTTTCCTATCATTTGTTTGGGGCAGCACTGCTCTAAGATTTTTTTTAAATAGGAGTCCTTCCTAATTTTGAAAACATACTTAAGGCATTTTGTAACCCTGATGGTACCAAATTTTAGTTTTCAGATGTCTGCATGAAAATATCAGACGAGGATAAAGCTACCAAGCCAAGACCAGTCTGCCTTTTCCCCATCGAGGTGACAAAATAGCCAAATGACAGATTTTACTGTCCTCATGTTGTTCTTATATAAATATATATGATACATACATAAATACACATGATAATAGTTCTTCTGTTCTTTTGTTAATAGTTCTTCATCCGCAATGCTGAGTTTTTAATCTTTAGTATTTCTTTTTAAAACGTTGACAGTTATTTCTCTGGTACATGACTTACGGAACAAGTGCAGGCCATGAAGCAATCCCTCCACTAAACAATTAAAAGTGTATTAAGAAATGAACTACCAATACGTGAAACAACATGGATACATTTCAAAGACGTTATGCTGAGTGGGAGAAAGCATCTGCGGTAGAGAACACACTCCGGGATTCCACTTACTAGAAATTCCAGAAAAGGCAGACTAATCCATCGTGATGGAAATCAGGATAGTGGCTCTCCCTTTAGTCATGGAAACATGGAATTAACAGGAAAAGGATCTGCGGGAACTTTCTGGAGCGATAGAAATGTTCCATTATCTTGACAGAGAATTGGATTAAATGAGAGTATGCACATCTTAGAACAATTTATCTGTACGGTTAATGTCTATGCATTTGATTGTATGTAAATTATGTCAGTAAAAAGTTCAGATGCGTAGTAAAGCATCTTTGTTTTTTTCTTAAGATTTTATTTATTTGTCAGAGTACAAGCAGGGAGAACTACAGGCAGAGGGAGAAGCAGGTACCCCACTGAGCAAGGATCCCCATGCATGGCTGGATCCCAGGATCCTGGGATCATGACCTGAGCCTAAGGCAGACACTTAACTGACTGAGCCACCCAGACACCCCAGAATGATGCCATCTTATGATGTCTTATTCAGAGCCTGAATATGCAGTTTCATTTAGTGAAGTTAGTTCCAAAGTGAAGAGGCTTCAACTGGTAAAATCTGCACATTAGGTGTCAGAATCTAGTGGCAATAATAATAATAAGTATTATTTTATTGCATATTGACTATATGCCAAATACTGTGTTTTCGCTATCTCACATGGAAGAAAACACTCAGACATTAAAAAACTTGGGTAATTTTTCCAAGACATATAAACAATAAATGGCAGAGTTGAACTTGGAACTCAAGTTTCTTTCCTTATGGAGCCCCTGCCTCCAACTACCAGGACAAATGCTTTTTAGAGAAGAAGAGGAGAAGTTTCAGTCTTTTCAAGGTTGCAGTATGGAAATAAATATTTGTTGAGTGTGCCTTTTGTGCCAGGAACCATGCTAAGTGCTTCCTGGCCTTATCTCTGCGAAATTAGTATTATCATTTCCTTTTTTTTCTTTTCTTTTTTTTTTTTAACAGATGAGGAGTTTGAAGCTCAGAGAGGTTAAGCAACTAGACCAAGATCACACAGTATGTGGAAGATCTCTGATTCCATTGCAGAGCTTTTGAAGTCAAAGTCCATTTTTGTTTTTTTCCTACTTTCAGTGGCACTTAACTATGAGGTACATCAGAATTGCTGGTAGAGATTTTTAAGAATTACACATTTCTGGGGACGCCTGGGTGGCTCAGTTGGTTGAGCGGCTGCCTTCGGCTCAGGTCATGATCCCAGCGTCCTGGGATCGAGTCCCACATCGGGCTCCTTGCTCAGCAGGGAGCCTGCTCCTCTCTCTGCCTCTGCCTGCCTCTCTGCCTGCTTGTGTTCTCTCTCTGTTAAATAAATAAATAAATAAAATCTTTAAAAAAAAAAAAAAGAATTACACATTTCTGGGCCTACCTTGGCTATTTTTATTCTGTGGATAAAAGGGGCACTTGGGGATTAGTTTCCTTACAGGGCCCACCGGTGATGCAAAAGAAAATCCTACCCGAGAACCACTGTGCCAAGTTGTCGTTGGTTTCTCAGCAAGACTCCTCCATTCCTCTTAAAATGTCTATGCATTTATTTTATTTAAAAAATTAATAGAGAAGGGGCTTCCTGTCATGATAAACAGGTAGGAGTAAACACCAATAGATCTTGGCTTCAGCCTTGCTTCTGCCACTAACGGGTTGTCAGGGTTTTAGAAAAAGCCATTGAGATCCTTTGGGCCAGTTTTCTCCTTTCATATAAAGAGTTGAACATGCCTTATCTTTAAAATCCATCTTGTTCTAACATTCAATAAATTAAAACTAATCCTATTTGTTAAATGTTGTGGCCTCCTTGGAAGTATTGGAAAGGACCCTGGGGTGCCTATTATACAGATAGGTGGGAATTTGCTTAAATAGTGATTATCAACATATAAAATCGCTTACGTGTAGTGATAGTCTCTAGGGGAACTTGGCAATACCATTGGTTTCTAGACAAACTGACTTGATGGAAAATTACAAATCTTTGTCACTTCAAGAAAAATTAAAGAAAAGCCCCAATGTTTCACACCTATGAGGTCAAGTTTACAAGACCATTTGGGTATAAAGATGTAAGAAGGGATCGTGACCTGTGTGCAGAGTTCAGGAGGTGCACGAGATAGACATCATCAGTGAACAAGTGAGATGGGCTCACAGTAAGTGCTTCTAGTGATGTGCGCCAAGTTGCAGGAAGAAGCCACTGGGCCACCAGCCATCATGCTGGCACAGAAAAGAAAGGTCATGACTCCTTTTTTTTTTTTTTAAGATTTTATTTATTTATTTGACAGAGAGAGATCACAAGTAGGCAGAGAGGCAGGCAGAGAGAGAGGGGGGAAGCAGGCTCCCTGGTGAGCAAAAAGCCTGATGTGGGGCTCGATCCCCGGACCCTGAGGTCATGACCCGAGCCGAAGGCGGAGGCTTTAACCCAGGCGCCCCAAGAAAGGTCAGGACTCCTAACTTGCTGTAGGAGGTCAACCACAGACAGGGAGGCCTGAACTTGAGAAGAGAAAAGACAAAATCTGGAAGAAGGAATGCAGGTGGGGAAGAGCCAGAGGAATGGTGAGAGGGGGTGCCCACCACGGTAGATGGATGTGGGGAATGGAGAGGGCACAGGCAGAGCTTGAGCCCCTGCTGCCCTCTCCCTGCCCACCGGAAGCCTGATGCTGTGGAGGAGAAAAAGAAACTCTGGCCCCACAGTGCTCCCCACAGACCCATTTCGGTCTCAGCTTCTGCTTCTCTGATACCCGACCCTGATCCCATTGCTCTCCCTTTATTGCTCCCGTCACTCCACTACGGGGGTCTGCTGCCTGGTGGGTGCCTGCTGCCTCCCCTCTCCGGCTGGCGGCCTCTCAGAGCTGACTGGAAGCCAGGTTCTTGCAGGGAAGAGCCCACCAAGGAGCCTGGATGAGGGTCAGGTTTGGGGGAGGGAGGTCCGGGCCTGTGCTGTGGACTGGGGGCAGGCAAGCCCAGAGAAGAGATTCCACTCTCGACCCCCTTTCCTTTTGCTGTTTTCTTTCCTACCACTCCCTCTTGTCAGTATTTTCATGGTCTCAATAGCCTTGATAAAAAGCTGAAAAGATAGGCGTTTAGGAGAATGAACTTGGAAGCTCTGCTCTCTCCCTTTGGACTTCTGCTCTATGTATCTTGTACTCTTCTAGGAAGGGATTTTTGTTTATTTTGTTTATTTGTGTTTCTCTACTATAGAGCAATGAGTGTATTTAGGAAGCGCTCTTGAGTCAAATCCTACCTCGTGGGCCACAATCCAAACCCACAGATCTCTGCCCACGACAGAGATGGATGTCTTGTCTACCCACTGTGTCCAGCACTGTAGTCCCCCTCCTTCAGGTGGGACAGCCTATGAACAATGAACAAAAACCACATCAGCGATCCCGTTGGTCATTCTGGTGCAGAAGGAAGCACTGGACAGAACAGAGTTTCATGGGCTTTTCGGATACAACTAGATTCTCCGGAGTCACAGTTAATTGAAACAAACAGAATAGTATGTTTCTCTTCAGTTAAGCTTTTCCATTTTAAAACACTCAGGTTAAGTTTTCAAGAAAATATAGTTCACATGCAAACCAAAGTTTAAAACAATGTCTACAAAAAAATGAATAATAAAGTCTCTAATGCACTGGCTTTTTGCTGAAATGAAATACATGTACAATAAAATTCGCCAATGTTAAGAGTACAATCTGCTGAGTTTCATAAATCCATTCAGCAGTCCCCCTCTCCTCTGTCCGGGATATGTTCCAAGAGTGCCAGCGGGTGCCTGAAACTGTGGATAGTACCAAACCTTATACACACACAGTTTTTTCCTATACATACATACCAATGATAAACCGGAATTTATAAATTAGGCACGGTAAGAAATTAGCAACAGCAGCGATAATCAAATAAAAAAATTATAACAATATATTGAAATTCGAGTTACGTGAATGGGGTCCCTCTCTCAGAACATCTTACTGTGCTGTACTCCCCCTTCCTCTGGTGATGACATGAGATGGTCAAATGCCTGCATGACAGGAAGGAGTGAGGTACGTGACGTAGGCACTGTGACGCTGCGTCAGACTCGCACTGACTGCCTGAGGATACGTCAGAAGCAGGGTCCTCTGCTTCCAGACCGCTGTTGACCGTGGGTACCTGAAACCCCAGAAGGCAAAACTGTGGGTGAGCGGAGGACTCTCGGGAGGTGGCCGCCACCGCAATCCTGATCCACAATGTTTCGGTCACCTTTAGAGAGAGTCCTCGTACAGCCCACCTCCTTCACCCGCACACTGGTCCTTGGCAGCCATTCATCCCTTTTCCAACACTGCACTTCTGCCTTTTCTAGAACTTCTTAGAAATGGCATCATGCATTTTGTAGTCTTTTGTATCTGGCTCCTTTCAGGGAGCGTAAAGCTTTGGAGATTCACCTATGTTGCTGTCCAAAATAATTTTAGGGCTGTACACAGCTTTGGATCTGGCACACAAGGTCAACATGACATCAACAGTATTTGTAAGTTTTGTTTGATAATATGAATTATCTTTTCTGTCAACGAAGTTGGAAGTACCTCCAAATCATTAGGCAACAGATTTCTGTTTGTCCCTCCATTTGCCCTGTCCTCTTTCACTTGCTTTTTCTCCTAACAGGGAATAAGGAGAAAGCATGTGAGTGAGACCCATTTACCCATATACCAATTCTTCTCTCGTGTGCGGGACAATGTTCTGACTCCTTTGAAGTCAGGTACAGCCACGTGAACTTTTTGGCCAATGAAATGTGAGCAGAAGTGACGTCTGTTCCTTCCAGATGGAAGCTTTAATCTTCGCTGCCTTAGTAATTACAGCAGCATGTGTGGCGGGAGATCCCGGGTCTGTGAGTGACCGTAAATGGCAGAGACCTCTGCCAACCATGCTAACCATGAAGTATGAGCAAGAAATAACAAACCTTTGCCACTGAGTAATTTTAGGGGTAACTCACTGAAGCATAGTAGCACCCTAGTCGATCCTGACTGAAAAAGGGAGCAAACCACCCAGCTACCTGGACGACATACACAATCACGAATTGTCCTAGTTCCACCAGAAGATTGATTATTCTTCTCTCTCTGGCTTGCTCAGCAGCTCCAAAATAAACTTCTTCCTTTACAACCAAGTGCACTGAAAGAGTGAAAATGTACCTGAAGTATGCAAGGCAGTTTATTCAACTTGGTCTCTGATAGAGGTTGTCATTGCTCAAAGAGACTATGTCCTCTCCACGTGGCCTTTGATTTTAGAGTGTAACAGGCATAAAATAATTCCTCCATGGATGAATATGGTAATTAGCCATGGCAGGCTCTGCCGCGGAGACTTTTAGTGCTCCCCAACATCTGCGATGTCCTCTTCTTCAGGAGTACGGCTAGACTACTCCTTCCAACCATGTGAGCCACTTTCAAGCTCTGAAAGCTACGAGCGGATATGTTTGCCTATACTCTCCTTCTTTGTTTGACCAGCTGGATGCAGAGGAGGACGAGGCTCTAGAAGAAGGTGAATCAGCAGGAGAGAAGGAGCCCAGGCCTCCAAATGACAGCATGGAGCAAAGTCTACCTACTCACTACCCCTTGCATCAACCTGCCTTGGGCAATGTTGTGAGCAGGAAATGGACCTTTCCTTCCTTGAGCCCCTGAGGTCTGAGTTTGTTTATTGCATCAGCAAGTGTGCATTATCCTAATACAGGAGCTCATGAACAATGCTACTGCATACAGTTTGGAAGCATAAATTCCTCTCTTTACACACACACACACACACACACACACACACACACACACACACATATAGCCTGCAAACCCTATCGCATTTGTGAAGAAAGGGAGTTCCTCTTACGGTTTGTCAAAGTCACATACATGTTGAATGTCAAGTATCGAAACTCGTTCTCTGTGCTAAATCTAGCACTCCCACCCCACCATGTGATAGCAATAGAAGGCTGCAGTGTCTCGGCAATTTATTGTCTCAGCTTCAGCCAAAACATATAGTGATTAATATATATGTATATATATATATCAAGGAAATGGCTTACCCAGTGCTGGGTTTGGGTTAGCCATCTCTTAAAGGCTTGGTCTGTGGATGTGACAGGGTGGAGGCAAGAGATCATGAGCAAGAGAAAATGGGACCCCCCAACAAGAACAGACCGATACTCGTGACCATCGTGGCCTCTAACTGAACTCTGCAGAAGACAGTCCTTCACTGCTGAACTGAACGCGCATGCGCCTGACGCAGGCGTCGGAGAGGCTGAAGGAAGATGGCGGGCAGGCTCAGTGGCTGCACGCGCGGGTGCTGTCTCACGCCGATGAGGTCAGTCAATAGGTCCCGTGACCATGCTTGAGAGCTTCAGAAGGGCCCCTCTTGCTTTCTTTTCTCATCTCCTAAGAATCTTGCTCATGACCCACTTTAACCAGAAATTTGCAAGATAAGGGATTTGGAGAAATGTATGTCAGCCTCATTGCATTGTCACATGGCAAAGCCACTGCAGCAGCATTGACTAGTTAACTCTTTTATTTCTTTTATAAGATTTTATTTATTTGGGAGAGAGAGCAAGCATGAGAGAGAGAGAACACGAGCAGGGGGCAAGGGGAGTGGGAGAGGGAGAAGCAGTCTCCCCGCTGAGCAAGGAGCCCTCAATCCCAGGACCCTGAGATCATGACCCCAGCCAAAGCCAGACGCTTAACCAACTGAGCTACCCAGGCACCCTATTTGAATTTTGGACAGTCTGCGAGTACTGACTGATCGTCACCAAAATGACTGTGACCCTCTGGCTGGAGGCAAAATCGCTAAACAGGTGTTGTTTATCTGAGTCGTTCCCCACCTCCAGTTCTATGTGACCTTCCTACTGGTGTCCAAGCCCTTCCTGGAGGTTATTTCACTTTTTCAAAACCTTCTCTCAGAGGAGGTGCTGCTACTGTTCCTAAACACCTTTCACTAGCTTTAAGTCAAAGCCACCTGCTGGGGGCACCCATATTTGAAGCCTCTTCTCCAATTGGAGACCACGGCCTCTGCTGCAGGGGACCGAGGACGTGTGGTCTTTGGCTACCACACCTGGTGACAGGGTTAGCAGGACAGGTGGCCCTGGTGGATGTGAAGAGATTGTAGGCAATACAGAGACATGTTCATTTTAATAGACATGTTCTTTTAAGGTGTAATGGAAAACTGATCACGAGATATAATAAGACAAGGGTAGTGAATTAAAGTTTCCTTCTGAAATAAAGAATATCACGTTGTAAAAGTGAGCGTTTTTTTAAAATTACTGAGTACATGATAGCGAGTTGATAGTTAAGATATTAAGCAAATATCATTGCGAATGATTCACCAGGATGTCAAAAATTATGAAGGCAGAATTCAAAAACTGCTGAACTTTGAAAAATACTCCCACGTGAAAAAGTTTAAAGTCCTGATCTTTATGGCAGTCTGATGAGACCCCTTAATTCTATGAACCAGCTGAGAAAACCCTTTCCTCTGAAGCCCCCAACCCAATTTCTGCAGCTCCCTCCTGAGTGGAGTTCAAGTTATCATGACCCTGCGTGGTACTCTCCTGAAGGCACTGATGGTGTCACGTGCTTTGGTCTGTACTGAACTAAACAGAGTGTTGCTCAGACACCAACTCTGGGACAGCCCACTCATTGCAGCAGCCACACCTGTATGTTTCAGAAGGCCTTGGAACCATTGACTACAGGGTGTCTTCCAAGAAATCAGGAGATAAAAGCAGAAATGCCCACACACTTGAACCCCACCCTTCTCCCAGCCCCTTGTACGTGCAAAACTCAAGATGAATTCTCCGTCTCTAAAATTCCTAGCCAGCTCTTGAGAAAATAAAATGTCTTTGTTCCAAGACTGGGGGTGCCAGAGTCTGAAATGCCAAAAAGGAGGCCTTACAAAAAGGGAGTGTGCTTTTTGAGATCAGCCTTTCTGCTGATGTACCCAAAGGGCAACCTTTGCTGGTTGGCTTTAGGGGAGCAGAAAACAGGCTCCCGTTAACATTCATTCTTATGATTCAGTTATTTTGGTCACTGTAGATTTCTATTCCTTTGTCTCTATGGCCCTGCCTTTATGGGGAGTTTTGGGGTATAAGGTATCTAGGTGCACCAGGAGCTCTCTGTAGCCCATTGCCCTGGCTTGATCAGTCACATCTTAGAAGCAGCCCCCTCAGCTTCCCTCCCAACTTGGTAAAGAGCTTTCCTGACGAATCAACTGTATCTCAACACAGTTCTTATTATTCTCAATGTCAACACTTCCTCAATCAAGGAAGTTGGCTTCCTTGATTAATGGCAGGAGAAGATGGTGGATACTTATAAATAGGCCTATACACATCAAATGGATCAAATGTTTCTTAAAAAAGATTGTTGCAGAAAGTAGACTAGAAGCAATTAGTCAAGATGGCCGAGATTGGGCTTCTTGAATGTGTTCTGGTGTGTATGTGTGAGAGAGAGAGCAAGCAGGGAGGACGGAGACTGGGGCTCAGGGGTAATGCACTGGCGCCCAGAAATGGTGATGGATCTGGAAGGGAAGGACCGAAGAAGAGATAATTAGTTTCCCCAGATTTATTGTAGACTCCAAACTTGTTGACCATTCAGATCTTACTTAAGATTCAGAGATGTCCGTGGCCTATTAAAAAACGCTCTGCTGTCAGTGTGCAACTTGCTATGACCCAGTCTCATGTTTCTCCAGCTCCAGGCCCATCCAGAAATCTGCTGCCATTTCACTTCCTATTCAGTCCCCTCCAAACAAGGGCAGGAGGCAGACGGTCAACTGTGCCTAAATACACCCGGTCCAAGTTTGTCCCTCTTCCCTGTTTACAAGTTCTTCTTGCCAATAGGACATCTGGCAACCACAAATCATGAGGATTATTAAGTGAAGCGATGGGAGATTTTGATGACAGATTCCTTCATTTCAGTCTTCAACATTTAAAGAGGATTTACCTTTCAGTTCAAATTCTACCAGAATGATTGAGTGTCGATCAGAAACCAGGGGTAAACACACCCCAGCATATAGGCTTAGAATAGGCTTAGACATGAATTTCAGAACATCTAATTCAACTTTTTTCTAAATTCATATTTAGATCATTTGAAATAAGGTACACATGCTTCAGAAGGAGTCTTCACCTATTTGATAAAAATTCCCGATTTTTACCACTAACAAGTCCTTCCACACCTGGTAAAATCATATCTGGAAGGATTGGTCATGGGGAAAGATCTACAAGACCCAATACCAAAGCAGCATCACAAATCTTATAAAGTTATTGGCGATGAATTTATAATCTAAGCACTCGTTTCCACCGTGCATTGCTGAGGAAGTTGCTTTCCTTTCATTTAAATCTAGTGCCAGATATTTGTGTGCATTTTATAATTCAGAGCATTTAGGCTTTATGTGGTTTTGCTAATTTTGATAGCAAAATTAGCATTTTGGCTTTACGTGGTTTTGATATTTAGGATCAAATGAACTCATTAATACATTTCATTCTTGTGGACCATTTTAAAAGAAACCACAGGGTCAAACAGGATTTGGAGCTAGCAGAGCATTTAAAAAGCAATGCTATAAAGGGGGTTAGTTGATTCCTACAATCTTGACTTCACAAACCCCGTAGCACACGACTCGCCCCTCCCACGAGTTACTTATTTGCAGAGGGAAATATCCATTTCTGTGTGGGATTCTGATCCCAAACTCAGCAAAGATCATCTCATAGGTTAAATATTTCCATTTTTTATATAAACATTACTGCAGTGACATCGTGCTCAGTGAAACTTATATAAGGAATGAGAAACTAGTTTTGATCAATCACTTGTGATGGGGGTGGTATCATCCTCTCTTGCTTAAGATTATGAAACTATGGGGCTCCTGGGTGGCTCAGTAGGTTAAGCATCTGCCTTTGGCTCAGGTCATGATCCTGGGGTTCTGGGATTGAGTCCTGCATTGGGCTCCCTGCCCAGTGGGGAGTCTGCTTCTCCCTCCGCCCCTCCCCACCTTCTCATGCTCCCTCTCTCTCTATCTCAAATAAATAAATAAAATCTTAAAAAAAAAAAAAGATTATGAAACTACTTTACAATGTGCTTTTCCAACTCATATTTTGGTTTTAACTTTCACCAACATTCCAGATCAGTTTTATTATGAGAACTATTCACTGTAGCTATTGTTTCTTTCAGGAGGTGTAGATTCTGTTTTACATATAATGCATTTTTTCAAAATGTTACTTAGCAACAGATTTTTTTTAGTGTCTTTTTGAAACTCTTCCATTGGAAAAATCATCCCCTCTTGCCATTCCTCAGAGCTATTCACTCTGAATGTCATGAAGCGGGCGCCTGGGTGGCTCAGTTGGTTAAGCGACTGCCTTCGGCTCAGGTCATGATCCCGGAGTCCCGGGATCGAGTCCCATATCAGACTCCCGGCTCTGCGGGAAGTCTGCTTCTCCCCTCTTTCCCCTCCTTCTCCCATCTCGTTCTCAGTCTCTCTCTCTAATAAATTAAAAAAAAAAAATCTTGAATGTCATGAAGCCACTGCATTCCAAAGTGAAAGAGCCTAGGATATGTTCTGTCGGTCCTTCCTAATAAAGCATTTGCCAATAAATTCTCCTTGAGCCCAGATAAAGTGTCTCAGCTTTGGATTTTCCTCGTTGCTCGACCAGAGGCTAGCACATGGCAAAGTAAAGGCAGAGTAAGGATGGAACGAGGTGCTGGGGAATGTTTGAGTGTTTGAGTCTATTTCTAAGTTTTTCATTTTGTGTTATAATTATCCATTTACAGAAATACTTTCCGTTATACATTCTGATGAATACATCAGAAACTGAGGTCATATCTCTTTCACCTTTTTATCTCCACATACAAGCCCAGAGCCTGATCAAGTTCATGGCTCAAATGTATATCAGAGTAATTTTTTTTAGAAATTATTTCCCCTTTTGCACTTCTAAAACTTTCCTTGGAGTCAGCCTAAGATACTATCTGCAGGGCTGGTACAATGGGAATGCAAAGGTAGAGAAAAAGTCAATGCTTATTTTTCCCCCCATTACCAAAATAAGATTTTGCATCAAGTCTTGGGAGGTAGGTTTTCTAGGATGTTTCCCTCTGTCTTGGGTAGGGATCCTGAAGGTAGCTAATGGTGCTGGCCTACAAGATTACCATTGGGTTCATTGTGGTGACCACAGAGGGTCCCATTAGCCCCCAGCTGGAAGGCAGATCACCTGAGACAGGAATGGGCTGCAGCTACATTTTGGGAGATTGTCATCAGCAAAGTTGAGATGGGGTCCTTAGGGGGTGTCATGTGTGAGAAGAATATCTCTATACATACCTCTTTAGCTATTGATAACTATATAAATATCAATAGCTACCAAATTGTTTCATTTCTCTATCTTTATTGGTTACCTATTAAATGTGACAGCAGGTGCTATAAGCTCTCAAAGTAGTGGAAGTTATAAACTAAAACATCTCTCCCTATAGTTTCCTTGATGATGTAAGGTACATTGTGGATAAGGATCTGGATTCAGCTAGAGATACAGACACAGATACAGATATAAACAATATAGTGGTGCATGCTGGGTGAAGCCAGAAAAAACAAGAGATGGTCAATTCATGATCTACTTAATATTCTCAAAATGTGTTTAGTAACAATAACAAAATGCCTGCCTTCTCTATGTCTTTATTTTTTTGGAGTTCAGGAACATGTGATCAGGAGTGGGCTTGCTTTTTGCTGCTGCTTCTTCATTTCTGTAATATGGATGTGCTCATTCACTTATTTTTTAAGAAAACATTCATGCTTATTATGTGCCAAGAGTTATGTTTGGAAGCCACTGAGGGATTTGAAACAGAGGAGTGACATGATATTTTTGACTTTGGAATATGAGCCATGACTTTGTTTTTCTCCCAGGATTGCTTTCCAATGTGTTCTTCCAGATCCTTTCTTTCTCAACCTTTGACAACCTCCCTGGAAGATCCTGAAGGTTTCCAGTCATGTTCAGCTCTAAGAACAATCTTGCTTTGATAATGGACTCATTTACTGATATTAAAAAGTCCAGTAGAATCTAAGTCAAAACATCAATCTCACATTCAATCCATAGCTCCTCCAGCACCATCAGCTGATCTGGGAGTTGGAGCCTGAAATTGGGGTTTACTCTATCATTTCCCTTTCTGTGTCCTCCAGGACAAGAGTTGAAGGAAAGAAGGATTAATGGAAGGGGGGAAAGTCTCTTTGGTGGGTACATTTTCAGACTTCTTTAGAAGACTGTAAAATTTCTGTATTGTGTACTTTTCCAGCATGGGTGATGTATTCTGGAGATCACCTCTCCTGCTAACTCCCCAGCCCCTGCTTGTAAAAGTATACACCTTATGTCCTTATCCCTGGTAGGTCAAGTTACCTTAAAGATAGCTTCAGTGTAGCTTCCTTCCATGGCACACATTTTCCCATGAGAATTTTATACCCTGGGAGCTCAGGCCCATCCACTGTTTTGTCTTCTCCCCCATTTGAGCTGTCACCTGCCTCTATCTCACATGTGTTGGCAAACTCCAGGGGATGAAAGTCCCTAGAACTCTCTATTGTGCTTTGCTCTGGGTTGCTTGCTCCAAGTTAATGTCATTCAATAAAGATTTAGGTGGGGAGCTAAATCCCACCCATTTAGGTTGGACATTTATTACTGTCATTCAATAAAGATTTATGTGGGGAGCTAAATCCCACCTAAATCCCATCTTTCTTCACAGGCATCTCTATTCTCTATGAACCATTCTTTTATATACCACATCCCTTCACTTGAGGGACAATGCCTTCTCTTCTGATGAGAGAGAGAGGAGAAGAACCAAAGCATTCTTTCCCTTCACCCCAGGCCTCAGGGACCCTCCTCCTTCCCTAATGCACTAATGAGTTCCAGTCTTCCGTGGATATAAGCTGGGTGCACTGGTGAGAGTCAGACATCTTCATCTCATTTGGCCACTGCTCAGTAAGCCCTGGAAGGAAGTGCTTGGTGCTTCTATGGATTTCTATGGTTCTTCAAAGTAGCATATTGTTCTCAGTAGTGGGGCTCCAGACAAAGTTCCCAAGACAAGAGTAAAACCCCTATTACACAGTATGATTCATCTTGTATAAATAGTACCATGATGACACTGTGAAGAACTGACAAGAAGGAGATGAGACCAGAGATAGGGATTTCAGAGAGCCACCCGGGTGAGAAATGCATGGAGTCCGAGCTGAAGTCATGGTAATGAGAAAGGAGGGGAGGACATGGGTTTGTGAGATATTCGTTCAGGTTTCTGGCTTGGGTGGGTGATCATGCTGTTGGCAAAGACAGGACATAGAGAGAGAAGAGGCAGGCTTTGAGAACAAGCCTGTAGAAAACTGGTGAGTTGTCTCGCTCACGTGGAGTTTGATGTCACTGGGGGACCTAGGGCAGCAAAGCCCGGTTAGGTGGATAGTTCAAGGCTCAAGAAAAGGGAATGATGTAGGACCATAGTTGGAGGAATCCTCAGGATTCAGGTAGCTATGGACACCATAGAAGTATTTGGGGTCACCCAGAGTGTATATAACGTGAGTATATACGTGACATGGTATATACATGTATATACAGTATATACTTGACATATACGAGAGTATATAACATGACATGGCAAGGGGGCCCAGTCAAGCTCCAAGAAGCAGCCACATTGAAGGGCTGGGTTGGTTTGTATGGGAAACTTAGGAGGGCCTCAAAAAGTGGGAAAAAATAGTTCTCTGAAGGACACTGGAAAGAGGATGTACCCCTTCTTTCTCAAATCCTTTAGTATATATGTCACCAGTCACCCGAAATTATGGCCCTTGCCCTTCTTTTTCTTGTTCTGTTCTCCTCTTCACCTTTCCCTAAAGTAACTCCTTCCATGATTGGCTATTTCACAGAGCCTCAAAATGAGAGACTGGATCCCTTTTTTCTGGGGCTTCAACTGCTTCCTCACACAACAGGCTCCTTGACAAAGGCTTCTAAGATGATAGATAACTAACCAGAGGCATGTTGTTTCTATTCCTCAGGTGTGCTGCCAGCTTCTGGGCCTGATGGCTGTGCTATTGACCACGATTCTGCCATGGTCCTCTGCATTTCCCCTTCACACTTCGCAGAGACCCCTTCCTACTGGGAGCTGGTGAAGCTCCTCGGCAACCTACTGCTCAGAGGTTCCAGAAGCCTGAGTCATCAGTGTCCCTATCAGGTTTGACAAACAAATGCCATTGAGTGGGCCTGGCTGATTCTTCTCATTGCTGGAAAACATCTCGATGTTACTGGCAGAAGAGGAAGACGATCAGCAGATGTTACACGTGATACCTCATCATAGGGCTCTCAGCTCCTCTTGAGAGAGGATCATCACCAGGCCCTTATTAATCTTCAAGTAGAAAGAAACTTCTCTTCTCACCAGTGGATTTCTATTTGGTGAGTGGAGAAATGGGGGGGGGCAATCGTAAAGATGACTAAAACCAAAAATGTTTCTCAAGACACCCCAAACCAAATCAATACACTCGGGAGGAAAGAACATGACATGTGAGATCGGGTTCACTTACAAAAGAATCCGTTGAGCAAACCCCCTACTGTGAGTAGTCATACACTTTGCTTGCTTGAAATAAAACGAGAGTTTCCCCCTCTCCTGCATGCTTGCCTTTCCCAACTCCCAGAACGTAGGTCAAAACACATCTGCTTTCGCTTCCCAGTTCTTTTGAAGTAGTTTGCCAATGTGCAACACCAGCTTCCGTGCCAGGATAACCATGCTATCGTGTGGGCAAGCTCTTGGGTCCATGCCCTGTGTGGCTCTGCCAAAGTCATGGAGGAGGCTGGTGGGGAGGCCAGGAGGGCTTCACAGCGTCAGACTTTTGGGCCTCTCCAGGGAGCTGCAAGTAGTTCTTCTTGCAGCAGCAGCAGAAGAGCTTCTTCTTCTCCTTTCTCTGTAAGCGTTCCCTGCTCTGGTAGGGATTCATTTGTCTCTTTCAGACAGAGCACACAGACCATCCCTTAAAAATACCTTGCCAATACGTGTCTGACTGAGCATGTTCCTCAATTTAGGGGCGTGGTATGCAAATTTCTAGTACCTCTCTCAAGAGAGAAGCCTCTGCTACTTTCAGAAATATCCATCTAATTCTGGTGTTGGGGGGAAAATTCCAATTTATGATGATAAAGATTATCAAGTGATCAGAATTTTTTAGGGCAGGGAAATATCTTCCATAGGTAAGCTGAGTGCTCTGGAAAAGTCTGTCTACAACACAGGTTACATGATCATAACTACAGTGTGAGCGAAATAAGATACGTGCAAGCTGTTATGAGTCGTAGAAGTGCTTTTGACCAGACGATAGTCTGGAGCAAGAGCAAATATTTACTGAGCACTCGCTGTGTGGCACAGGCTCTGAATCTCTTCACTTAGTTCTTACCACTCTGAGGTAGCACGAGGATTACCACCATTTTAAGGATGAGCTTCGGTTGGCTTGAAAACTTGTACAAAGCCACCCAACTCTTGCGACACTGGTGGGGATAATATAAGATGGTTATTAATTCCATCGGTAGAATCTGTCTTTGGGTTTTTTTTTTCCCCTACTAGGAATTTCTTCCCCTATGAGGGGAAGGTGTGTGATCCAAATTTTCTCCTATGCTTCAATTTACCTCAGAGCTTGCCAGGTATGAAGCATAATCAGTAGTCATAAAATTAAGTTTCCTGTTCATAAAGCCTGAATGCACTTGGTCTTAGATCTGGAAAAATGATAACAAGAACTTCACATTTCACAACAAACAAATATTTCCTTTTGATGACATTACCATACTATTTTAACAATTGTCATGAAAAACGTTTGTCGAATGTATTAGTTTACTTTCTAATCTTAGTTAGAATAGACAATAAAAGCATTTAAAACATTGACTTAAGATTTTGCAGTGTCGCAAGTAATTTTTCTGGACACAGAATTGCTGGAACACATGCTAGAAAATATTAAGCTCTGATTGTTTTTCTTATAATTTATCTCTCTTATAAATGTAGCTAAAAAGAAAAGGAATTTGCCATGATTTTACCCCATATTTTTCAGCAGAATAATAATAACCAACCGTTGGACTCATTTTCCTTCCCATACGTTTTTCTTGACAGAAATGGCTTTAATCTACCCCATTTCTAAATATAGCCCAATTCACTTGATTGGCCGAACTTTCTTTGCCCGTTGGTTTTGGCGCATCCTTGGGTCACAGACTCCGAGGTGACCTCTGCTCCCAGCTTGTCTCCAGGCCTTCAGGCTGCTGCCTCTGCTGTGGACCAGCATTCTGTGGCCACCAATCCACCAGGCATGGCAGGGAGTCCCCACCACTCCTCCTTCCCTCTTCTACTCAATGCCAAGCCTGATTCTCAGACAAGCTGGTTCTCAGAAATCCCTTACTCACAACAGAAGGGAGACTATAACTTTTCACAAGATGATACTGAAGATTCAGAGTGAAAGGAAGAAGAGTGCCATAGAGATGCTATTATTAATGCAAATAATAATATGTAGATGATGACAGAGAGATTCACTATATGAGTCCTACCCAGCCTCAAGTCACTCATTGGATCACCTCCCTGTTTAGTGCCACCAGCTCACTCCCACGCAACGGGGTCGACATCCCTTCCCCTCGTCCCCCAGCATTTCAATCTAGAGTATTGGCCAAAATTAGTGTAAAGAAAGGAAAAAGTTGTTTCTTGACCGCATCTAAGGTCAGCTTCCTCATTTCATTCCTAGGATCGTCTTATCCAGGACGAGTGACTCTATAAATATTCTTTTCTTTAGGAAATATGCCACCCTTTCCACAGGTGTG
Organism: Nasua narica; assembly: GCA_028533885.1. NCBI lineage: Eukaryota > Metazoa > Chordata > Mammalia > Carnivora > Procyonidae > Nasua > Nasua narica. Next base: position 56,079,882 of record CM052810.1, read on the forward strand.
ATCGGATCTGAGGCTTTCCGAAAACGCTGCTAGAGCTCCATATCAGTAGATTTACCGGGGCGTTCACTGTTAAGTAACATTATCTAGGAGAGAACTACAATCCCATCCCCAGTGAACTTCCCCAAATTCTTCCGGACTGCTTTTCAAGCTCTCTGCTGCCAAGAGGAGAATGCCTGCCTCACCTTTCTATCATGGCTCTGCTTCCCCTGCGGGCAAACAGTCGGTGAAGAAGCCACAAGGCTGTGAGCACCAGTGGCAGGACAGAGCGTGGTGAGAACAGCCAATTAGTTCAACTGTACCATTAATCAAAACGTAGAAATTTTGCGTCTTGGTAAGAGAAATGTGCTAGAAGCTGCTGACCAACACATACCTGCTTACTTCCTTTTAGACTTTGCCCCAAAGTTATGTCTGCCTAACCAAGGAGCCCGCTCAATGGTCTTTTCCTAGAACAAAGGGACAGTGAGCCCTAAGGGCAGTTTAAAGATTCCACTTCTCAGAAGGCACAAAAGTGCTTGAAGCTTCCGTAAGGAGTTCAAAAACATTCAAAGCTTACACTCAATCAGGTTCAGCCTGTGGCACAAATAAACCTCTCTTCCATCTTTAGATCTCCCCTTGAAAAACACAAATTACATCAGGTGCGTCTAAGAAGCCATATGACTCAGTCATACCCTAGATCATCTGTGGGTAGGTAGTCACTGTCTCCCTGGCCTTGGGCCACCGCACTGCAAAGATCCCACCAAGAGACTGGACAGAACAGAGGTGGGGGGATTCAGGGGATTCTTCTGGTCCTGCTGACCGTTCCATGCTTCTAAGCAACTTTGGCTGGAGCAGCAGATGGGGCTCGGTGGAACACCCACCCTGACGTCTAATTCCTGCCAACGTTCCTACAGGACAAAGTCAACAGTCTCTGCAGCCTCTTGTTTGCTTTACTGCAACCAGAACTAATAATTTAACCTACCCCGGACATTTGTTATAAGAAAGGAGTAGCATGATTTACAGAAAAATACTTTTTATTACCAAATGCTATACAAATGTTTATTTGTTATTATTATCTTCCATAATCAAAAAATTGCGGGTTTATTTCAGTTCACTCTTTTAAGTACTCAACTGCTGTGCCTATCACAGCATTCTGAAATTCTACTCGTGGTGGCGATTTCTTAGGCTGTTACTTATATTTTCTCCATGTTCTCTCCCCTGAGTTTTGTGGGTACTTAAGATGGGAAACCTGTTGACTTAACATCAGCGCTGTTGGCAGGGGCTGCTTTATTTTTCCAAATACTATTCTCCGATACCTGAAGATCATCTCTAACATGTCTTGATTTCATAATGATTTTGTTATTTTTGAAACATTCCCCGAGACTATACCAAATCCAGGACTCACATCTACAGTTGCTTTGAAACTGTATAGTTGATCAAAATATTTGGGGGAACCACTGAGAAGTAAGTATAATTTTTAAAATCAGTATGGTGTCTGGGTCAGTGTCCTGGCCCCTGATCTGATACTTAAACCGAAGTTTTGCCTGTGGGAACTCATGCTACACAGTTGTTTCATTGTTATTGAACACAATGAATATGATGACCCTGAAAATTCACGGGGTTCTTTCTTTAGACCACCGCCTTATTTTTCTAATTGAAA
>CM052810.1:56082017-56146280 GCA_028533885.1 Nasua narica
TTTGGCTCTCAGCCCATCGCTCTTTAAAAAGTGGAAATTATACACATTTTCATTCACGGAAAGTTTCTCAGGGTTATTTGTAAGTGAGCAAGGACTTGGTGGTGCGGCTGGGTTCTGGGTGCCATCGCTCTCCACGCTTGAAATGCTCTACTTCCACCAGGCTATTTCTGGAACATGATTTACTAACATAATTTCTGTAAATTGGTATGGAATATTAATATTTCTATTCTGTTTAATAGCTTTAGTTAAGAGTATAGCTTCTTATTGGCCCACCTCCCTTTACTTTTCAACACCTTCTTTGTATATGAAATGATTTTTAAAAATAAACCTTTTATTTCAGAATAATTATCGATTTACAGAAAAGTTGTGAAGCTAGGGCAGAAAGTTCCCATCTACCCAGCACCCAGTTTGCCTTTTATTAAAATCTTACCTTAGTATGCCACATTTGTCACAACGAATGAACCACAATTGATACATTATACTAACTGAAGTCTATACTTTATTCAGATTTCTGTCGTGTGACACAATGTTTTTACTCTGTTCCATGATGCTGCCTAGGATACTATGTTACATTTAGTCATCATTTATGAAGCAATTTTTAAAGGAACATTTTATGTTTCTCTAGTCTGTGGTATCAATTCAATATTTTCCCAAAATATTCATCTTGCTTGAGAAACGTATGGTCCTCTTGCTGCCTTTTAAAATATTTTATTGATTCAAAATTTGATTTGGCTTTGAGCATCCCATTACAACCAGCGCTTTGAAATTTTAAGACAAGGAAAAAGAAGCCCCAACTCTCGGCCCAAAATTCTCTGTCACCAGCCATTAGAGTTGGTCAGTGCATCAGGCTTTGAGCTCAGGGTTTTTCTAAACCTCACACAATGAAAACACCTCAGAGTGAGATAAAGTCCCATCCATTAATTTGCCTGTCTTCCCCCCTCAGTTTAAATTAGTTTTAAATCCCCTGAACAGTTTTTGCTGATGGAGAGGGGAGAGATTATAGCTCCCAAGATCTAGTTCTTGGAGGCCTGGTGCCCCAAAGCAGGAAATTATGTACTAGGGGCAAAGCAAGTGACACAAAAAATGCCCCAGGAAGGGAAGAGGAAGGAAGAAAAGAAGTCCCATCTTGGAGGTCTCCCATCTTTGACCCTGGATATCCACTCACATCCATCCCCACAACTGGCCACACTGGTGTCTGACTCAAGGCCAGGAGCAAGATTACCATTATCACGAGGGAAGCAGTGACGGTGTATTTGCTGCTATAGGAGAGTCAATGTCTGACAATTATTATATTAAAATTTTAACTTAAAAATTTTTTTTTTAAAAAAATTTTTTTAAGATTTTATTTATTTGACACAGAGAGAGAGCACAAACAGGAGAAGGGGCAGAGAGGTAAAGGGAAAAGCAGGCTCCCTGCTGAGCAAGGAGCCCAATGTAGGGCTCCATCCCAGGATGCTGGGATCATGACCTGAGCTGAAGGCAGACACTTAACCGTCTGAACTACCCGGGCACCCCACATTTTGCTTCTTTAAATTACTGTGCCCAGGACAAATCTCCAAAGCCAGTTTCAGATAGCCTGTGCCTGGGTTCTACTGACGTTACCTGAAAGGAAAGCCGAATGTGCAGGAAGGGGTGGTCGTCAACATCTGATCATTCAGAGGGGCCTGCGTGGCTCTGTCCCAGGCCAAACAACACTGCCAGTCTCTGAGGCCCAGCCAACCACCAGGTCTGGGTAACCACATTCTCATTGGGACGTCACCACACCACCTCCATTCCTTTCACCTGTGCTGCTGTTGCCCACCACCCATTTCTGCACTTGTGCTAACACTAGGAAACCACCAGGTTTGCCGTCAGAAGATCCAAATGGATAGACTAGTGTGCAGCCAAACAACTCTTTCAGCCCGATAAATTCTGAAAGCCCTATTTAAGTGCATTAAACTGGGGCTTCAAGGCTCTGAACGGGGCAGAGCAGTGGAGAGTGGCTGGGGAGTCATTGGCCGCTTGGCCCCAGGAAGAAGTTGCTGACTCTGAGTACAGGAAAAGAGGCTGAGCTTTCTCTGAGCAGAGGCCACCACAAAGAAAGAGAAACTGGCAGAGACTGTGGCAGTCACTGGGGGCTGAAAATTCAAAACTAGACTTGATGAACTAAGATCCTGGTGAGAGAAAGGGTCAGAGAGCTGAGACGAGCACCTGGGTCATTTTTCCTGTGAGATATTTACCTCATCTTAAGATTTTGAGAAGCTAAGTGAAAAGTCTCCAAAAAGCATATTTGAGTAATTGGTAACCTTGCTATACTGGGGAGACAAGGATCAGAGTTCAGGGTCAGCCAGAAGAAGAGGTCCCGGTGAGTAGATCAGGCTCTTACTGTTGGAATTGGAGGTAGAATTGACAGGAAGAAAAATGCAGAATGAGGCCCAGTTCAATTTGAATCTCAGATAATAAACAATTTCATAAGTATGATCCATGCAGTAATTAGGACATACTTAAAATGCAAAATTATTTGTTGTTTATCTGAAATTCAAATTTAACCAAGCATTCTGTATTTATCTCTTTTAAACATACTTGGTAACTTGTGGTGGGCAGAATAGGATCCTCCAAGGATGTCCAGACACTAATCCCTGAATTTATGTGCATGTTACCATATGTGGCAAAAGAAATGGGTGATTAATTAAGAATTTTGAGATTGGGAAATTATCCTGGACTATCTAGGCAAGTCCAGTCTAATCACAAAGGTACTTATAACAGGTAGGCAGGAGTCAATTTCTACAGAATAGAGAAATAGAGAGATTGGAGGCTGCCACACTGCTGGTCTTGAAGATGGAAGAAGGAGCCATGAGCCAAGTAATGCAGGTGGCCTCTAGAAGCTAGAAAAAGCAAGGAGATGGATTCTCCCTAGAAGTTCTTGAAAGGAAAGCAACCCTGTGCACACGTTGATCTTAACCCAGTGCAAGCCCCCAGACTTCTCACATACAGAGCTGTAAGATATTAAATTGTTTTGTTGCAAGCCACTAAGTTTGTGGTAATTTGTTATCGCAGCAATAGAAAACAATATGGAAGCAATAGGATTGTCCTTTAGGAGGAAAATTACTCAGAGATCAACAGAGTCTTACTGAAGCTACAACTCAGCCTCTAATTATCTCAGTGTATACTTGGATTAAGATACTATCCATGAAGTAGGGGGAGAAGTGAAGTCTCTCTGGAGGAAGATAGCACCATCTAGAAATGTTAAAAATTTTATTAACAATGTCCAGCATTAAATAACAAAATTACTAGACAGAACCATATGGCTGAAAATGTGAGGAAAAATATAACAGAAACTGTTTATAGGGGATCCAAATATTGGAATTAGCAAGACCTTATAGCTTTGAATAATATTATTAATTAGAAGGGTTAAATGTGGTGAAAATAGATTATAAAAATGAAAATCTCATATAGAAATAGAATCTTACAAAAAGAACAAACATTCTTGACCTTAAAAAAAAACAAAAAAATTACAATAATTGGAATTACATGCTCATTAGATTGGTCTAATAACAATTCATACACAGCAGAAGAGAGGGCTAGTTAACTCTTAGGCACGTTAATAAGAAATATCTAAACTGAACCATGTGGAAAATGAAAAAGAGCTATAAAAACATATAGGATATTATAAAAAGATCTGTCATTCATGTAATTGGAATTCCAGAAGGACAGGAGGAAGAAAATGGAGTAGGAGTAACATTTTAAGAGGTAGTAATCAAGAATTTTCTAAAATGATGAGAAACATCAAGCCAAAAATTTGAGAAACTCAGCAGAACCCAAGCAGGTTAATACAGGACCTGTGAGATAAAAAACATAAAACATTATTGAAAGATAAGCAAGGAGCATTGAACATATTGAAAGAACAGGTTATTGAATAAAAAAACTCAACCTCATCAAGTGCTAAAATTTCCCCAGGTTAATTTATAAGTTTAATGCTATCTCAGTTAAAAGAGCATGGTATTAGCATATGAATATATGAATAAACGAATAAAACAAAATATAAAATTGAGAAATAAATTCAAGGCAAGTAAAAATTTATTATAGAAAATCTATGGGGGAAATGGACTTCTTATCAAGTAGTGCTAGAACAATGGGTTAAAAAAGGATAAAATTGGATCTGTACCTCACACCATATACCAGGATTAATTTCCAATCAATCAGGACCTACATGTAGCCCCATCTATACAAGTTCTAAAAGAAAATGTAAGTGAATTTCTCTTAACCTGGGATGAGAAAGACTTTACAAACTGTAACTTAATATCCAGAGACAGTAGGAGAAAGTAATAGACAAATTAGATTAGTTTTTAAAAAACTTTTATGTAACAAAAAACACCAAAACAAAATAAAAACAATTCAAAAAACTCCAAAACTCAGTAAAAACAACTTTATTTTCAAGTAAAGAAAATATTTGCAAAGTGTAAATATCCTTAAATTTGAAGAACTTCTAAAAGTAAATAAAATGACTAACAACCCTGTTGTGTATATATGTATGCAAAATTATAAAGCAAAATTAAAGTTTAAAAGCAGGTCCTAAAACAAAATCAAAATTAACAAATGAATCTATGTACTGAGTTGTTAACTTAATCATAGAGAAGAAGATTTACAAGGACATTAAAACAGTATGATGTCACAATACACCTACAGTTGGAATATATCTTAGGGTCAAGAAGAATTATGAGAACATTTTAAACTATTTTCAGGAATTATATTAAGAGTAACAACATTCTGTTGGTTATTGTGAACTACTGCATTTAGGAAATGATTTTCAGCATAAGAGAAATAATACACAAATAGAACATAAAAGATATTAACACCACAGAATCATAAATTTGATGTGGAAATATTTCAACAAACTCATTTTTCTCTGAAAATAAAACGTATTTTCCACTTCTATTAACAATGTCAAGAAACAGTGAAGAACCTAGTTATTCTGACCACTTCTAACATCCAGACTGTGGTCTCTAAAGGTCATTTCATAATAAACTAAGACAGGGCTGCTTGGGGAAATGGCTTATTCCAGATCCAGGGCAGAAAATGTTCTAGATGAATCAGGCACATTTTGTTGTATCCAGAAAACAAGGAAGTTATGCAACGTTACTACTGGGCTCATATGAAAAGAATTTAATATTCAACTTGTAGGCAGTTCTACTAGCCAGAGATGAGATAATTTGAATGTTAAAAAGGAGAGTAACTGGGTGCCTGGGTGACTAAGTTGATTGACTCTTGATTTCCGCTCAGGTCTTGATCTCAGGGTCATGAATTCAAGCCCCACGTTGGACTCCACATTGGGCGTGTAGCCTACTTAAAAACCAAAAAAATAAAAAATAATAAAAAATAAAATAAAAATAAAATAAAAAAATCTCTACAGAGATTAACCCTAATGGGTTAAAAAATATTAAGTAAGTAAAAATCCACCCATTTATAATTACACTAATAAATAAAAACTACAATATTGTTAGTCACCTTTGAAGAGCTAACTCATTTTTCTGAAAACTGGTAAAGTGAAAAATGTAGACATTTATATTGCCTTGTCTGCCTATGTTGTACCTAAGAGTAATTGAATGCTTGACAAGTGCAAGTTTTTATTTGTAAAACGATTCCAGCTGATAACAAACAAGAAATGATAGAATTAAAATATTAGTATTTTGCAAACCCTAAGGAAATAACAGACCTAGCAGCAATAGCTAGAGCTGTTAAAACCCTTAGATAAACTTTATAAAGAATAAATCAGGCTGACCATGCTCCAACCCACTGATCAATTTGAGCATCATGCAGAAAAAGAAACAACTACAAAATACACACTTCATGAAGATGCAATGGAAAGCACACATCAGCTGTAAGGTATTTTTTTTTTAAAGATTTTATTTATTGAGAAAGGGAGCACATGCCGAAGAGAGCACGAGGTGGGGGAGGGGTAGAGGGAGAAGGAGAAGCAGACTCCCCACTGAGCAGAGAGCCCAATGCAGGGCTCGATCCCAGGATCCTGGGATCATGACCTGAGCTGAAGGCAGACACTTAACCTACTGAGACACCCAGGCACCCCTGCTGTAAGGTATTCTTAACAAAACATCAAGCCCGAATTTAACAAGTCTCTGGATCTACTACCACTTCGCAGAAAATAACAAGAGATAAAGGAAAAAGTTAAAAAACTGCAGATGCAGGTAGAAAAACCCAGAATGTAGGAGGCTCTACAGAACCAAGTAACCAAAATTTAAAAACCCAAATAACCCCAATACATTGCAAAAGGAAAGAGAGAAAGATTGAAGGGGGAGGCGCCCCCAGGGATGGGACATAAGAGACAGATGAGCCAAACGCATACAGCAAGAGCCCTTGGAGGAAAAAACTCTCTGACATTGAGTTTCTAAGGTACTTAGGTTGGAGGACAGCCTGTGTCATCTGCAAGCAAATGTCGTGGGAGGTCATTGCTGCAAAGTGGAGATGAGAGCCTTAGAGAAGGAACCACACAGAAAGGGTTTGAGTAGAGACCCTATGGCCAAGTCTTCCTTCCTTCCACTCACATTCACGGCCAAGCTGGCTTGTGAAATGTACATGCATGTTTGGGGCATATGTGCACATTACCCCTGTCTAGGATCACCTCTCACCCTTACAGTAGCCCAAGGGTAAGCTCCTGCTGTTACAGGCTTGAAACTCCGTATTGGGGCACCTGGGTGGCTCAGTGGGTTAAAGCCTCTGCCTTCGGCTCAGGTCACGATCTCAAGGTCCTGGGATCGAGCCCCGCACCGGGCTTTCTGCTCAACAGGGAGGCTGCTTCCCCCTCTCTCTCTGTCTGCCTCTCTGCCTACTTGTGATCTCTCTCTGTTAAATAAAAAAAAAAAAAATCAATAAAAATATTAAAAAAAAAGAAACTCCATATTCACTTCAGATAGTTTGTCTTCCCATATTAGTCAACTCCTGCATCTTCGTGTACATTACCTCATGTCATATTCACATTACCCTAACTTAGATATATCTATTTTACAAAGAAGAAAAGAGACTCTGAGATGTTCAAGACGTGTAAGGTGGCATAGATGATAGACACCGAGGCTGAATTCAAACCTCCAACTACGAATTCTTACTCCCTTAAAGCCTTATAAGTGAGGACACATTACTTTCTATCAGGCTGGCCTGACTAATCGTTCCCTAATGGATGATGAGAAATGTCACCCCTTCCCTCCTACCTTGAACATACCTCCATCATCACAGAAGACCTAGAGGACTCAACACCAAAGTAAATCTCTTAGGGAAACTTTTTCTTTCTCCTTCTCAGATCAATTTTATTTTGGAGTTGAAGGCAAAAGAAAACTTTTTTCTCCCCAATCATTTCGAGGCATTCAGATTAAAATGACACCCTTGTCAAAGTATTCTTAATGGTGTGCTCAGAGCTACACAAATGTAGACAGATGATGGAGGGGAGAGGAGGGGTGAAGAGGAGGTGTCCCTGAATTGATTAGAGATTGCTCAAAATGGATCATGTTCAACTGAATGATCTTCATTCTCTCTATTGTTTTCTGTTCTGATGGAGGAGCATCTGACTGGTAGGCGGAGACTATTTTGTGTCTTCTTCTTTTTTTTTTTTTTAATGTAGTTGCCAATTTCCCCCACTGTGTCTTGTCATTTGCAGACACAGTCTTCTCTGAGGTGATTACATGTGTCTGTGTGGGAGTGGGGCCGTTCAGAGGGGAGGACCCCCAGCATGGAACGCAAGCCTACTAGGGTTAAGGATAAAGTTTTCAAGAAAGGACCCTGGCAAAAAATTACTTGTTGCTCCTCCTAATCATGGTTAAAGAGGAAACTGAGAAAGGAGTTTTGTAAAGATGCACTCAACCATGTCTCTGGGGTGTCCTGTACTCCAGTGCTTCCAACTGCATTGGTGTGCAATTAAAATTACAAACCATCTTTGCTGGGGAGTCAATCGTTGAAGTGGATGGAAGTGGAGAGATACTCCCCAGAAGCTCATCCCCTTTTCCCATCAGCTACGAAGTGCATTGGGATAGGCAGTTAATCTTGTTTAAGCTATAAAACTCCCCATATTACATATTCCTTGAAGGGAAGAAATCACAGCAAAAAAGCAAAACGGCACTCCACATTCAGCCAGGACTTGAGTCCCTCATTTCCATTGTTTCCTTTTTTTCTGGCTGTAAAAAGTTACAGGATAGATCATAAAAAAGAACATTGTGTTTCCATCACTTATGACTGCATCAGTTGATATATTTGTAAATGAAACAAACTTTGAAATGATAAAAAGAATCAAAGTCAGGGAAATAAATTATTAGGGCATTGGCTGGTCTATAATGACCATAGTGACACCACAAGGGCAAGACCTTCCCGGTTAATAAATTCAAAATAATGGCATACAGCTCAAGAGACTACGTGCTTTCAGTCACTGGTGCTGTGTTGGTTATTGCTTCCTTTGTCTTGACGATGTAAACTCTGAGTATATGAGCCGGAGTATAGAAGGAATTACGTGATTTCAAAAGAGAGCCCTTCCATAGCTGAATATCCTTCTGTCAAGGATAAGCCGAAGATGCTTTGGGGGGCTGCTCAAACTGTAAAGTAGAAGCACTGGTAAGGACCTACCTAATCACATGAAGGCCGTATTTGCCTGCTGCTGGCCCGAATGAGATTCCTCCAATCTCATGTCAATGGTTAGTTATTGAAGGATAGCCGGTAATCACCTTCGTTCAGGTGAGTTCTTGATCATTCAGAAGTACAATGAACATGATCGAGTCTACATGGACCCAACTTTGTAGTTTCGATTTCAGACTCACTGTTTTGGCCAGTTAACATTAGTGGCATCTTTTTTGTAATATTTGCTTTGAGAAGCATAGCTCCTATTTAAGAATCTATCACAAGCTAAAACAAGAGTACAAAAAGACTTCTTGGAGCGTCTGGGTGGCTCAGTCAGTTAAGCATCTGCCTTCGGCTTGGCTCTGGTTATGATCCCAAGGTCCTGGGATAGAGCTCCATGTCCGGCACCCTGCTCAGTGGGAAGCCTGATTCCCCCCTTGCCCCTCCCCCACTCATACTCTCTCTCATGTGTGCTCTGTCTCTCTAGAATAAACAAGTAAGATCTTAAAAAGAAAAGTTCTCATAATTCATCCAGAAATTTGTCAGTGATGTTGACCCGATTTAGAAACTGAACAAATGCCAAGTTAGCTTACCCAGGATCTTTTGGCACACATGATACCCATTCTTAGGTCTGGGCCTTAAGATATCCTGCGTTTTTCATTTGACAAAATAATTAATACTCATTTCATTGAGTGTTTCCACTCGAACACTTTATGAAGACTTGCTAATTTATAACAAGTGAATTAACATTGCAATGATCTGGAAGAAGGAAGAAAAGATAAGCAGGAGAAGCATTTTTCTCTTTATCAGGATATAAATGGGCAGGCCATTTGTTAAACACCTCATAAATGGATCTGTTATCCAATATCAATTAAAAATCATCTCTTATTCGGGGAAACTTAAATCAGGGAGTTCACATGATAGTAAGCCACTGTACATGGGTAGAGTGCTTTTTTCACATTATATTTCTTAGTAAAAATCTAGGTATGTCATAGGTGCGTGTTAACTCTTTGTTGTATATTAATTAATTAATTAATTAATTAACAAATGAACTAATTGTAGGACTTCAAATCAGATGCCCTAATTTTTAAGAATATAATGAAGAAACACTCATGACTCAGGAAGCCTTCACTCTGAACTTAAAATGGACCAACACTTCATAATATTCGCTTCAAACGTTTCTATGAAATAAAACTTTACAAGAAACATTGAAGTTCTTTACATTTCCTTTTTCAATGTCCACTCTCTCCCTCTTCCCACAGAGGCAATTCTAAATATTCATTTTCTAAGAGCTAATATTAGTCAGTACTTAGAGTCAAAGAACAAGTATGATCAGAGGGCTTTCTGTTGGCTATAATTATAAGATTTGGAACCCTTCCTGAGAGGGAGGGGCAACCTAATAGGAATAATGGAGACTAGAGATCATATATAAGCCCAAAGTATGAGGATATTGTGTAACTTTAAGATGTCCATGCATGTGTGTGAGTGGATGTTACTGTAAATATTTCTAAAAGCTCTTTTCTAGGTGCCAAGAGTCTGAAACAAAGATAAAATCTTTATTTTCAGACCAATGAACATGCTTTTCCCACTTTACCTCTAAATGAACCATTTCAAATTGAAGACTAGAAGGTGTGAAAAGTGACGAGGGCATAGAAGATTATAAGCTTTTCGTCAAGCATTTAGGAGCTGCATTTTCTAACACTGTATATAAGATGTTAAGGGAAACACTTCTTATCCTTCAGATCTTCTTGAAACATCATTTTCCGAGGTAACGCTCCCTATTCCTTCAAACCAGCTCAGGTAACCTTGTCATCCACTCTCATTGTAAACTTTATGTAACTTATTATAATTGTAATTAAGCTACTTTGGGAATAATTTGTTTGAAGTCTGCCTCTCGTGGGATTGTAACTTTCACGATAATGGGATCACATCCATTGTGGTCATTGACGTGTCACCAGCCACCCAGCGTAACTGATTCTGAAAAGAAAAGAAACAGAGAGACAGAGAGAATAAAGGAAGATTACTGAACACTTGAATTGGAACAATAGTGCCCATGTCAGGATACTTAATGCAAGTGCTCAGATGTCAAGCACCACATTCTTATTGTTTCCTCTTAGCCCAATTAAGTCAAGCAGTATCCTTGTTCTCAGGAAAGTTTATGTGGGTTCGGAACTCTGTCCATGCTCAGCTCAACCAGCTCACTGAATGCCTCCTACATTTCAGCTTGATGCCCTTTGCTGTCCCAGGAAGTTCCCTATTCTCGAAGGCTCAGAAAAATACTTTTCTCTCAAGACTTGTACCCATTTTAAGGATCCAAGTGTAGGAGGGAAACTGAGAACTTCAATAAGTGGGAAAGCAGGATTAACCAAGCAAAGGGAACCCAGTGACCCAGAGGCCGGTGTAGAATTCATTGCCAAACAGTGGCAGCTCCTCGACTTCGGTCCTTCGATTTCATTGTTTATTTGTGTGGAATTTTTTTTTCTGAGATATAATTGACATACAACATTAGGTAAATTGAAGGTTTACAGCGTGTTAATTTGATGCTCTTACGTATTGCAATATGATTATCTCTGTAGAGTTAGCTAACACCTCTAGCACATCGAATAATTATCATTTCGTTTTGTGATCTAGTCTCTTAGCAACTTTGAAGCGTGTAATATAGTATTGTTAACTACAATCCCAATGTTGTGCATTAGATCTTCAGTACTTATCTATCTTCTAGTTGCAACTTTGTACCCTTTGACCACCATCTCCCCAGCTTCCTCGGCAACAACCATTTTGTTCTCTGTTTCTACGAATTTGACTTTTTTAGACTGCAAAGATAAGGGATATCATTCGGTACCATACAGTATTTGTCTTTCTCTGTCTGACTTATCTCACTTACCATGATGTCCTCTAGTTCCCTCCATGTTGTCAGAAATGTCAGGATTTCCGTCTTTCTCATGGCAGAGTAATATTTCATTGTGTATATACACACCACACCTTCTTTATCCTTTCCCCCGTGGGCAGACACTTAAGTTGTTAGGGAAAAAGGGTCAGGATGCCTCTCAAGTTTCTTCCTGAAGAACTGTAGTGACATTTCTGAGTTTATGAGAAAAGAACTGGCTTATGGGTGGGGTAGGTGTGAGATCTCTGAGACACATTTTTGGGATAGCGAACTTGGTAGACTCACCAGTTCCAGAGAGAACACATTCCTGGCACAAAAGCACAGAGTCCACATGACCAACGACAGCACCAGTTGGATCTGCAGGCAACTGGTGCTGAGACTCCCTTCGATGACCTCCATCTTTTCAACTGCAACGTCCAACTAACTTTTTCCAGCCTAAGGAAACTGACTCAGTCAGGTAATTGAAAGAGAGAGAAAAGATAACTTTCCTTTAGCTAGCTCTTTTCATCTGCCTAAGAAATATTCATCTGCCAGCAAGAAATATTCGAGTGGGGGAAACAGATAAGGCTCCAATATTTTTCTTCTCATTTTGAGGTGGGTTTCTACATAAGACCACATTATTTTGGTTATCTCAGATAGTTAACTTTGAGTTCATGTTTTCTTCCAGTAATCTCTTTAATATGGTCATTTAATATATAAATACCAAAGAGCATATATATTTTTTCAGAAAACTACTGGGTTTCCTTGTTAGTACAAAAAACAATGAACTGTCGACTGTGTCTGAAAATATTTACTTTGTGTCTTCTGCACAGAGCTTAGCTTGTATGATGTGTAATCAAGTCAAGAGATTTCACACTGTTCTATAGCATCTGACACAAATCCAATACCCTGGAGAAAGCAAATCAGAAATGATCTGAATTCTCTCCTGAAGTGGTATCTGAAAACCAGGAGAGCGTAAGATCTATGGCGGAGTTTTCTCATGAGCTACAAACTTCCAAGCAACACATTGTTTAGTCTGCTTAAATAACTGCACTTAGGATTTTCTTTGAGTGAAAACAAATTGCCATCATAGGGTTTAAAAACTTGTTCAACATAATTTCTATACGGCCCCCCAAACACGTGGCTTAGACGCATAAATCTAATAAATCCTTAGAACTTAATGCCGCTGATACAGGGGCTTATCTCCACAGCCTACTAAATGATAATCCTAATTAGAACCCTAATTATGTTTCTGCTCAGAGTATTTTTAGATAGACTTAACATTTGATCTGTTTAGTCTAGTTTTACAGGTGGCAACAGATTAAAAACAGGTTTTAAAATAAGATATGACTATTACATTTCTAATAATAGGCGATTGTGGCCTCAGAACCACTTTTGATTTAGTGACGCATGGAACAACTCTTTGATGATGGTAATTGTGCCCACACGCCCTAGTCCTACACTGGGAAAATAGGCCACCCTTTGTAGTCAGTGCCTTATTTCTACCATATAAACTTTAGCCCTTTCAATTCAGGATCTTGAGTTTCTTTCATTCTTTTCCTCTAAAATAACCTAGCTTTTCAATCCTGCCCAAATCCTCTCGTTACATGTTCCCAGGGACACTTGTCCTGATATTACCTCCATTGCCTTGCTATCCCTTAGCAAAAAAGTCACTTGCTTTCAATGTGACTTCTCAAGCTTGAGTGAGCTTTAGATTCACCCAGGGAGGTCATTAAAAAAATGCAAATTCCCAGGCTGACCCAGAGGGGTTCCACCCTTTATGTCTTGCAGGGGTCTGGGAATCTCTATTTTATTTTTATTTTTTTTTAAGATTTTATTTATTTATTTATTTGACACAGAGAGAGATCACAAGTAGGCAGAGAGGTGGGCTGGGGGGGGAGGGGAGCAGGCTCCCTGTCGAACAGAAGAGCCCGATGCGGGGCTCGATCCCAGGACCCTGAGATCATCACCTGAGCCGAAGGCAGAGGTTTTAACCCACTGAGCCACCCAGGCGCCCCAGAATCTATATTTTAAACAACAACAACAACAAAAATCTCGGGTGCTTTGGGGATGGATTTTGAAAAACATTGCTTTAAAAGACTTATTTTTCATTTCCAAATACACAGTTTCAAATTTTCCATCATGCTTATGGTTGTTTTCCACGAATGACGACATCCTACAATTATAAAACATTAGACACGTAGATAAATATAAGGTGTTATTTTTGTTATTTTTAATGTTTTTCTAGAGTAAATATGGCTCCACCTCAAATCAACCCGATTCTTCCCTCACTTTACAAGATAGAAGAAAGGAAGGGAACATCAAGACTTTTGCAAAGAGATAGAAAGAGACTCCAGGCAAGTTCACTTTGGCTGGGCTCACGGTAGACTCTCACTCCACTGTCTTCACTCAAGAGGCATGTTCAGCCCCAGTATTCTGATGTCCAGACAATGCTGATACATGTGGGTCAGTAGCCATACCTGAATAAGCATGCAGGACCCTCAGCCTGTCCGTTTGTCTGATTATAGCTTGACCATGTCGTGCACTTATGTCTTCCACGTGGCCAATTCTACCATCAGATAACAAACTATAAAGGCAAGTTGGGGTTTACATTATTTTTGCAAGGATAAAATCAGGACAGCTTGAAGCTACTCAGGGTATATGCAACATTTTTGGAGAGGGTGACTTTAAGTGACATCAGTTTGCAGAGTCAAAAGTTTGGTGGCTTAAAATATTAAATTAAACCATTGTAATAGGCTTAATAGGATGTTTGAATTTAGTACTAAATGGCACTTGAGTTATTACCTGTGAGTGCATTCAATAGGATGTCACCTTAGTGATGACATCTCTTACAGTCCTACGCCATTCAGGAGGAGTGAGTCAGCCATTCGCTAATATTTACTCACAAACTTTTACTATCGGTATCTACTATGTACTGGTCAAAAAAGAGACAGTGACGAATAAGAAATAGTCCTAGCTGTCAAGAACCAGACTCTGCAGTTGGGGGAAATTCCCATCTGAGTGCAGTATGTGCTACGCTAGAAGGAAGAGTAGATCACCAACAGGTGCAGGCAAGGAGACACAGAGAGGAGAAAGTGACCAAAAAGGGCTTCTCAGAGTGAGGGACACTCGAGCTGCGTTTTAAAGGACAAGTAGAAGTTGGCCAAGAGGATTATGTAGAGGGAGGTGGCGGCTGCCATTTTGCGCAACAAATAGCTCCAAAGGGTATGGCTCAGTTTGAAATGCAAGTAATTGTTTTAATGCTAGAAAAGAGAGAAAGAACCACATCTAGATGACATGCAAAGATTCTAGGATTTTTCTAATATATTGGCTACGACAGCCTTTGAAAGATTTTAGGTAAGGGATCAACATGGTAGAACTGGGATTCATTCATTAATTGATTTGCTTCCACAAATATTTGTTACAAACCAACAGGGTGTGAGGAGTTGTGACGTGCCCAGCACTGGGAATATACTGCTGAAGAGGACAGAATAGGCCCCTGCCCTCAGGGAGTTTACATTCTCATTGTAGATGCATGACAGAAGATATGCATGATAGAAGAGATGCATGATAAGCAAGTAAACAACAAAAGAAGAAAGAATTACACTTGTGATAAGTACTAAAAGGCAATTAAAGATGGATATGGGACAACAAGGAGGGAATTGTGGGGGGGGGAAGCTTCTCTTTGGATGTGACATGGAAATTGAAGTAGGACAAGGAGCAAATTAGGATTTGGATTCATCTGTTGATTTGCTTTGGTAAATAATGCTTACATACCACCTTTGGAGTGATTTGGGAGAACAACTGAAGTGCATTCTAGGCAGAGGTAAGAAGAAAGGGAAATGTCCCAAGGTAAGAAAGAGATTGGCCAAAAACTGACAGAAGACCAGACAGGCATGTAGTAGACAGACAGAGGACAGCGTGAGATGAACTGCAGAAGGTGGGCAGTGAGACACCATGGGATTTTTAAGTAGAGAGTGACATGCTTTGATTTTCTTCTGGAAGAACATTCTGACAATAGTGTCAGAAGAAATGGGTGGGAGCCGGCCTCCTAGCTGGGCTGTTTTAATGGCACAGGTGAGAGGTGAACATGACTCAGACAAGATAATGGTTATGGATATAGGGAGAAGTTTTAGGGTTTGCCTTGGACATAGTAGGAAGAAGAGAGCCTTGCAAAAATCACACTGTTATTTATAACCGTGCTGGTTAATTACTGCCAGAGCCCAAACTGCAAACCAGGTCTTTCCTTGGCGGTGGTTTTTCCACTACACAATGCACACTCTGAAGAGTCCAAAGATCGTTAAAGTTTGGGCAAATCCTTTTTTTTCTCTCAATCAAATTGCTTTGATTTGAAGTGCGGTCAAGTATAACACATCAGCGATGCGGAGATTGGGGGTGAAACAAAGGGAGAAAGAGTGAGCAACAATTTTGTATGGTGTTGTGGTTTTCATTTTATCATTCACTTATTTACTCGTAGACAGTTTTTATTTGGAACATATTGACCCTGATGCTCTTGTTATACAAGAATGTGCAGTAAGTTATCTGTAAGCATGAACATTTTCCTTCTAATGCCCAAGAGGATGTTAGCTGTGTGCTGAAGAGAGGTCACAAGATTGGCGTGGTGGCCTTGCTGTTGGCTCGAGTCTTCATAAGATGAGAAACAAAGGAGCAGAAGAAGCATAGCAGTGTCCTGTGCTAATTCAAAGCACTTCAGGAGATTTGAAGGACAGTGTTTTTGTTTTTGTTTTTTGTCTGGTCTGTCCCTCCTCTAGACTGGGACAACCAGACCTGAGGACATGGGGGAAGGACCCAATTCCCTCGTAAGCATTCTGGGTGCTCTTAAGTGTCCCATATACTTCTGGCATCGGGCTCATTTTTTCTATACCCTTTGCTTTCCCAAGGCAGTCCTTCCACTCACTTCCTTCTTTCACTCTTTCTCTCCCACACCCATTTGCAATAGTCCTTAACAATACATAACAGGAGGAAAAGACAAGATAAAATGTTTCAGGGAAAAAAAATGGTAGAAGCATTTGCTGTTACAATCACCACATGTAAGTGCCATTCATTATGTATTGTTCCTTCAAATTAGTAGCTTCATCTAATTGAGCTATGCTGCTCTCTTGAAAGCTCTCTATCAATGTCAAAATCAAAGATAGAGGGTGGAGGAAAGACTGTGTTTGGGAAGATGGTATTTTCTTCCATCTATCTTTGTAAGCCTTTGTTCTTAGTGTGTTAAGAACTCCACCAAAGTTAGTGGTTTTAACACAAGTCCCAAGGAGAATTCTTCTTGGGAGTTAGACACATGAAATTGGTGGGTTGGGGCTTCTTGTGTGATGTGGAGGAAGCCAGAGATCTGGATTCAGAGTTCAAAGTCTGCCATTCAATAGCTCAGGAAGTTGGGGTATATTAGGTTAGAGCTAAATCCTAGAGCCCATCCTCACTGGGGACATAAAGTCACTTCATGTCCCTGGGCCCCATCTTTATCATCAGTCATGAGGAAAGCTAAAGAACATCAACTGACCAGGCATTGAACTGAGCACCTACACCATTTAGAACCAATGAGGTAAGAATAGTCTTTCAATTTTACAATGAGGAAACTAAGGCTCCACAGGTCAATCTAATTTTAAGACCTGGGCTCTTTCCACGACATGTGTCATCTTCCATGATTTCCACAAACATTTCACGTAAAATTCAATTTTTGAAAGTCTGTATTTATAGTTTACACTGTACCAAACCCAAGAAGTACACTCAAATGTGTCTTATTACACACAGGCTACAACATTGGAGATGTTATATTCATCACTTTCTGTTGTGGAGTTTATTGACTTTATGGGGAAAATGTACTAATGCTTCCCCTGCCTGCCTTCCCTGCCAAATTCAAAGGAATCACAGACAGTAAGCAGAGTTGTTAAAAAGTAAAACAAAACAAAAACCAAACCAAGCAAAACAAAACACCATTACCTTTGGCAGCTGCTTGCCTGATGTATTAGTTATCAATTGCTGCATAACAAGTTATCCCCAAATCTAGTGGCTAAAGGGACATTTGTTATCTCACCATTTCTATAGGTCAGCCATGTGGGCATAGCTTAGCTGGTTCTCTAGGTCGCTCCCAGGCTTCACTCAAGGTGTTAGCCAGGGCTGCAGTCATCGAAAAGCTCCACTAGGGAAGGATCTGCTTCCAAGCTCACTCGCCTGGTGGCACGATTCAGTTCCTCACCGGTTATTGACTGGTGACCTCTCTCAGTTTCTTAGCACATGGGCCTCTCCCCTGGGGCAGCTCACAACATGGCACCTGGTGTCACAAGAGCGAGCAAGTGAGAAAAGCCAGAGAAAATGTGTCCTAGAGAAATAGAAGTCACAATCTTTTCAAAATCTTATCTTGGAAGTGACATCTTATTGCCTAGCTGTATTCTGCTCATCGGAAGCAAGTCACTAGGTCTGGCCCTATAGTCAAAGGTGGAAGTTGCACAAAGACATGGACATTGGGAAATAAGGATCTTTGGGGACCGTCTTGGATGTCAGCATACCACACCTGATGGACCAGTACATTTTAAACATTGTAAAGCCAAAACAAGATTGAGAAATGACCTGAGGCTGAAGGCAAGAGCACTGTTGTCACCCCCAACCTCAAATTTCACATTTTTGCACTCAGCAGGATCATTGTTTTCATCGATTCAACTGGCAATATATTTCAATTCATATCAATAAATTCGTATTCTAAAAATACCTCTTTATATCTATGTATGTATTGTGCTTCCCTGAAAGAGTCTGTTGGGTGGGAGTTAGGGGTTGGAATGACTCTGCTTACAACACGAGTTATGAAATGGTCTGGGTTATTACATATAACATGGAAAATGAGGGGACTAGACTTTTAAATTATATTGAGGTTTCCTTTCAGCTGTAAAACCTGTTTTTCTCATCTGCAAAATGGTCCAATTAGTTCTTTTCTTTTTTTAAAAAAATATTTTATTTATTTATTTGACAGAGAAAAAGAGAGATCACAAGTAGACAGAGAGGCAGGCAGAGAGAGAGGGGGAAGCAGACTCCCTGCTGAGCAGAGAGCCCGATGTGGGGCTCGATCCCAGGACCCAGAGATCATGACATGAGCTGAAGGCAGAGGCTTTAACCCACTGAGCCACCCAGGTGCCCCCAATTAATGCTTTTCTGATGACCTCTCAGATGTGTCGGCAGAATTAAACAACTAATAATGATTGTAAAGGTATTTTTGTAAAATTATAAAATGCTATTTTATAATTAATGGTAAAATACTATTCAACCTAGAGTTTTCCAGAAGTGTGCAACTGCCAGGTCCTCCGAGTTGTTTTGAGGGAGGTGGGAGGACAGTTGGGAAGAGCTACCCAAAGGAAAAGGTGGCCGCATCCAATCAGCTGCAGCGACTGATCCACAAATCCTGGTCTCCTGAGGTGAGACCCGCCTTCCATGAGATGCTCTGAAAATGACCAGGGCCCACAGACTGCACCTTCAAAATCTGAGTGACAGAAAGTGACTCAGAACCGGGGAGGATATTTCCTCCAGGTAATTTGGCTAAAAATAATACGGTCATAAGCAATTTAATTCAAAGAAGATGGCAGTGATGAAAATGAACAACTTGTGTCAGGATGAATATTTGATTTGAATAGATGATTTCTTAAAATGAATATTTCTCAAATGCTGTATTTTTTTCTGTGGTGATAGTTTGGGTTCATCATTCACCAATTTTATAACTATTTCTACAAATGTGAATTATTTTTGCTGTTTAAATAATTTATTAGTAGATAGATATATTTCTTTCCTCCCCCCTCCCCCTGGTTTTCTCCTTCCAATACATTTTCTGCCAATGAGATAATTGTACTCTGTGGAGTTCATCATTGTGGAAATGTGGGAGCAATTTAAAGGTTGTTTCCAACTCCTTGATATTACAAATAGTACAGGGCAGGGACATTTGGCTGAAATAATTTCCAAATTAAAAACGATGAAAGTAGAAAAAATTTCTTAAGAGACATAAATATCAGTTGGGGCTATTTTATTTGGATCACATTATTATCTCAACCAAATTATTGTCTTAAGTTACTTGTTTTTTTGTTTTTTCAAAACTACATTTCAAATGTTGGCATCTTGAGGGAGTCCCAGGATGCAGGGCTCTGGGCTGAGAATCAACAACTTCACCAAGGACTGTAGCTCCAGGGACAGGGACAAAACAACTTCCTGAGTGACTGTCTCAGGAAGAAGGGGGACACAGAAGAGAGCTTGCAAAGATGGCTTATAAATACTTGTAAGATGCCGCCAGGAGAATGCAGGAATTAATTCCTGGGGCTTTAGGAAATTGGATGTCTTGCACTGTGTAGGTAAGTTCAAAATGACAGTGAAATTGAAAAGTCACTGTTAATGGTCTTTCTTGTGAGGCTTAGGGAGACTCAGATTGTACAGCTCTAAGAAGTCATTATTTTCCTCTTGCTACCCCCTGCCATTCATTTTAAGATCATGATTGTCAAAGTGGGATGCAAAGATGATCCAGTGAGCCTAAAACTGCTTTAAAAAATAGTTTTTAGGGGCGCCTGGGTGGCTCAGTGGGTTAAAGCCTCTGCCTTCGGCTCAGGTCATGATCTCAGGGTCCTGGGATCGAGCCCCGCATCGGGCTCTCTGCTCAGTGGGGAGCTGCTTCCCCCTCTCTCTCTGCCTGCCTCTCTGCCTACTTGTGATCTCTCTCTCTCTGTCAAATAAATAAACAAAATCTTTAAAAAAATAGTTTATATTTTTTAAAAAAGTGATCCATTGAGGTATTGGAAAAATATCTGCACTTTTCTTTTTATGTATTATCATATATAAGAAGATAAATGAAATGAAACATACTAATATGTGACATAAGGATTACCACCAGCTTCGCTCCGTCCCTATGTCTAGTCGTCCCAGGCCACCGATGGCAGGTGAGGTGAGGAATGAATCACCTACTGACCTGAGGTCTGTGAACTTCGGTGTGCTACAGGTTACATGTGCCATAGTTGAGTGGATTATACCGTTTAATTCTAACTAAACTAATACTCCTCCCAATACGTAAGTGGTTTGAAAAGCTTCTACACATTAAACATTCAATGTATTTTTAACAGTGAAAGAGGCAGTTATCAGTAAGAAACTTCTCGAGCTTCTCTTTCTAATACAAACTTTTATGAGACGTAAATATAAACTTTCCCTTCAGTGTAAAGGTGACATAACAACAATGAATACAAAACCATTCACTTTTCAAAAGAAACGCTGGCTAGAGAGAAACACCGTGGAAGCAGACGTCTAGAAATGTTTCTATGGTTTTATTCTTTCAGTGCCAGAAGCGATGTATTTCCCCTTAAAAACTTGTAACTTCCATATGTAGGAAACTTGGAAATTTTTTTCCAGCGTGTTTAAAAATCCTCCAAACAACAACAACAAAAAAAGTCTCCGTGATTTTTAAACCCTTTTGTCAAAATTGTTAAGTTCTGATTAGCTATAAAGCACACCTGATTGACATCAGAGAAGATGGAAAATTATTGGCCACATTTCAACTAAACCTTTAATAGAATTATTTGAAGGGATGGATAATAGCATGTCAGGATTTAGTAAAGGCGTCTTGAGATGTGTGTCCCCCACCTGTAACTGCTCATATTTTGGGGTACCTTTTCCAGCTACGACAGGTTTAAACCATGTCTGCGAATAAACTGAGCGTATATCCTGAGCTTCGGATCATTGTATCACAGGGTAGGGAAAAAAAACCCAAGATTTAAACAATGATAAAACATATTTATTTTTTTATCACTAAAATGTGCGCCTGCCATGAGGAAATGCATAATTAAAAATAAACACAGCTATCTTGAGGAGGAAGTTCAAGTATTTTATTGGTAGTGTGCAGAATGAAAAGTCCTCGTACCATATATTTAAGACAATAGTAACTCTACTCAATCTGTAATCCACAGGCCAGAAAAAAAGAAAACTATGCCCTCTTCAAAGTAGCCAATGTTTATATTAATCAAAGTTGCTCCTTTTGTCCTCACGCTGGGTCTTGATGGCCAGGAGGACCCCTGCAAGGAGAGACATTGGGGCTCCCGGGCAGAGCTGGGGGAAGGGCAGGAGGCCGCAGGCCACACTGGCATCACCCTGCCGGGCTGCAGATGAGAAATTCATTCCAAAGTGGATATAAATTCTTAGAGACGCAGCAGACGAGAGCGTGGTCAACACTCAGTGGCGGTTTTGAAACGGAAGATAGGGGCACTTACGAGATGGTTCACGAGTGCTTTTCTAGACTCACTTTGCCAAGAAAATGTATGCACTCACCATCTGACTTGAGCTAAGTTAACGAGTCATTCCACCGAGTGGACAACTCTCTTCTGCTCCGGTCGGGGCCCATATCCTGGCCCACGTGGACCCTGCAGCCGTTTGCTCCCGGTTTCTCTGCTGGCAGCTGCTCCAGGTACATCCTATCCTAACCTGAAAGCCTCAGATCATCTCCGTCCGGGACCCCGCTGGACGGATCTTCCCTAAATTGCCATTCCCTTATTCTGCGTATGGAACCAGGTGTATCAAAATGCCTGCCAAGGCTTTCTGTCAAATGGCTCCTCCCTTTCTTCTGGCTTTATTTTATTTTATTTATTTTTTTATTTTTGACTTCTCAGTAATAGCCCGGTCACATCAATCAGACAGACAACTTTTTCATTCAAAAGTTAAAGCCACTTTAACATTCCAAAGACAGATTGTCCTCGCTGCTCTTTTCCGAAGGTTGATTCCTTGCAAAACAAACTAACAAATGCCATCAGTTTCTCTTCCCTTCCTATAATCCGTCAACGTGTCTCCTTCGGATTCTATTCCTCAACGAATCTTCCCCTGTCTATCCAAGCCCTCAGGGACCCTTGTCTCTTCCCAGTTTTCACCATGCTTGAAATGTGTTAGACATAACCCAGGATCCTCTTGACTTGTTTGCTGCCACTTTACTCTTTTCTCAGATATTTTCAACCTGGATTGGATGTTCGGCTAGAGAATAAATAGACAATCTTTTAACCTTTACTTGTTCATTCTTGACAGAACCTCCAGGGAGTAGTCCATCAGCAAATACTAACAATACATTGATTTCTCTGGTCCAGTATAATTTCTTTTGTCTCTACTTCTCTTTATTTTGTTGAGCTCGCTTCCCTTATCTGACGCATTCTTAAGATAATTGAAATCTCACCCTTTCTCGGAAGGTTAAAGGCCAAACTTCAATTCCAATCCAGGCTTTGCGATTTCTTGCAGCATCTCCTTCCCAGGCAGAGACCCTATGAATGAGACCATTGTTGGCTTAACAAATAAGTAAGTAAATACATTTTCAAATCCCCTCTGGGAGCTTTATTATTCTGGAAAGAACTAAGCTAAAACATAAAAGTTAACCACCATGTCAATCCTTAAGTAAACACAAATTTTCCTCCAACGAGACTTTAGCAATAATCGTTTTCAGATTTCAAATTCTGACAGGATCCTAAAAGCGTGGATATGTGTCCCCACATACCCAGTCACAGCTACAATCTTCTGATCACATTTTCATTCAAAAGTTAAAGAATATTAAGATCTCACGGACTCACCCGCAGTCCTGACTTAGGAAGGCATTGCCGAGCGGGGCTCTCTGCTAGGAAATGCCAGACAGGGATCTCAGACAAATGTGCTCAACAGCAGCACCGTTTCAGCTTCTAATGGATTAAGGAGAGCAGAATTTCTTTACGTAGCTTTGTTAACAGATTTTAAACAGAACCAGAAATCATGCATCTACTGAATTCTCCTCTCATTGGGAGGGCACCGCGCTTTATCTGTTTGCGGGTTACAACGCGTTTCTAGCCAGAGCGGGCGGCACGAGGCTCAGGTGCGAGGCAGGGAAACAAATCTCCTATTTTCGCGCTACCACAATTGCACTTTTTGCCTTTGCCACTTTTCTTGACTTTTATTTTCATTCTGTGCATAGCAACTTCTTAATTAACATTTTAGATGAGAACGTCAAAAACAGGGAGACGACAGACTGCTACTATTCTTGGTCTTGCTGGCACTTTCCCCATGGCGGAATGACAGTCACAGCTGCAAGTCATTGCAAGGAATCTGCCTGAAGTCGGTAGGAAGGTTGGGTCAGAAAAGCTTCCATTTCTCGAAGCATTTTCACAGTCCCACGTTGTACTTAACCAAAACCGAAAGTCACACTACGGAGTGTGTGTGTGTGTGTGAGAGCCTCTTTTGAGGGCCACGGGGGCCCGGGGAAGACCACAGACCAAACCGTGCCCTTCCCAGGACACGTTTTTCGAGCCTCTATATTCGTGGCATGAAGAACACAAAGAAGGGCAGACGACGGCTTCTGCCTACAAGTGGTTTGCCACCACTTCGGGTTAAACAAGGCAGTCCACAACTCCAGGCTTTTGTGAAGGCTCAGCATTCCCCGTGTTGTTCACACCCAGCTGCATTAAGCAGCATCACTTGAGTTGTTTTATGAGGAAAAAGTTGGCAATTAGGCAGTTATTTATGCTGAGTGCTTAAACAATAAAATCAGCCAACTCAGTGAGCACGTGTAGCGAGGGTGAGGTGGGGTAAGAGAACACTCGTTCCTTGATAACAGGTTTGGAAGGAGCCACCGTGAAGCGGCGGGTTTCTGTCCCCTTCACTTCTCTTTGCCTGTGTAGACAGTGACGTCGGGTCGGGCAGTGGTCAGGACCCTGGGCCCCGAGACCCTCCGCCTGCCCAAGGCTCCATGGGTGTTGCTGATTCTTTCCAGTCCGCGTAGAGGCGTGGGGCTGGTGGTCTCCCCGGAGGAGCGGCCGTGTGACGAGGCAGAGTGGCCCGACTCATCTTAGCTCTGGGCCTTCAGACTGGATTCTCTTCTATGGAGGGAGACACTCGTTGGCT
This sequence comes from Nasua narica, assembly GCA_028533885.1. Classification (NCBI taxonomy): domain Eukaryota; kingdom Metazoa; phylum Chordata; class Mammalia; order Carnivora; family Procyonidae; genus Nasua; species Nasua narica. The sequence continues at coordinate 56,106,349 of CM052810.1, forward strand.
CTTATTTTATTCTTGTCTCCATATCTGCACTAGATGTGTGCAGCGTGAGAGAGTTTCAACATGAGTCTTTTGTAACCTGCTTTATTTTATTGTATTTTTTTTTAAGATTTTATTTATTCACTTGACAGAGAGAGAGAGAGATCACAAGTCGGCAGAGAGGCCAGCAGAGAGAGAGAGGGGGAAGCAGGCTCCCCGCCGAGCAGAGAGCCCTATGCGGGGCTCGATCCCAGGACCCTCAGATCATGACCTGAGCCAAAGGCAGAGGCTTTAACCCACTGAGCCACCCAGGCACTTCCTATAATCTGCTTTAAATATACATCCTCTCTGTCACCAACAGTACCTTGGCATCCTCCCAATGAAGTGAACATCAAGTAATTTTTTGTCATAGGGAAGAGATTTGTTGTGGTTTCTTTCTTCTCTTTTCTTTTTCTTTTCTGCCCGTGAATCATGCCTGACTAATTATTAAGATAAAACCCAACCTAATGTTTAGTGGGAGTAATGGTTCAGCATTTAGCTTTTCCTAGCGCTAATATTCTAGCCTTTTTGAAATCAGCTATCCCTTTCAAGGATCTGTAAACTATTTTGAAACGACAGCTGATTCTCCTTCTCTCTCTGAAGCCATCCTTAAAAGTGCTTAGAGAGAAGATTCTAGTGTCTGTTAGTCATTCCGAAATGCCAAATGAGGTCAGTTAATATTTGTGAGCAACCAATGGGTACATGCCTTTCTGTCACGTTCAGAGGAAGCACCTCCAAGTGTTCAGCAGTACTAGATACAGAGAATTCCGTCATCAACACCAGCACAGGTTTAACTAGGTATGAACAAGAGCCTCTATCTCCCACAGCTCACGGAACCCTCCAGAAATCTATTCCGGAACACATTCTCGTGTACCGGAAAGGAAGGAGATGCGTTTTAGCCCTGTTCCCCACACGCCCTCCCAGTTACTTCCTGCCCTCCTTAATTACATCCCTTCTCTCATCAAAGTCTCTCCTCTCTTCCCAGAAAGCAGGAAGCAGTAAAATGAGACTCCGGGCTAGGTAGAGCCATCTCCTCAAACCACAGAAGCAGTTTTTGAGCTTGCTGCTTACTCCAGGACCACCTCCTCACTAACTGTAAAGTCCGTCCATTCGTCCCCATCATCTCCACCACCTCCCTCCTCAGGCCGCCATTATCTCTGGTGTGGTCTGGGCATCAGCTCTCCAGTAGGCACCCAGTTGGATAACTTCCGCCTGGACTCCATCCCACCATGGAGGAAGCTTTCAAACACACAAATTTGGTCATGCCACTCCCATGTTAAAAAGCTGGTAGGAGCTTCCCATTGTTTTAGATGATGCAAAGTCTAAAATTCCCGGCGTGTTTCACCAGGCCCTTGCCCACAGCCATGATGGCATCTCTCGCCACTTTCCATCTTTCATTCTTCCTTCCGGCCACACTGTATGTCTCCCGTGCCTCACTCCTGCCTAGGCATTTGCCTGCATTTGTCCCTCTCTGGGAATATTCTCTGCTCCTCCAGCTTCTCATGAGATACCTATCCAACAGGGCTAATTCATTAACCGAACCTTTGGATTTCCACTTAAACACCACATACTCAGTTCTAGACCACTTGACAATTTAGGATCTGTCACTGTCTGTTCTTTTGTCACTCTTCCCCTTTCAAAAACGATTAGCATGCTCATTACAATTGCAGGCTTTAGGGACTTCCCTTCTAGACCAGAGCTGGGCAAGCTATGACCCACAGGCCAATTTGGGCCTGCACCTGTCTTTGTAAATAAAACTTCACTGAAACATAGCCACCCTCATTCATCTATGTGCTGTGGGTGACCTCTTATATGATACAGGGGAGGAGTTCAGTAGCAGCAAAAGGGGTCACGAAATATTTAGCATCTGTCCCTTTACAAGAATGTTTGCCGACACCTCTTCTTGACTATGAGCTCCATAGTGGAAGGGACTGTGTCTGCCTGGAGTATCAGTATATTCTTAGTAATTGACACAGTACCTAGAGATTAGTGAGAAATTCAATAAATACTTGCCAAAGGAGAAAAAATAATGAATAGATGAAGTTGAAATGCTTCGGTTGTGATGAAAACCATAGGGACTCTTGCTTTGCCCCATCCTGAGAAGGACATTTGTTAAACAAAATAGGGAAATGAAGGGAATGTGAGCACCCTGATCCTTGCTGTGGCTTAATTGTTTGGGTTTGAGTGGGTGTAAAGGGGGTTTAGGCTTTATTTCCCTCCAAATCTACTTGTCCCCCAACCTCCCACCCACCCCTCTGGCAGACTACCCTCTGTCACGCTTCCTTAATTAGTCCTGCAGAATCTTCCCCTGTTTAGTGCTTGACTCATGGAGAGACTGAATACATAAGTGTTGCATGAGTTTCAAAGTCTGCAATGGTTCCCCAGTGGTTTCCATTGTCTAGTTGCAGATCCTCTCATGATTCCCCAGGTCCTCCAGGCCGCACCCCACCATACGTCTTGGTGTGAAACTTTTCCCCTGACAGGTTAATTTCCTCCACTTCCCTTCTAAAGACATATGCCATCTAGGGTCACCGTGATGTTTTTGCTGTATTGTATCTCCCAGGAGATTCAGCAGAGCTTTCAAGCTGCTCTGAAAGGGGAGTAGCCCCGTGGAGCCAAGCCAATTAAAGCAATGGAGTCAACAAGCAAACTACTCAGGAAAATCCCTCAGTATATCCCCTGGTAGACCCGACTTCTTTTTGAAAGCTGATGACGTTCTCTGCTTTATGACCCAGTTCTCACACTGGACTTTGGGATTCGGGCTCCCTTGTCGTGTTTCTTAGTATCTTCTGGAATAGACACCAGTTATTAGCTCTACTATCCTGTCCTCACAGCCACATGCTCATTCCACTACACCCTGTGATAGTTCCTTCTGTGATGCCCATGCTGATCACCCCCCCAGGGAGAGTCCACCCCTCCTCAAATATTCAATCTAGATCCGACCTCCTGCACTAAGACTTCCTCGTCAGCATCAGACTACTTCAGACAGCATTTGGTGTTTACTTCTTGGGAAATCGAGAGGATCTGGTGTCAGAGAATGGAAAATGAGGCTCCAAGCTTCGCAGGAAGCAAATCTGTCCATACCCACTGGCCTCAAACCACAGAAACAATTTTGAGCTTGTCACTTACTCTAGTGATGGCCTAGGGCTGTTGAAGGCATATGGGACACAAGAGAAAGGAACAAGGGAGTCTGTTCTTGGAGTGATAGTTTCCTAAGTAGGGCTGTGAAGTCTAATCTGTCTCACTGCTTCTCCAATCTCAGTGGCGTTTCATGGCAAAGCATGTGACACGTGTGACAAAGGCAAAAGCATATTGGAATATCTTAGTTAAGACATGAAAAGAAGGCAAATTCACCCACTACTTAAAGGAGGGATTCTGAAATGCTAACAGTGGCTTTGCAAAAGTTTTTGTGAAAATATGTCACAGAAGATGGTGTGAGGGAGGAGGACATAACTATCTTTATCTCTGTGTGTATCTCTGTCTCTCTACCTACCTATTTATCGATCCATCTAACTATCTACAGAGAGAAAGCTTATATGATCGTCCTGTTTGGTGTTGGAAAAGGAAACCTCTGAGAAAGACCAAGAGAGCTGGCTGGAGAAGCAAGATTTGGAAGCTGCCCTAGGAGAGGGAAGCCAACAGATTTCCTCCAACCAGTGTAGGCTGCTGCTGATGTGGATTCCACTCATTCAAAGACACAGAGCACCTACCCTGTGCTGACACGGAGATGACATCAGGAAACAAAGCAGGTGTGGCATCCATCCCAGGGAGCTTCCAATCTAGTCAAAGAAAATCAACCCTGTTGACAATCAACAAAGCCCTGCACTAGGAGGCTTGCAACAAAGAGGTTGATTCTCCCGGGGAGTGCATGGGAAGAAAGCACCACCCAATAGCATTAGAGTCAAGAGGGGTGTGGCCATGACCCCATCCCCCCTGGGGTCCCAGCGTCACTGGAGGACATCCTTGAGAACGTGAAGGTTTGTGAGATGTGGTCAGGATTCCTCTCTCAACGGAATTAGTAAAAGGGCTCCCCTGGAAAGGCTATTTTGCAAGTCTTCTGGGGAGCAAAACACAAAGCTTTCTTTGCTGCAGCCAGGTTTGTGTGGGCTGAAGGAAATACCTGTTTTACTAGCGCAGTGCTCCTCTTGGCACACAGAGAACCTGATAGGCACTGCCTTTTCCCCTCAATTGTATCCATCCTTATTAAAAACTTTTTATTACTATTTATGGTAATTCAGGCAGGATGTAAGTGACAATACATAACAGTACAAGACTCCTCTGGAGGCTGCTAAAACTAGGAAGGCATGATAAAATCCCATGATGTCCTCATTGATATTTCGGAGAAGGAAAGTTTAGAGGGAAAATGGGCATCCCTCCATTTAGAGCATTGTTGAAGAACTTTTCACAAGCTGACAGTGACTTTGGAGGGAATAGGGGAAAAACAGCAGAGCTCAGAAACCCTAATCTGAGAAGAGGAATTCTGGCTTCTGTGGGCAAAACCATCTTAATGACGACACTGGAAAATGCAGATGGCCTGATACTGGATTCCAGGCCAAGGAGCAGATCCCAGGATCCCAGACTTTAAGGTAATACACTCTGTGAGAAGACCCTGGAGAAGAGAAGGTCTAACTTTCACAGCCCCTCATCCTAAGGCTTTTTTGCCAATGTGGCTGATGAGTGTGGTCACAAAATCCCTGCAAAAGGGAGTCCGGGTAGATCCCAGTCAGACAAGGGGTGCAAGGCCCATCCCCTGCCCTATCAAGTAGTTCCTCTGATGTTACTTCAGTGGCCTCGGGCCTTCAACAGTGATGCCTTCCGGGTGCTACTCAGGGAGTGTGAGGAAAAACATAAAATGAATGTCTGGGGTTTCTAAAAAATAAATCTAGAAAGTAAGTGTATCTCAGACTGTGCAGTCACCAGACTATCGGTATCTATCAAGGTGGTACAGTCTCTGTGGGCCGTCTCTGGGAGTCTTAGGTTTCTGGGTCTGGGCTGTGTATCTCCATTTTCAGCAGAATTCTTCCCTCTTCTCTAGCATCAAGTTTTCCTTTCTTCCTGCAGAGAACATCTCTCTGTTTTGAGAGCCTTCTCAGGTCCGAGTTCTGGACTAGGAGGAGATTGGGTAGGTATCCTCCCACCACACACCCCCCTGCTCTCCCCAAACCCCCTTCCAGAGGGTCTCTCTTCCCTTTGCCTCTCTGGTGCCTGGTGGCAGTGGGGTGGCTTTCCAGGGTCCCCGGCTGCAAAAGGTGAGGCTGTCCCAGACTTTTCTCTTGTCTCCTGTGTTTCACATTCGACCTGCACACATCGATGGTTAGCGACATTGTGCCGTGTGCAGGAAGAGCTGAAGATGGTCCCCCCCCCGCCCCCCGGGGAGCTCTTGTGTCTTTTCCTTCTTCCCTTCAGAGACTGAAGCTGGGGGAGACTTCAGAGCTGCCTTACCATTGCCTGCTGGCTGCTAAGGAGAGATATACCCCTCCTTCTGGGCCTCGCCTCTCCCACAGAGAGTGGCTACTGTATTCTAGCTACCTAGTGGGCTATTCTTGTACTTTAGGTAATGGCTGCCCAATCTTCCTCTCTTGTTCCCAAGACAACCTGTGACTGCAGGCAGCCCTGAGATTTTTAAATGCAGAGATCACTAAGGTTACCTACTAGTAGAAAAGATAGATTTTCCTGCGTGGGCAAAGGCCAGGGAAGCTGCCTTGGACTCAGACTCCTGTGGTGAGTTCAGAAGGAACCACTGACTGATGATTGCCTCCAACAGAACATCCCCTGATCTCTGAGGCTGTGTGTGTTCATGTTCTGAGTGCTGCCCTGCGTGGCCCTCAGTCTTGGCTGCCCCTGGTTTCATCTTCCAACCTGTCATCTGGAGGAATCCATCCGTGACTGTTCCATCTCAAGCCCCGCCCCCACACCACCCGCCTCCCTAACCCCCCTCCAACCAGGATCAGTCCACTCCCTGATGTTATCGTCAGCAGGAAATCAAAACACCATGTGTGTGAACATAAAATTCTGTCATTTATTTATGCTACAGACTTCAGGAAGGAAAAAAAAAATTACAGCTCTCTTTTCATTAAAAAAAAAAAAAATTGGCACAACGTTTAAGCATTGGTGGCCTTAAATCAGCCTGTTATTAACAGCCAGGAAATGCCTGACCCAAAGGTCCTCACTGCTATTATAAACTGTGAAAATTATAAAAATGGAAATAAAAAATAAGGTAATTACCTCTTCATGTGTTAAAAAGTTAAGTTGAATGGCCCGTTGCCATGGAGATGACTTCCTGTTTACTGTGCTGGTCTTCCCTAGCAGTTAAAGACCATTCACCAGCCAATGGGAAAACAGCATTTAGCCTCCCATAGTCCATTAACATTTGTCATAGTAACTCAATGTAGTCTATAATTACCAGTGAGTAAAATTTGGTAAATTGTATTTTCAGATGTATTAGTGGTTTTTAGTGTTTATTCATCGTATGAAATTACTCTCATGGCCAAAAGCACTACTTTATGTTGTGAGGCAGCGGGATGACCCTCTATTTCAAATATCCTAGTTCTTCCTTTTCAAAACCCGATACTATCTTTCTGCTGCTGCAGGAGAGCCTGCAGACTGAAAAATATCTCATCTCCTTATCGCCTTTAAGGACGTCTCTGTTGCTACCCGTAGTAACGTACTGATAATGCTCACCTCAACAAAAGCAAGAACCAAAGCAGCCATTCCTGTTAACTGTATATCCGTTCTTTGGGGTTTTTATCTGAAAGATCCCAGGATTCTAGAATAGATGACTTGGCACACAATAACAAATAAAATTATTTGAAAACCAAGGAATTCTTGGCCTAAGTATAAAACTAAAACCTAACACAAAGCTATCAAGTGTCTCTTAGGAGAGGGAACCACACATCTGAGAGCCTTTGGAAGAGGAGAAATGTGTGGACTTGTTAAACGTTTTCGGGCACTGTAAGAATCTAAGCCGTGCTGATAAACAGGGGAGGGAATCCCACGCTCTCTCTTGCGCATTGGGCTGATAGGAGAGCAGCGTGAAGCACTTTGACGGAAAGCCCCACGGTGTTCTTGTTACCTAGTCGGCCTTGCACCACCTCTCCGGGAGCACCCTACAGCTTTCCGGCTCCTTCTATCCGGCCCTGCCTCTGCCTCTGACAAAGCCCGAAGCTTCCGCCTTACCCTCTCCGCTTTCCCACCATTCCCCTCCCTGCCCGGGCCTCCCGCTGGCTCCCACCCCAGCCCTCTGGACCTCTCCTTCCTGCCCCTCCCCTGCCTCCCACCTGGACTTCACGGCTGGCCCTCTGCAACACCTGTAGCTTCCAGACGCACCCCGCCCTGCAGGCACAAAATATTGGCGACCAAATGAAACAGAGGCCGCTCAAGGTAGGACACGCAGTGCGCTTGTCCCAACTTTATCGCAAGTAACTACAGCATTTCTTGCCTTTTAAAAAGAGTTTTAATTAGCAATGGATATGGGTTCAACATTAAAAATTGAAATTGTGTAGTGAAACTCTAAAGTACTGTTGATCTGTGTCCCCCCTGGGCACCCGCACCTTGTGTCGTTCCCATAGTTTGTCGTGTACCTGTTTAGTTCCTTTTCCCGCACTACCGGCATCTTGAGGCAGCGGATTCTTCTTCATGGGCCCTCGTAACTCTCGTAGTTTCTACCGCAGCGTCTTGGACAGAATAGAAACTAGAACTGATGGATGAAAGAAATACCTGGAATCTAAACAAGATCAAGAAGCATATCTTACATGCTAGGCATCTTACCCTCTTTGAATTAAGCCCCCATAGCCCTTTGTGTTTGTCCACAAGCTCACACTATTCATTTTGGGGAGTTCAACTGGGGTTGAAAGGTGGGTACAAAAGGAAGTGAGCTATCACTTCAGTAGGTCTGAAAAAAATGTCTGAAAAACCTCCAACAAAAAAGAAAATGAGCTTCGCTTGTGTTTTGAAAGGGATGAGATAGAGTTCAGGCAAAAAGGAATGCAATGCTAGTGACCAGAGTGAATGGCATTAATGGCAGGGCCGCCCTCTGTCAGATGTACTGGAACTTGTTTGATCAACGAGGGGTGCCCCCTTTAGAGTTGTAGCGCTGGGGGGCTGTGTACTCTTGGGGTATGGAGAGTTTTAAAATCATCCCTTGAAACTGCTGCAGAAAGATGCACACGTCTCTGTTGTGTGCATTCTAGCACGAAACCCCATTTATCGTCAAACACCAACCCTACCCGTTCGTGATGAGACATACATTTTTATTACCATGGCTAACGATAGACTAAAAGGGTTTCCCAATTTTGATTGACAGATGGAAAAATCTTGGTTTCTTTACTTTGGGAAGGTTGGAGGGGAGAGGGAGAGGGAAGAAGTGTCCTTTGGGATGGCCTTGGCATTGTCTTTGGGGTCAACTGTGGGTACTCTGTCATGGGGGTCGGGAGCTGAGATGGTACAGAGGCATAACAAATGCCACAGGAAGACCAGAGACTTACTCTGGAGGCAGAACCTTGGGTAATGACACTAGCAGCTCCTGCCCCTTTGAGACTCTAAGGGACGCCCACAATGACGCCACAGGAAATAGAATTAAAAGTCACCACGTTATTCATGACTTCACACCATTTCTAGTTCCCTTTGCTCTGACTCTTCACCCTGGCCTTGGCCGAAACTTTTAGGAAACCTCTGTCTCAACAGCTTCTGTTATTCGTCTGTCTTCAGCAAGTTACATAAAAAGTATTGAAAATTAATGAACTTCTGCCTTCCACAAGAGGAAGGAGTTGGAAGATTTCCATTGTGTTGTTCAGAAAAAGGAGGTGACGCATAACATACTTCTCTGTCTGACACATGCCAGGCAGTGATAGGTGATGTTAACAGCAAGGTCAGATGTGTTGCTGCTAAAGACTCAGATCACCCAAGCTGCAGTATTCCAGGAAAGTTCGTCTTCCCAGTCTCGAAATGCTAAACGGTCGACCCCTTCTATCCTGGCAGGGGTGGTGGTGGTGGGGAGTGATAAATGCATGTGTAAGGTTTGTTTTTTTTTTTTTTTTTCCCTGTAATGTCTGTTTGACATTAGTCACCTGTTCTGATTCACACAGAAACTCTGGGGCAACCGGAGAATGAATGCATTTCATATGCTGGGGGTTGAGTTTGACCTGACACACAGAATTTTTTAATGGTGCAATTTTGGACGGGTTCATCAGGCAGGAGGCTTTAGGGATGAGGAAAGTGATCTGCAGCGATGTGAAATCAGAAACCATGGTGGTGACATGAGCATCCCGGTGATTTGGCGGCCTTTCAGCAGTGCCCAGACAAATGAAGGTGACTCCTGACAGAGGCTGGACCTTTCCTTAGGGGACAGTCATTGTGGATGTGATCAAACTTGTCGGGAATGCCTGCTATGACACTCTTGTACTCCCAGCCAGGAAGACGGGGGAAGGGTCTCAGAAATAGGCTCAAGCTCCCCCCTCCTCCAGTGCGTCTGGTCTCCCCCTGCAGCCTTCCACCCCATCAGGTTACTCCTTCTCTTTAGTAAAAGGCCTTAGAACAACACTGTCCAACAGAAATATAATGTGAGCCACATACGCAACTTTAAATTTCCTTGAAATAAATGGTACGGAATAAGCGACACTAATTTTAACAACGTATTTTACTTAACCCAATAGCTTCAAAATATTGTAATTTCGACATATAATCAGCATAAAACTCTGGAGACATCCGATACTCTTTTCTTTGCTAGGAAACCTTCTAGCTCCAGTGAGTATTTGCAACGTGGGCACCTCTCCATTTGGACGAGCCACATTTCAAGGGCTCAATGACCACACCTGGCTCGTGGCCACACAGTGGCCCGCGCAGATCCAACGACTGTCATTCTCCTGGGTGACTAATAGATGGCCTCTAGGAGTTCCACCAGCTTTTTCGTCCCTGTGGCTGCTCCTCCCCCGTATGCCCGCTTGCCCTCCAATCAGCAACCGGGGCTCTGAGCTGCACGGCAGCGGCAGCGTAGCACCCCTGTCTGGGCTCCACCTCTAGAGGGCAGCTCCGAAAGGCGTCCCCGGGAGCCCTCTAGTGTCTGCTGTCAGAATGCACGGGGCTAGGCAAAAACCGCTGGAGGAACTTCAATCCCAGGAAGGGACCCCTGCAGGAGCAGGGCCAGGGTGATGTCTCTACACCGTTCTTTGCTGCCATTGCCTGAAACAGGATCCAGCCCCGGAAACGGCTCCTCGGAGCAAGGCAGCTGTGCTCCATGGACGTTCCTTCAAAAGTGCTGGGGTGTGGAGCCCATCACTCGTTGAGGCCGCCGGCAGAATTCAGCTGCCCCGGAAGGTGCTAAGCTGTGTGCTCTTCTTCGTGTTCACCCTCCACCCCACCGTGCCCCTCAGGGCATAAGTTGCCCCAAATCCATTTTCCCCTTTCTTCTGTTAAAGGAACTCTAGCTTCCTGCTGGTATCCCCCTCTCAGAGCTCATGGGCTTCAGGGCCAGGAGCAGACCTGCTTGGTCTTGGCTTTGCATCCCCATTTCCCTGGGTTGGCTGAGACGACAGGATTAAGCCAATCAATGCACAGAGTTCCCTAGACCAAGGGACGTTGGCCCAACTGGATGCTAAAGGAAGCGTAATAAGATCTCCCAAGAAGTTTCCTCTCTCTTAAAACTGAGCCACTGGAAGAGAGATCATTGTTTGCTCTCCCTCTGGACATGACAGCAGGTGGGTGTGAAGTCAGAAACTTCTGTACCTACTTCTGCTACCGGGAGGGGAGCTGCGGGCATGAAGGCAACCCACAGAGAACCAGGAGGCTGGGGGACAGCGGGCTGATGGAGATGGAGCCACTGGGTGAAACTGGTTCTGAAGTCCCCCTTTGTGTATTTCCAGTTACATGGCCAATACATTTCCCTTTGTTTAGGCAGTCTGTGCAGGTGGGTCGTCTGTGGCTTCTAGTGGGAGCTACATGAGTCCTTAATGAGCCAGCAGAAAGTGGACTGTAGAAACTTCCTTGAATAATCTATAGCTCCTGAAAGCAGGTGAACAAATGAAACTTCTTGGCATTATTTACTTGTGTGTGTGTGTGTGTGTGTGTGTGAATACACAGAGACATAGATAGAGTCAGGCTAGTGTCCTATGCCCCTAAAGTCAGGGCTGATATGTTCTATGTGCCAAACCTAAGGAGCGTGCAGTGGAATATCTGCGTACTTTCCTAGGAGGGGGACACCGATTCAATTCCAAACTTAATTAGCACCATTCAAAAAAAAAAAAAAAAATAGAGCGATCCCAGCCACTCTACAGACTGAGATTTCTATTAGAAATTTGAGGAAATAGCAACATTGCAGTAGCAAGTCTCTGGGAGCTTTTCCATTGAAAGGACTTTCTCTGGGCCCTGGGTGTAGGTGACATGCCCAGCCTTGGCCAGCAAGTGACCGCCTCGGTTGAGCCCAGTGGGAAGAGGATGAGACAGACCCGCAAGTCCCACCTCCCAGCCCGCCAGCCACCTCCCCCTGCTCCAGAGTCACAAGCTCTTCCCTCCCCACCCCCAGCATCTGGTTCTGTGGAGAGGGGCGATAGTGGCGCGTGACTTGGCACAGACACATCCGAGACTGGAAAAGCAGCCCTTGGCCCTGACCTTGTGAGAGTGATTGCCTCCCCACTGACTCAGCTGGCTGGGGCAAAGCTGGTGCATCGCACCTCCACTGGGTTCCTGGTGGTGCTTTTTTGGCCTGTCCTGGATTGTTTCATTTTCCTTCCATAACTTGTGAGCTCCCGGTTCCAACCTCCCCGGTTGAGAGGGGATGAGAGCCTTGTCCTCCTACAGTTCGTAGGAGCATCGAAAGTCCCCCATGCACATCTACACAATCTCTGACTCCTATCGCTTTTAATCCAGAGGGAGGTTTCCCTTGCCAGTATTGCCTCTTTCTCTTCCTGAAAGTTCAATTTAACCAAACCCCTAGCCTTTGGCTTCTTCCTTTTCCAGAAACTTGTTTAAGAAAGACTCTATCACAGAGATTGTAACTCTGAATCTCTAGATTCCACTCCCTCCTTTTTAGTCCTGGCTCTGCCACTTACTAGCTGGGGAGCCTTAAGAAAGTTAACCTAGTTAGTTTCATTTTCTAGACCATAAGGATGATGTTCCTGGCACAGGAGAATCAGAGCAGTTAATGTAATAGCATTAAGACATTCAGTGCCTTGAAGGGTAACACAATCTGTCACGCAACGAGCACTCAATAAATGTGATTGTGATGAAGTCGATGTCAAAAAGAACCTCAGTCAATGCTGCTTCTCGTAGCATCGTATTTCAATAACCGAAAGCTGTTATTCTACTGTTACTACCACTCTCGTGGTTGTGCTATTCTTCCTGACCACTTTTAACCACAGGGCTGATAGGAGATTTGGAAAGGGAACAGAATGGATTCGTGATCACCTAAAGATGGTTTCCGGTATTATCTCTGTCACTTACAAGTGTGCGACCTCCATCAAATCATTAAAAACTCTGATTCTCAGTTTTCTCATTCAGAGAAATGAGTTAAGGGTATCTAACTGGAAGAGTCTACCGATAACAGTAAACTTGGGCACTCGATCGTTGTTCAAAGTTATCACCATCGTTATGACCTTCCCGGCGAGCACTCTGCTAAAATGATTTGGTACAGTGGGGTGTCGTATTATTGACTAATCCCTAGTGTGGATTATCAACTGATTTTATTTACATGCAGCTGTGCTGACTCTATCAACATATTAGCAGGGACAACTGCATAAATACCAATTTTGTAGAATTTCCAATATTACCAAGGTATACCTTTTTATATGTTGCTCATACCCGAATCTGTATCACCCAGACACATTTGTCTTTGTAAAAAGAAAAAAGTAGATGTAAATGTTTGTAATCATCAGCGGAGGATGCCCCGTGCCAAATAAAAAAGTTTACAATGGGCTGAAAACACGGCCAGTCGACAACAAATTGATTCAATTTGCTGCTTAGTCACTTTTTTCCTACTCAGAACTCTTGTTTGGTGATTTGGGTATTATGGTCTCCCCCTGACTCCCCCCCCCCAAACACACGCTCACATGCATCACACATGACACATCTCTCTGCTGGGCAGGCAAGTCATCAACACCCACTGTCCTCACTGGCTATGCAATCACCAGCCCCTCTTGCACACGTCACCTTAAGAAGACAGGGTGACCCACCGCACTTGACCTCTTGGAAGGAGAGAGCTCAGGAGGAGGTGCAGGGACATTGGGTGAGCTGGGCTCCCCGACATAAAGAGATGCAAACATTTTTATATTGCATTTCAAAGTGCTTTTATTTTCAGAACTTGTTGAGTCTTTGAAAAGCTGTGCATATTTTTACCCAATTCATGATTGCTATTGAGAGTTTTTCCGCAAGGAGCTGCAAATACTCCCCAATAATGCTAAGTAAGCAAATGCAAAGACCCAGGGGTCTAACCAGAGTGGGTCCTGAGCATTACAGGAGAGATACCGAAGCTGCCTCCAGCAGAGTGCAGGATCCCCTGTTGGGTGAAAAACCATTCGGGAGACTTGATAAGTTTTTCTCAAAGATTTTTTTTTCCCAGGAGGTCCTCTTATTTTCATAGCCTTTTATCACAGAAGACGAGAATAGATGAGCCATGTTCTGCTTTCCTGGAATAGGTTGTAAATTGACAGTGAGGGATAAGCTGACCCAGAGGTATTTGGGGGCCAGACGAATGTTCCAATTGTTGTTTTCCAATGTTTGGGTTTTGAGAAACCAAAAACACGTTTTGCCCTAAGCTCTTTCCCCTGGATTTTAACAAGTCATGTGTATTTGAGGGGAAATTCAATCCAGATGTGTCCGATCTATTTACACTTAAATCATTAAAGCGTTGTTTTGTAAGATCATTTAGGTGACCGGGAAACCTTTTGAGCATCTTTAGAACTCTGCTTCTTACACCACAGAGGTCCTCGTGCTGTGAAGAGCTCACATTTGCCCACATGCCCTAGAGCCTGACCTGATTGTACATTCATAAATCAGATTCCCTAGACTGTTCTAATTTGGTCGGTCAAAGCCACATGATTTCCCAATTCCAAGAAAGGGAATAAGCTTCTATGGGTGCTACCAGAAAAACAAATGACTCCAAAGGCCCTCCACTAGCAACAACGGTGTCTTGTCCAAGGTTGGGCTGGATGACGGTGGCTGAATTAGGAATAAAAATATACCCTATAGACACAGAAGAGGAGGATGAAAGCTTGAAATAGATCCAAAACAGGGCTTGGGACTATGGGAAATGCTGAAGGATAGGAAGCAAAGGCGATCCTAGTCAGTAGGCCACGTAATGAATCATGCACCTGAAGGGCTGGTTCCCACAGGTTCTTGCGAGGATAGTTTTAAAACTCCCCATTGTTGTGGGAGAGAAACCTAGGCTGGTTATTGCATCACACTTTGCAAAGATGGTGTTTTATGCAGGGCTGATGCAGGAATAAATAACAGTCATTAATGCTCAAGTACCCTGCAAAGACTTGCCAGAGCTTCCCATTGGAACCTCTACTGAACAGACATAATGGGACTCCCTCACCTTGACCATGCCAAGGCAAAAGAAGGTGTGGGGATTTAGCTCATAGTTTGAAGGTCCCAGTAAAACTAGTCCTTCCAAGAAGGCTAAGTCCAATCACAACTCCACATACCACATTATAAAGGTTAAAACCAATTCTAATGGTGGCAGACTTTATACCTGGAGAGTTTTATAAAAGCTCTTGTAAACTACACCCAGTTTAATGAATGGAATCATAAAGGAAGTTTTGTCTTGTAATGGACACCGACAACTCAGCAGGATGTCCCAGCCTCCTTCTTTCTGAAAACAGGCTGTAGATCTAGAGCAGAACTATGCACAGAGCTGTGCTGGGGAGGGCTTGGCTTATGGCCAGACTAACTATGAAATATTAACCAGAGCCTAGAATGATCTCCGGTTTTCATGCAGCTGCCCTTTGCTGAATATCAGCAAGGCGGTCAATGCTAAACATATATTTAAGGAGAGCAGTAGGTAAAGGGGTGCCTCGGTGGCTCAGTGGGTTGAGTGTCTGCCTTCAGCTCAGGTCATGATTCCAGGGTCCTAGGATCGAACCCCCATGTGGTTCCCTGCTCAGCGGGGAGTCTGCTTCTCCCTCTCCCTCTGCCACCCCCATGCTTGTGCACGCACTCTCAAATAAACAAACAAAATCTTAAAAAAAAAAAAAAAAGAAAGAAAAAAGAGAGTAGTAGGTAAAAGGTTAGTATACACACTATCATGCTGTCATTTTCTCACCACTCAGAAACCACATTTCAACTCAACTGCATCCTGGTACAAAAATGCCAGTGTGTGCTAGAGGAGGAAGTTTGGCTCTCCTGAACACAGACAAGAGAGAGGGCCAAGGCCTGAAGGTCTGATGGATGAGGACCATGTGCCAGGCGTGGACTAGCCACTTTGTGTATAACTAGCTCTCAAAAGAATCCTGTGTGGGAGGGAAAACTAACATATATCGAATGTCTTCTCCATCAGTGACTTGACAGATTAATTAAGTCATTTAATACACCCAAAGAGCCTGGAATGATGTTTCGAAGCCTGCCTGTTCTACTTTCTGCGGTGAAATAAATACGTCAAATATTCTACAACTTTTTAGTGGTTATATGGTATTGCACTGGATAAATATACCATATTTTATGTAATAGCCTCTTACTGTCGAACATTTACAAACTTTTTAATGTTTTGCTCTTATAGATAATGCAACAACCAACTCCCTTTTAAATAAGATTTGGATCACCTCTATAATAATTTTGCCAATTACTAGAAACAAATTTCTGGGTCAAAGAGTTGGCATATTTTTGAAGAATTTGGGTTCATATATCAAATTCTTTCCTGATACATGAAATCATATATATTCCCTGCCTAGTGTGCATAAATTTTCTTATAAAACTATGATCTTCTTTGGGTCTGTGATTTTAACTGCTTCCTCATGACTATAGATCAATATTCATCATTACCTTATTGCCACTCATTACTACACAAATTTTCTTAATTTGTGGGTTTTTTCTTTCCTTTTTAAAAGAAATTACCAATTTTCCCAACCCCTTTTGTTCATATTTTTTTTACTCTCAAAGATTAAACTCTTAGATTTATCAATAAAAAGTATTTATCAATACTTTTCATTTCTTACTTTCACTGGTTTTCACATTATCTCTAAAATTTTCATTTTCTTTGAGTCAATTTTTTAAAAATTTCTAATGAGAGAATGGAATGCTGGTTTTTTAAACAAATTCTCTAATGGAAGTAACTGACATTATGATTGGCTGTAATGTTTAAATTTTCAAGCAGGCCTACAGTGTAGTTTGATTACCTCTGTGAATCAACAATGAGTTAGAAGAGTAATTTTAATGTCCAAATGGCCAGAGCGTTTTGTTTTGTTTTTAACTTTTATTACTAATTTCTGGTATCGCTTCATGATAGTTTGAGAATTGGGTCTACCCACCCTATTTCAACTCTCAGGAATTATTAACCTCTAGGGCAGCAATTTTTACCCTATTGTTATTGTTTAATCAATGCAACGCTTAAAAAAAGCCTTAATTGAAACCACAATATGTAAAAAGATGAAAAGCAAAGCATATTTTGTTGAAGAGAGAATTGAGAGGCCTATAAACTCATAATTAGGGCCTCTTCGTTTCGACCAAGGCAATCCCAAGGCTGTTTTGAAACCCTACGGTTTTGCAGAGCCCAATCTGTCAGTACATGATCAAGAGTTGTGTTCACAGGTCCTTGAAAAGAAAGGAAATTGTGTTTCTTTACAGAATGATACATTGTTTTGGTTTTTCATTTTTGTTTTTTAAAGATTTTATTTCTTTATTTGACAGAGAGAGAGAGCACAAGCAGGCAGAGGAAGAGGGAGAAGCAGGCTCCCCACAGAGCGGGGAGCTCAATGTGGGACTCAGTCCCAGGACCCTGGATCATGACCTGAGCCGAAGGCAGACGCTTAACCCGCTGAACCACCCAGGAATCCCCAGATCGATACATTGTTAATTGAAGATTATCAATAATGATTCAAGTCACCTATGTACTTACTTAAATGTCAGAATGCTTATATTAAACATCCAAATCAGGATGTTTTTCCACGTCCTCTATGTTTGTTTTATTTTCTGCAATTCTTTTCTGTCTCTTCTCATCTTCCTGGAAACATTGTGAAAACTTCTCAAGCTTATCCTCTGTGTTACTGATTAGCTTTTCCACCACCAGTTCTGATTTCTTACCATTTCCAATGAAGATTTGAATTCTACCATTGCATTTTAGTTTGACATATGCTAGGCACTGTTGGAATTACTTTAATTTTTGCAATAAGTCAGTGAAACAGGTATTATTTTACTCCCCACTATATACACAGGAAACCAAGGCTCTGCAAGGTCATGCAGCTAAGAAGCTAGGTTTTGAAGGGTGTGGATCCAGAGCTCTCATGATGAACTACACTTTCTCAGACTTAGTTTATAAGAACATCATCATAAATCATTGTCACATTGCTCAGTTATTTGCATTTCCTTCAGGAGCTTATTCTCTCGTCGTTTTTATTGTTCATATTTCTTAATATTTATTTTATCTGATTTCTCTCTCCCTCTTTTTAACACACACACACACACACTCCCCCCTCCATATCTAGCAGTATAGTCAGAACCAGGTTTTGGACTGGTGCTTTGATTTCTTTCCATAATGAGATCGGAGATCTCATGGATCTCCAATGGAGATGGAGATCTCCAATCTCCAATGGAACATCGGAGATCCAGTCCCAGAGCCTGCGGCAGCTGGCCCCGTGCCTGGTCATGCAGTTGTCAGGATTCCTCTTTACAGCCCTTGTAAGTAGACCGATGCAAGCCACTGCTCTCGGCAGCAGTTGTAACTTTTTCCACATCCTTTGAGAGTTGGGGTGCCCCTCCCCACAAGCCGGGTTTCGAGCAGGGACTGGTTCCCGGCTGCTGACACATACGGGCACTCTGTGTTTCCAATATTCTAAAGGAATCAACCCCCAGTTGCTCTGATCTATTCTAGTCTGAGGGCTTAAGCAGCCTCTGCCTGCTCTCTGATTTCTGGTCCAAAGAGGATATGCATCTCTGGGTGGCAACAACTGTGTCTTTTCCATTTTGTTAAATACTGCTTTTCTTTCCCGCTATGTTATTGTAACAGTGTGCATAAAACTTGAAATCTTGATACCACCTTTACCAAATGTCCAGTAAATCATTCTGAGATGTTTTGTGAGACTTTCTCCATGTCTCCATTTTATTCTTCTATAGTATTTTCCCCCATATGCTCCTTGTGCTATTGTGGTTCTTCCTGTCTACTTATCTGAGAAGAAAACGAGATTGATGGAGTGTCTCCCAGCTGACACAGTCCATGAGTTGCCCTTGGCCTTGTGTGTGGTTCATGTGCAACTGGAAATGATTTACAATTGGAGGGCCAATTGAGGTACATGGTTTCTAGCCTAATTCCCAGGGACAGGCCCATATCCCCCCACTAGCACGATTGTCCTGAACTTAGACTTTCTTTTACACCCGATGCCTGATTCCGTGTCCTGAGATGCTAATCCCAGCACACCCTTCTGTACCTGCTCTCACTTCTAACTCCTTTATGGGACTAACCTCCCGGAATGCAACGTGCCACGGTCAGGTCGTCCTTTTCCTTCTTTGCTCCTCATCTCCTTCCATACACACTTCCTGCTACATGTCTTCCTAGAAGTTAAAATCTCCTAAGACATGAGGAAGAGAAATTGCTGACGGGGTTAGGAGTATGTGGAGGGATCAGCTCTGTGAACCAAGAAGTATCCAGACCACTGCATTGCAGCCACACTGTTTCAGCTTGATGTGGACTTTAGAGCCGCGAGGCGGGGTAGAGCACTGAGATAAATCTCCCTACCTTGGCTTAAGCAGCTCAGTTCTTTGTCGGCTGGAAAAGCGCACCTAGGTCAACTGTTTTGATTTCTATTTGTCCCTCATATATCTCGTCTCTGGTGGAATTCCTTCCAGGATTCTGGCAGTATGTTGGCTGTCGGTTTTAGTTTGTATATATGTTCATTCTTTTGCTGTCTTTATGATTATTTGAGTAGGAAGTAGGGAGAGGCCGTGTCAGAATCTGTTGGCCAAATGATTTTAAATCAGAAATCTGCCACTGCTTTTATTTTTTAATACAATTTTTTCTGCAACTATTACCAATTAGAGAGATCTGATTTCACCATGTTGTCCAGAAAAGTTTGGTTATTCCCCTCGGAGCAGACATTTAAAAACATCTCGATCAAAAAAAAAAAAAAAAATCTCAATCAGACTACTCAGCTGCCACCTGTTGAAACCCCTTCTCCCATGGGAGAGGCCAGCTGGAGTACCCCCTGCTCCTAGATAGAGTGCTTGCTTCAGGGGTGAGGATGCATCTCAAGTAAGATCATTCGGATTTATTTTCAGGGTTTGCTATGGATTTCACAATAGAGAGGGGTGATTTTTGTTTTTTTCTTTTTCTTCTGAGGTTGCTAGTTCTAAAGACAGTACACTCTTAGCTCCTTATGGCTGGCGTGGCCACATGTGGTGAGAGCCTACCTGAGAAGGAAGCTTACAAACGGGGAAGGCAAAGCAAAGACAAGCAATGGAAGTGAGACAGAGAATCTTGCCGAAGCTGTTGAAGACCCTGGATCCTGGAGAGCCTGTGACTCAGTGTGATCTGGGATGATCCCCATCCTTATGTTGTGCTACAAGCTACGCAGGGATCTATACGGTGTGATAGAGGATGGGTGGAGGGGAATATGGCTAGATGTTCCAAAATGAATGCTCTCACTTCCTCTGTGATGTGGGATCATTGCTGGGCAGGGACTGTCTACAAGGATTACCTCTCCCGGCCCCTGGCATCTGAATGGGAACATGTGACTTGCAGTTGCAAACGGGTTGAGATAGGGAATGAAGTGTGTGTCCCTTTATGTGTTTATTTGTTTATGAATAGACTTGAGGGTTTTTTTTTGTTGTTGTCGTTTTACATTTTGGGGTTCCATACGAATTATCCTGTTAATATTAGTGACAATTTTCCCCAAGTTTATGGAGATGTAATTGACATGTGACACTGTCCAAGTTTAATGAAGTATGTCCCTTTAGAGCCTAGGCAGTTAAGAAAGGGATGTGTCTTCTCTATCCTCTCTTGCCTTCTTTTTTTGGTTAGACTCCAATGGTTTCAAGGGCATTTTTATTTAAAATGAATAGAAAACGGAGTAGACTGCTGATCATTAGTCTTAATGCAAATGAATTTAAGATCCAACTAGTATGAAAGACTATAAAAATTCTCAGCACTGAAATGTTTGTGCCCTTTTTGAATTAGAAGAAATAATCAAATCTGCTTAATGATGAAGACCATTAAATGACCTGTCAAGCCATGTCCCCATTCCCTGAGTGCCTAGCATTAAAACTTTACATGCCAGGTGTGGGTATTCTGTGGCTCACGAGCAAAGCATTTGGTTTGGTCGCTTCTTTAGGCGTTGGTGTCATCATCACGCAGATCTTGAAGTTTCCTTCCAGCCCTGCAGCCCTGACTCCATCATCTGCCTGCCTTTTTGGCACTCTTGGAACCATGAGCTTCTCACTTACCACGAGACATCCCAGTCAAGACTGTCCTGGGGTCAAAGAGCAAAATGGACAGGCTTCCGTAGCTTGTAGGCTTTTCTGCCTGATCACTGTTTAAAAAACATCGTCACATTATGTTGTCAATAAAGCCCCCTCTGTTCAGCCTACGCTGTTCTTTTGTCTTTCTCCTTTCTTTAACAGGTGTGCAAATTTGAAATTTAAACTCCAGAGGGCCATGGATCTATAACTGAATCCAAGAGGCTCAGAGAATATTTGAACTTTCGAGTAAGAATTCATCAGATAGTCACAACAAGAGAAAAAAAATGCTTCAATTGTTTTAAGATAACAACGATCCTATTGTTTTGATTTGGAAACTTTAGGTTTGAGGAAACCTTCCAGAGCCTCTGCAGAATTTGGAGGATGAGTCCATTCATTGCCACGGGCTAACTTGCACAGTAAACGCCAGACCCGGGGAATATTTGTTAAGCTTTATGAGGCAGCAAATTACAGGTCCCCTGGAGCCAAGAGAACTTTTCTCTTTTATATTGTCCATGTGACTGCCTATTCCAGAAGCATCCCTGGAGGTCATGAATGTTGTATGCTTGAGAAATATTCTTTCTTCTTCACTGAGTCAGTTGTTGGTAATTGGGTTATTATTAAAAGACAGGCAGACAGTCAGAATACCACTGCTTGATGCTGATACTCTTTCCCATTCTTTGGATAAGTGCCATATTTTTATCTATCTTGTCATTACAGGCCAGCCCTGAACTCGTTTGGCTTAGCACTGGATGAATTAAGGAGTGGTGCATGGGATTGGTTCGGGGAACAACAGATTGAAAAGAAAGAGGAGTCCTGAAGAAGAACATGGGAATGAAAGAGATGAGGGAAAGGGAAATGGTAAGCACAGGAGTGGGGGAGGGAAGATTAGTCCAGAGGCTACACACACACACACACACACACACACACACATATATATATATGGAGAGAGAGAATGAGAGAGAGAGAAAGAGCATCTAAGGAGTTCCAGGGCTGTCTGATTGAAAAATACGGCGAAGTACATTTGGACAACCCATCCATTCATTAATACACATAATAAACCTTTATTGAGTTACCTACTAATGCCAAACTTGAAATGAAGTAACCACATCTTGTAAAAGGACAGCATTATTTTACATCAGTACTTGCAAGTGTTTCATGATAGTTTCCAAGACCGCTAACACTAATATGTATATTTTGCAGAGGAGGAAATGTGAACCAGTAAGAGGTTAAATGACTTGCCTAAGGTCACAAAACAAACTACTGGCTACATAGTGATTAGAAGCCAGAGACTTTAAATTTCAAACGTATGGCCTCTGGCTGGATAATAACTAAGGTTTAATTCATCTAATAGGATTTTTAAAAATAACTTTCTTTTAAGATCAGGTTTATAAGCAAGTATAAAGCCCTTTTCCAGGACCATTCCCTTGTGGTGTGAAGTCAAAAACATTTAATGCTAATTACTCATTTGATCATTTTTTAAAAATTTATTATCAGATAATGTCCTTGGTGTAGAAAAGGCAATTTGCGTTTTTTAGTATGTTCTTCCAAATCAGTGCAAGGGCAGCGACACTGTAAGTATCCCGGCTTTCTTCATAAACATCAGCCTTTTGTGTCTGTCATTTTTGTCCCCTAGACTACAAGTGCCTATAAAATTGGACCGAAGAGCATCACCAGAGAACAAAGCTTCAGGAATCTAAACTAAGATGAGCATGAAGAGAATCATAAATCAAGGAACGGCAGCTTTAAGAGAAACCAAATAATTTGAACTCTAAAAGCACATTAATGCTCCAGTCAGATTATGTTGCATGTAGAGCTAAACCAATGGACATATAAAAAGTGAGGAGAGATTGGGCAAAATGGCCAACTGTTGCAAATTGTCTAAGATTGCCATTAATTCCAGCCCAATGTTGGTCCCTGGATGGAGAATTAGAATCCTCGTGGTCTTGATGAATATCATCTTGCATGTTTTATGTTTCAAGGATAATAGCCATTTAGTCTTGTTCAATGAATAGTGATGTAAGCTAGTCTCTCTTGGTTGCTGTTTAGTGTAGCAATAGCCCTTCCCTTGATTTATGCACCCTCTGAGAGAGACACAGCCTGACATCCTGTTTGTTGTCGTAGCTATAAATTATAAATTAGGTGACAGACCCTCCCCCCCCTTTTTTTTTACAATTTTTCTCTGCCTATTATTCTGGTTTAACAATCTTTGAAGCAATAATCTGAGGCACGAGGATTTTCCTCAGTAAATGCATCAAGCCTCAGTATTGACCAACAGCTGCTGTGTGAGAACCTTGAGGCCACACATCGAATGCCATGTTTTCTCCCTGACCAGAATGTACCCATGAGCAGAAACCTCTAGAAATTTCTTCATGTGAGACGCAAGTTTGAAAATCACCTTAGCAAGAAGTCAGAGTTGCCTACTTCTTATTTTGGAAATACAGAATTCACATTCAATACTTACGGGACCATGAATGGTTTGTAGGGAGTCCATAAGCCCTGGGAATTTTAAGCACAACCTCTTCTCTGCATTTTTCTGAGACAAAGGTCCAGTGTTTTTAGTAATTTTTTAAGAAGTCTGGGACCCCGCTGTACTATCGCTTGCCTGCCTAATTGTGCATGTCTGATCTTCCTGAGCCGAGTCTGGTATACCAGGACTGAGCGGGAGCGCTAGCCCAGACTCTACATTTGCTTGTATCAGATCAATTTCAGGTAAATGTAACTAATATAAAAATGTTTCATGCTGAAGGGAAGAAGTATAAATAATACAAATGCAGATGATTAACATGCTGATGTTGTCTTTAGAATCTCACCAACAATTCACCTTCCCTAAAACATACAATCAGAAACTCATATTGTTTCTTACTGTGTTCAGCACAATTCCATCTTGTCTTGAACACATCTTTGAAAGTCCGTCCTGTCAGATAGTTGTTGAAGGACTAGGCCTTGTGTCTTTATGAATAATTCACGTAACAGATAATGGTCTCACGGTTAATTGAAAATTTACTCAATTCTTTCCCTCATGCAATGAATACCTCAGGCACGTCTGCTGTGATGGGAATCAAGAGGTTCTGCTGTGGGAAAAGAATCCCGGCATGCATCAGAAAAGATTGGAAGGGACACTTAGTGAGGTGGCCTTTCTGCCCGTCAAGGTCCTGTGAAAAAGTATACATCTGTCCATGACCACTTCCCCGTGGCGATCAGTGAAATGTCTGCCTACTCACATAAGCCAGTCTTCCGCCGAGTTCGAGAAAGAAGTGGATGTGAAAAATATGCTTCTTATAGTCTGAGACAAAATAATTCCGACTTTTTAAAGTAATGACTTATTTTGATAGTTCTCCTTGAACAATTCCGGGCTCTTTATGTCATAATGCATTCCTGTATTGCCCTTCTTGTTTTCCTTTTAATTTGATTTCCAGCAGCTCTCTTCCTGGGATATAGTCCCAATCCTCATTCTTGTCATCTCGAAGTAAGTGTGTGATGTGGGCAGAGACTGCAACGGGGCTCAAAACCAGAAAAGAGGGGGAATCTGGTGCTTTCTAAAGGGTGTCCATTGAGCCACATCAGTCTGTGCCCAGACAGCTGAGGAAGGCATGTGGGCTTTGGAGCTTTGTGTAGGCCTTTCTAATGTGTTTTCTTACTATAGATCTTAAAAACAAAACAAAACAAAACCAAAAAAAAAACAAAAAACCTTGACTGTATTGAAACTCAGAGAAGGGAGATTGTTTCACACTCTGTCCAGAATAGTTCCAGATTTTAGTGCCAGCTGAGAGGTAGCCTCAGACAAGCATCTTTAATAGGAGGGGAGCCAGCACAACAAGGAGGTGGTGGGGCTGGAGGGAAAGGACACCCAAAGCCAGGATGGACTTGGGCAGGCACAGGTGCACATCCTACCTCCTCTTCTGAGCCTCCCAACGGAGGCACTCTCTAAATGGCACATGCCCTTTCTCCTTCCCCAACCAATTAAAAATAGGGGACCTCATATAGTCAATGGTACTTAATAGGGCCGAATGGTGATAGATGGTAGCTACACTCATGGCGAGAATAGCATAACACATAGACTTGTCGAATCACCATGTTGTACACCTGAAATTAACACGTGTCAACTATGCTCACAACTGTACAGAACAAAACAAGACTAGTGCCCATGATGGATGAGTAGAAGCTTCCCTCCTGTCCCCGACCAGATATCCCAATGGTGTTTAGCAGCATCTTCCTACATTTCAGTGTCCAATGTGCTCCATTTCTACTGCCGCCTCCTCCCCGGCATAATAATGGGGGGTGGGGTGGAGGTGAGGGGTGGTCTCTTTCACTATTTTGTCTTTATCCAATCTTCTTTCATTCCTTAAAACCTTCTAATTTACCTCCATGTTTTTCTTTCCATGTTTCTATTTATATAGAACTGTTTTAAAAAATCCAGATTTTATTAAAAAGCAGAGCATAAGGATAGAGTCAATGATATTGTAATAAGGATGTACCGTGTATCAGGACAGATGGCAGCTACACTTAGAATGAACACGGGATAATGGATAAATGTGTCAAATCACTAGGTGGTACACTTGGAACTAATGCAACATTGCCATGTCAACTATACTCAACTAAAAAAAAAATCAAGATTACATTTTACATAATTTACAGAAAATTATATAATTTGAACAAATAGTTTCCAACACTTATTAAAAAAAAAAACTGACCCCCCTTTCCTTTTCCCATTTCTGAGAGTTGACTATTTTTGACTTTAAAAGTATCTATCTCTACATCTCCAAACTTTTTCAGTTTGGGACATATTTTGACCTCCTGTTTTAGGCGAGGATTTACTCTCTTTCAGCTGGCCTGGGTCCCATTCCTGTGCAAGTCTTACACAATCAGTGATTGCATAGTTATTGCTACCTTAAATGCTGCTTAGACGTGAATCACATGAGAAACAGAACTTTTTGTGTGCGACTTTATATTCTCTTTGGAATCAGTAATTGCCTTGGTTTTGCTTCTTAGGTTTTTTTATGTTCTCATTATCATTCATCCCCAACCCCCAATCCAATTTTTCCTACTATCTCTTCTATAACTCCTCATTTTTGCATATTGGTCATCCTAAACTGATCCTCTCATTGTCTTCTCTTCTCTCCACTCCTTTTCAGAGATTTTTCAGCTTTGCTATCCAGTATCTCTGTTGAATTTTCCATTTCTCCCAGCACCTTTTAATCCCTAGGAGTGCTTTTATCCCTCCACTCCTCGAAAGTTCTTTTTAAAAAACAATATCCTTTTGTTGTGTTTTAGGGGGCTAAAATCTTTTGCGATCTCTCTGAGAATACTGAGGGTTTTCTTTCTCAACACCCTGCATAGGTTCTCTTCTCCCCAAGTTGCTTTCTTCTGTTTGCGAGTGTTTGTCTTTGTTATTCATGTTGGAGACTTTCTTCAGATATCTAGGGATCTTCAGCTGTCTGTTTATATTTTTAAAAATGACCTGAAAAGGATAAAAGGTAGCCCTTGCATGTGATTGGTACTTCCCACCTTTGGGACACACAAGAGGGTAATCTGGGATCTTCTGAAGTCCATCTCTTTGGATGTTTCCTCTTGAGATGGTCAGATTCTAAGTGAAGAAACTTCTTTTCTCTGTACAGTGTGTGCCTGGCTACCGGTGCCTAGAAACTGAGTGATAGTACATGATTTACAGTCCCGATGTTCAGTAGCTCAATGGGGGTGTGGTGGGGGGCTCCGTGGTGCAGACCATGTTCTTCTTAGCTTCTCCCGTGACAGTTTAGTATTCACCTTTTTTAATGGTCAGAAGTAATTTTAATTAAATCCATTTACATAAGTTTGTTGCAGAGAACTATACATAATGGTTTTTACAACATTATATTCGTTTTTGGGATACAATATAGTGACTTGATACCTGCAAAATGATCACCACAATAAGTCTAGGTAACATCTGTCACCACAGAATTCTTTTTTCTTGTGATGAGAACCTTTAAGATCTCCTCTCTTAGCAAATTCTAAATATGCAATACAGTATTGTTAACTCATCTCTCACCACGCTGTCCCTTACCACCCTAGGACTTACTCATTGCATAACTGATGGTTATTATCAAAGAGACAAGAAATAACAAGTGTTGGTAAGACGGGAGAAAAGGGAATCTTTGTGCACTGGGTGGGAATGTAAATGGGGGCAGCCAGTTTGGAAAACAGTATGGAGTTTCCTCAAAAAATTAAAAACAGAACTGCCCTATGATCCAACATTTTCACGTCTGGGTATATATCCAAAGAAGACAAAAACACTAATTCAAATAATATCTGCACCTCCATGTTCATGACACATTATTATTTTTTTTAAGATTTTATTTATTTATTTGAGAAAGAGAGAAAGTGAGAGAGAGCATGAGAGGAGAGAAGGTCAGAGGAAGAAGCAGACTCCCCGTGGAGCTGGGAGCCCGATGTGGGACTCGATCCTGGAACTCAAGGATCATGACCTGAGCTGAAGGCAGTTGCTCAACCAACTGAGCCACCCAGGTGCCCCCATGACACATTATTTACAATAACCAAGACATGGCAAAAATTTAAGTGTCCATCCACAGATGTATGGATAAAAAAATGTGAGATGTGCGCACACACATGCACACACCCACCCACACAGGAATATTACTCAGCCATCGAAAAGAACAAAATTTTGCCAGCAACCTGGATGGAACCTGAGGGCATTATCCTAACAAAATAAGTTAGAGAAAAAGACAAAAACCATATGATCTCACTTATAGGTTGAATCTTCAAAAAAAAAAAAAAAATTAAAAGCCAAGCTCATAGATACAGAAAACAGATTGGTGGTTGCCAGAGGCTGAGGGGCCGCTGGGTGAAATAAGTATTCATTTTAATTCCCACTACTTCACTTCTCAGTCACCCTTTCACTTTCAAGCTTTCACAATTTTATTCCCATTTCTTTCTCTCCTATTCTTTGTCCCTGTGGGAAAGTGCCTTAAACTTTTTTCCTTCACTTTCATTCAAGTGAGGTTTCAAGAAAGTGAGGAGTAGCTTAGCCTTCTATATCTAACCGTAAGTTCTCTTGTTATCTCTAAAATTCATTTTCTCAGGAACAAGAGCAGGGTTGTCACGTGCAGTTGTGTGGGGTGTGCAGTGCACAATTCTAAGGGAAACCATCCCCGTCATAAAGGTTGTTCATTTCTGTATTTCTTTTGACAAATTTCTGGCCAATTAGAGCGAAGTGTCTTGCTCTGCAAAAATAAGGGTAATACAGCAATTATTTAATAGGTAGAAGTAAACCCTTTCTTCATGAAGGGTTAACTTTTTTCTAAACTCACACAAAGGAGTCGTGCGTACTAATGCCAGTTCTGAATAAGGAATCTGGACTGAGACTTCCGGTTTCAAAGATATTTCTGAGACTTCTAGTTTAAGTTGGACCAGGCTGATTTCCAAAAATGGACTGAGCAGAGTCTCACAATTCCAGGCACATGAGGAGTTAGTCTTTAAGAACATATATCTTCTCATATATTGTTATTTGCCCGTAAGAAGCAAATTCTAGCTCTCCTTTTCTCTCATTACACTATAGAATTTTCTAGGTTAAGGATCATGTTAGTCCTCTAAAAACAGCTCTAAGTAACTAAGGTGGCATTTCATAAAAAATAAATTTTGACAAATGTCTCGATAAAAGGATCCCTAAACTACTTGTAAAATCAGATTCGATTTTATTTATTTTAATTTGAGGGAGTGGTGTTGCTTTGGGGGCTCTTAAAGCGTCTTGCCAGATGTGAGCATTTGTTTACTAGGGAGGCTGCAAGTTTCTTAAGATACTAGAAGTGTCAGAACTATTGTGTTCATAGGTGCCAGACCTCTGATGGTCTTCAAAACTGTTCCATTTGGATAATGCCTAGTTTGAAACATTGATTGACTGATTACCTAGTGAGGAAAAGTTATTATTATATTATATAATATATATAATATATTATTATTAATATATTTTATTATTATTAATATTAATATATTTTATTTATTATTATTAATTAATATATTAATTAATATATAATATATAATATATTAATTAATATATTAAAATATATTAATATTGATATATTTTATTTATTATTAATAATAATAATTAATTAATATTAATTATTAATATTATTATTAATAATATATTAATATTATTATTATATTTTTTAAATTTTAATTCCAGTGTAGTTAACATGCCATGTTACATTAGTGTCTAGTATATAATGGATTATTGTTAATATTAAATATCAGTACCTACCATATGCCACTGGCATTGGGCTAGACACTGGGGGTATAGCTATGACTTTGAATTACATGTACAAAGACCTTTCTTCCAAACAAGGTGATAGTCACAGTTTCCATGGATTGAGACATGGATGTGTCCTCTTGAGGGCCACATCCAGCCTCCTACAGAGAGCTAGGCTTCCTGAAGTTAGCTGACATTAAAGTTGAGGCCCAGAGGATGAGTCAATGTCTGGGGAGTTGAGGTCGGAGGGTATTCCAGACTGGGAACAGCATGTCCAAAGCCCAGAGGCAAGAGTGTGGTGCAATCAAGGAACTGAAAGAAGCTCCCATTTGGCCCCAGCTCAGAGCACTGGGAAAATGAAACAGGAGAGATGAGGCTGGAGCCAGATTGTGTGTAAGCCACATGAAGGAGTTTTAAGTTTAATTTTAGGCAATGGGAAGCCAGTGAATATTGTATGAAGAGGAGAGATATAATCAAATAATCACTTCAGGAAGATCTCTGGTTGGCAAATGGAAAATGAATTAGGAGAGACTAGAGCAGGAACAAGAGACCCAGGAGGAGGTTACTACCAAGGGCCAAAGAAAGAAAGATAATGTTGGGGTAAAGATAAAAAGAAATAGCTAGACACAACGTGTATTTGAGGTACAATGGGAAGAACATTCGGGTGGTTCATATGCGGAGAGGAGAGGGAGTGAGGTGTCAGGAATGACATCCAAGTTCTTGAAATGTCATTGGTTGAATTGTGTACCCCAAAATTTGTATGTTGAGTTCCTAACCTCTAATACCTCAGAATATGATCTTATTTAGAAATAGGGCTTTCCAGAAGTTACCAAGCTAAAATGAGTTCATTAGGGTGAGCTCTAATCCTATATGACTGGTATCTTTATAATTAAGGAGAATTTGGAGAAAGACATCTACACAAGGGGAACACTGTGTGAAGACAAAGGCAAAGGTCAGGGTGGTGCTCTCCACCCCAGGGAATGGTAAAGGTTGACAGCAAAACACCAGAAACTAGGAGAAAAGATGCAACAGATTCTCCCTCGTGGCTCCCAGAAGGAGCCAATCCTGCTGACACCTTGATCTCAGACTTCCAGTCTCCAGGACTCTGAGACTAAGTTCCGTTGCTTAAGCCACACGCTGTGGTACTTCATGAAGGCAACCCAGAAATCTGAATAACCTGAGACATTGGTGGCACTACCCACAGCGCTAGCGAGCACTGGACAAAGAGCCAGCTGGTGAAAAAGAATGCTTTTAACCTACCAACAGAAGGAATTTTCCAGCTGCACATCAAAGAATTATCCCTTTTCATTTGAAATTGAAATAATATGTAACTTAAAACAAAACCAGTTTCTAAATGATCAAGGAGCTGACCATTTGAACTAAGTAAAAGTTGTTCCCGTCTCTTGAGAAACCAAAGGACTGAGAAACAAAGGCCTCTGAGGCACACTGGCATCTGAAGGTGCTCGGCTCAAATCGGCTTAATCCCTGCCGCGTCCCCTTATGGCGAATTTCGCTGGAAATTATATAAGAAAAAATTACAGGAGAAAATTTCTAAAACTGAAGAAGTCAGATCTGCTGTCTGAAAGGGCTCTTTAAATGCTTAGCCAAAACAACTTTGTGTCGAAAAAGGCCTACATACTCATCAATTAGAAGTGTCAGAGCTCTAAAGATAAAGGAAAAAAACTGTTAAAAAAAAAAAAAAAGTAAACATAAGAAGGGGTATAGAAGCCAAAGGAGAAATGTCTTCAAAATCAAAAGAAAAAAAAATCTTTTTGATTTAAATTCTAATACCCAGCCAAACAATAAATCAAGTGTAAAGGTGGAATAAAGACATCTCAAGTGACTAAAGAGCTTTACTTTTTTAATTTACTAATGGGATTAGCCTAGAAAACAATAGCGAAGCGGCATCGTGTTTCCCTCAGGCCTTGTTTTCCTCCCCAGCTCCAGCCACATCCTTCCTAATTCCTGGACTGTGCTATTCTTCCCTTCAACACCCTAGGCCAAATGGCTGCAAGAAACCAGATTGCTCCAGAGAACCTCCACTGGAGTCCAAAAGCCAGCAGAACAGTAAAAGTTGGCAGGAAGAAAAGAACGGAGATCTTGAAGATAGTATTAATGAGGTGATTCAAAACAGCTAGAGACCATTTATTGACTCAGTTCCAGAGTGCTGTGGTTTCTAGTTATGGACTTTCGAGAAGTATGGTTTTCCTGTACTTTGGTTAAGAAATTTAAAATAATCCAATATCAGCCTTCATGAGATGATGATAATGGTGATGAGGAGGATGGTAATGATGATTAGAGATTTTAAAAAGAAAGAGTGTTAAAGAAAAACAACACACGTAAATTGGTGAGTCCAGGTCTTCTGGAGAAGTCGATAAAAATACCAAGCAACTTGTCATTAGACTATGACGTATACTTCTTTTGTTTTCTATATAACACATAGTTTTTCAGTAAAATCTTGAAAAAGATGACACAACACCCTTCGGATACTTTTCTGTTCACAAGAAAGGCATAAATTAGCAATCCTATGTCATACCCGGAGGGATCGAGTGTATTTCTCTTCACACGAAAGTTACCTTCTCCTAGAATATCTAAAGTTGCACCCAGAGACAAAAATGGGGTGGAAATTTAGCCATTAAAGTTGTATTCCTACCACACCAAATGTTGGCAAAGATGTGCAGAAACGGGAATCCATTGCTGGTGGAAGTGCAAAATGGTATAGCCACTTCTGAAGACATTTTGGTAGTTTCTTGCAACACTATAGGTGTACTCTTACCATAGGATTCAGCAACTGTGCTCCTTGGTATTTCCCCAAAGAAGTTGAAAATTTATGTTTACACAAAAGCCTGCACACAGATGTTTACAACAGCTTCATCCATAATTGCCCAAATTTGGAAGCAATCAAGATACACTTCAGTTGGTGAATGGTTAAATAAACCGGGGTACATCCACACAGTGGACTAATACTCAGCACTAAAAAGCTACCAGACCATGAGAGACGTGAACGAACCTTAAATGTGTATTACTAGGTAATAGACGCTAATCTGAAAAGGCTGCATACTTTATGATTCCCACTATGACATTCTGGAGAAGGGGGCACCAGGGACACAGTACAAAGATCAGGGATTGTCAGGGATTGTGGAGGTTGGGAGCGCACAGGCAGAACACAGAGAATTTTTAGGACCACAAAACTATTCTGTATGCTAGATGTCATGACAGATACATATCATCACTTTTTGTCCAAACCCATAGAATGAACAACACCAAGAGTGAACTCTAAGATAAACTATGGATTTGGGGTGTTATATTTGTCACTGTAGGTTCAACCATTGGACCAAATGTGTCCTCCGGCCAGTGGTATTGATCTTGAGGAAGTCTGTCCATATATAGAAACCAGAGCCATATGGGAATTTCTGTACCTTCCCTTCAATTGTGCTGTGATCCCAAAAATGCTCTAAAAGAAAGAAGTCTCAAAAAATTCTTTTAGCTTGATGATCCTTACTGAAATGCAATAATTCCAGGAAATAGTGCATTAAACTGTGAGGAGTCACTGAAGGCTTGCGGTGAGTGAATTTTAAGACTCTTTAGAAAAGCAGGTTTTTAAAAGGAAAGCACCAATGGACCAGGAATTGAGTGCAAACAAAGGCACAGCAAAGGCAAAGGTTTCAGGTGTTACAACTGGTCTCAGAGCTGTCTGGGTGTCGTTTGTTCACTCACTCAACAGATACTAATTACATGCCTAGAATGTGCCAGGTACTGTTTGTGGCTCTCAGGACATAAGTCAGTCAAACAGATAAAGCCTCTTGTCCTCCCAGAGGAAGGGACAAAAAATAGATAATAGACACACACAATTAAATCATATAGTATTAAAGAAGGTGATTAAGTTGTTCTAGGAAAAAAAAAGGCAGAGCTCGGTCAGGGGATTAGGAATGCCAAGATGGTAGGGGCAGATTCTAATTTTAAATATGGTGGTTGGTTTGCTTTTTCAAAGACGTAATTCAGTTAAGAGTCCATTGAGTATATAATTAGCTCCCAGGCTTGAAAACCATAAAGTGCATCTGTGACAACTGCTAGACACTGAGAATGCACATAACACATGGGCTTGGAGGTAGCAAAGGCATTTATTATCCTCTGTGGATATTTATAGATGTTCAAATAACATCGCATTATCTCCTTTATTGTTTTGTGAACGTAAGGGATGTGTTGAGTTTCACAATCAAAAGCAAAGGCAAATATGTCTATTTGAGTGATGACACACCTTCACCTCCTCTTCATCTGTAGGCTGCCTAACTTATTGGATGTTTCTTATATCAACATATGAAAATGTTTAAATATTTGAGTTGAATATACTTCCAAAAAATGACGATGATTAGGCATTCAGAGTGCTGTGATCTGCCTCACCATGAAAGAATTAAAGACCAGAGAAAGGGTTGCCTTGGTACACTCTCCTTTTCTAGTAGAAGGGAGGCCCTTAATCACCAGGTTCTGTTCTCTGTGATTAGCATTCAGGGGATTCAAAGAGCATTACTTGAGAAATGAAGCCCATTGAAAATTGCAAGGGAGAGACGGTCTTGAAAATCACACATAAGAACAAGACTTCAAGTCAAGACGATTTCATCCTAGGTTGACGATACTATGCTTTGAGATTTGGTGTTGCCTTTAGCCCCCAGATCACTCCTTCAGTAACCAGTTCTTAACAAAACCAATGTTCTAGGACTGGTAGGAAAGAGAAAGAAGTGATCAAAAAGTTAACAATCTGACCAATGTAGCTACTGAATGAAACTGAACAACTATTAAAACAAAGACTTGTGAAGCAAGAATCTGTATCCTGAGTGCCTGCAGCAGATGTTTGAGGCCTAAGTTACCTGGGTAACAGACGGTGTTCTGGTTGGAATGTCTTGAGTCTGAGGTAGCTTTGAGATATCCATGGTACACACTCCTTAGTGGGAGAAGATTTGCTGTCCCATACCCAGTCCCCTTGCCATTGGGTGGAAATCCCCTTTGTGTGTTGGGTCAGCTAGATCCTTCATCTGGCTGCTCCCAGGGCACAGGCAATATGATCTAGCATCAGCCGATGGGATGTTCCAACTGGAGACTTTGAATTGTGTGTGGGATGTCAGGACCATGACCGATGGTCAGTTCACTATACATGGAGCAGTCGCAATGGTGAAGACAACGTATATGTGGTCGTGTCTGCAGAGCTAGTCTGTCAGCAAAGCCAAACTTTCCACCTAGTGGGGCTTGACTTGTCTACAATTCTAGCTATAGAAACTCCTGGAGGTGTCCTGTTCTTAGCCCTAAAGTCTGTCTCTCAGCCTTACTAGCAATTCTAAAGTTGACAGATAGCCTGTAATAAATTCACTTTCTCTTTAAGTTTCCGTCTCCAAACAAGACCCTTGACTGATAAGACCCATGTGAAACCTTAAAGATTCACTCCTTCATCTTACAAAAGAGGGTAGGTTGTCTTAGAGAGGTTGCGACTTTTTCTGGGTTCTTTCTGTGACTTTTTCAGCAACATCGTGTTCATAAGACCATGGCTTAAATATTGAAAAGATTACTGAAAATAAAGTAGGAGTTAGCAGAACTAAGTTGCAGATAGATTTAAAGTTTAAGCCTTGGGAATGAATGAACTCACCATCTGAGAGCATGTGGTGGCAAGAAGAGAGAGTAGGAATGGAACCACAGGAACATTTTCTTAGAGGAAATGACTAAAACAAACAAACAGAAAACCCAAAAAACAAAAAACCAACTAGAATCCACACTAAGACAGCCCAAGAAGAGGTTGATAAAATACTAACAGAAGGAACAGGAGTGTAGGGTTATAAGAGAAGAAAGAGAAATATAACGTCATTGAAACCAAGACATGAGAAATGATTCCAAAAAGAGTTCATCGATCAGCAGTTGATGACATTATCAACCGACTACTAACATGCTAGTCACCAATTACAATATGCGGGGGTGGAGGATTTGTGTCTCCACCACCAAGGAACTCTCTGACCCTAGCTGGGTGGCCTGTAAGTCAACTCAACTTGGACACTGTCTACCTGGAGATGGCATCGGATCCCACAGGTTAGGGGCTCCATCCCAAAAGATGTTCTCCCACTTCACATGCCATCACAAGTCCAGACTGTCACCTGTGCTACTGCCCAATGGGCTATAGATCAGAGGTTCCAACAACCCCCTTCTTGGGTTCAATTCATTTGCTAGAGCAGCTCGCAGAACTCAGAGAAACATTTACTTTTTAGATTACTAGTTGATTATGAAAGGATGTAACTCAGGAACAGTCAGATGGACGAGCTATATAGGGCAGGGTGTGGGGAAAGAGTGTAGAGTTTCCATGCCTTCTGAGCTCATCCCCCAGCACCTCCATGTGTTCACCAAGGTAGAAGCTCTCCAGATCCTTCTGGGGGTTTTACGAAACCTTCATTACATAGGCATGATTGATGAAATCATTGACCATTCGTGATTGAACTGAATCCCCAGACCCTCACCCTCTCCAGGAGTTTGGAGAGTAGAACTGAGAGTTCCAAACTTCTCATCACAAAGTTGGCTCCACTGACAACCACCCCCGCTCCCTGTGGTCCAAAAGTCACCTCCTTAATATTAAAAAGACATCTTTATTGCTCTCATCTTTATTGCCCTGTGCCAGAAACCAGGAGGAAGATCAAATGTATATTTTTATTTTAAAACAGTATATCACAACTGTGAATGGAGAAGAAACAATTTTGTAATTCTGGATTTGTTTACCAATTAAGATATCTTTAAGACAGAAGTCTTTAAAGAGATGCTAAAGCCAAAGCCAGCTTGCAAAGGGTGCAGAGTAAGTGAGGATATGAGGGTACTGAGTGCTACTTTTTCTTTCAGAAAAGTTTGTGTAGAAAGGAAGAAAGAGGATGTATGCTGATCATCAGAGGAGAGATTTTTGTAAGGGACAGATGATTTGATTACCAAAGACAAGAAACTAATTTATTTATTTTTAAAGATTTTATTTATTTATTTGTCAAAGAGAGAACACAAGCAGGGGGAGCAGGAGGCAGGGGGAGTAGCAGGCTCCCTGCTGAGCAAGGAGCCAGATGTGGGACTTGATCCTAGGACCCCAGGATCATGACCTGAGCCAAAGGCTGACACTTAACCGAGGGAGCCACCCAGGCATCCCAGAGAAGGAACTAATTGAAAGGAATGTAAAAGATGAGAATAAAGATTGAGCCACTGTTTCTCTTGACTGTCACTCCACTTTGTGTGCAACCAAGAGGGTTATTGAATGCATTCAGTTCACGAATGGTTAAGTTTGCAAATATTTGAATATTTGTATTTATGCCAGCTTTCTCTTTAGACCATTGATGGTTGGCTGAATATTCTCTTTGTTTGGCTTCATGGAGCCATAGCCATAGGCTGTTGTGTGGCTGATCATATTTTCTACATTTGACTCAATTGTTATCATTTGTTTTTACTGTGCCCTACCCCCGGTAGGATGGGGTATGACACAGATATATTCACCCTCGGTGGGACTGTGCAATCCTTTGAAGACGGTTACCTGGGTAAGTGAAGCCAGAGAAGGTTGGCTGCCTGGGATATCTGGCTGCTGTACGCCTGTACGTGGAGTTTGGATGCACTTCAAGTGACACTCTTGATTTCATGCTGCATATTTCACACTGGACTCAGGGGGCGAAAACCTAGCAGCCTCACCTGTCATCCCCAGGTAACCTCTCTGGAGAAACTACAATGACAATGAGTATCTGGAAGGAAAGATCTTGAAAAGTTTGCAGGCTTCAGAAAAGTTGTCCCCCCCCCCGGCGCACTTTGATGGACATGCCTCCAATTCTGAGTCACTCTGGCAGCACGGGGCACAGGTATCAATAAAACTTTCCTATCTGCCTTCTGGCTGCGTCTTGTGTATAATAATCAGGGTCAATCGGTGGAATTCTCAACCAGTCTCCAAAATATTCACTCAAAGTATTAGTGTCAAAAAATATCCTTTACTTACTGGTTCTGTGATCTCGGGCAAGTTTCTTAATTTCTCAGAGACTCAATCACGCCTGTGTAAAATAATTGTATAGACCTCCTGAGCCTGTTGGGATGATAAAATAAGAACTTCTGGCTGTAATTTCTTTTCACAAATTATGATTACAGAGCATTTGTATACAGCCTAGCTAGTGACCTTTCTGTCGATTCATAACCCTGAGTGTTTTCATACTAAAATATTATGTGACCTTGTTAATATTAAATATGAAGTTTTACTGGGAATAAATATTTAGGGACACCTGGGTGGCTCAGTCAGTTAAGAGTCTGACTCTTGATTTCGGCTCAGGTCATGATCTCGAGGTCGTGAGATAGAGCCCTGCTTCGGGCTCTGTGCTCAGTACAAAGCCTGCTAGAGATTCTCTCCCTCTCCCTCTGCCCCTCCCCCTGTTCATGCACATGCTTTCTCTCTTTCTCTCAGATAAGTAAATAAAAATCTTAAAAAAAGAAAAAAGAAACATTTAGATATGAGCTCTAATATGTTTGCTCAAAAATAAACCAAACTCATGTCAGATTCCCGGGTATTCAATGTTGGGTTGTAATTGATTAGGCTTTGTCATATTTGCTCACAACATAATCTCTTGTTTTTCATGAGGTCTCATAAAGCCTCAGTGCCCCCCCATAAAATATGTGAGCCTTTGGGGAGACACATCAATCCAAAGTCTGTCTTTTATCCTCTACTAGCACCTTCCATGCAAATGTAGTATGCCTTTGAAATGCACAGAAATATGTTCATTTGGAAACTTGCATTAATTGATTTTTTTTCCAAATGGCCTGTAAAGAACATTTTGACTATTGTAATGGAAAAAAATCTTGGAGTCATCTTTGATTCATCTTTTTCTCCCCCACAACCAGCAGCCTATCTGCCAGAAAATCTTGTGGGGCTTTTCTTCAAAAGATTTTCAAGATCCATCAGTAAGGATCTTCACAGGTCTTCCCATTTACCCTTGTCCCTCTACAGCCCATTTTCCTCACAGCAGCCAGAGTAATCTGGAAAACCCGTTATCCCTCTGTTCAAAAACCTGAAATGATTCCATTTCTGAGTATGTACCCAAAAGAATTGAAAGAAAGGTCTTGAACAGATATTTAGACACTGATATTCACAGCAGCATTATTCATTATAGATAAATGTTCATCAGTGGATGAATGGATACACATAATATGGTATATGCATACAATGGGATATTCAGCAGTAAAAAAGAAAGAAGTTCTGACATATGGTACAACATAGATGAACCTGGAAGACTCAAAGAGTTGAAGACATTGTGCTAAATGAAATAAGCCTGTCACGAAATGATAAATATGGTATGGTTCCACTTAGATGAAGTACCTGGAAGAGGAGAACTGATGGAGATAGAAAGCAGAATGGTGGTTGCCAGGGGCTGGGAGTAGGAGGAATAGAGAATTACTGTATAATGGGTATAGAGTTTCAGCTGGGCAACATGAGAAAGTTCTGGAGACAGATGATGATAATGTCATGCAAAGTAAATGCACTCAATGCCACTGAACTGTACACTGAAAAATGGCTGCAATGATAAATTTCATGTTATGTCTATTTTACCACAATTAAAAGAAAAAAAAAGGTGAAAGGTCACCCATCTCAGAATAAAAGACTAAATTCTTATTTTGACCTAAAGACTCTATGCAATTTGATTCCACATTACCCTTCTGACTCAAGTTCCTTTGCTCTCACCCTTGCTCATTCAACTCCGGCCATGCAACCTCATCATCCTCAAGACCCCAGGGCATGGCATCTTCCTGGATGTTGCCGTTTTCTCTACGTAGGATGCTGGTCCCCCAGATTCCCCCAGGGCTCACTACTTCCCTCTCCCATCACATCTGTGCTCAAATGCTCAGGGAGGCTTTTCTGGCCATTCTGTTGATAATGAAAACACCTTCTTCCAGCATCCTTCACCCCCTTTCCTTCTTTGCTTTTCTCCATACAATTTATTAGCATTTGATATGCTATATAATTTACATTTTATTTGTTTCCCCTACTCTAGCTTAAGTGCCGTGAAGGTACAATTTTCTCCTGTTTTGTCCACTTCTGCTTCCCCAGGGCTTTGAAAAGTCCCTCACACCTGGGGTGACCTGGTAGTCACCCCATAAATACTTGATAAAAAGTCAAAAGGTGCAGGGGTGCCTGGGTGGCTCAGTCGGTTAAACATCTGACTCTTGATTTCAGCTGAGGTCATGGTATCAGGTTCTTGAATCCAGCCCTGGGTGGGGCTCTGCTCTGTGCTCAGCCGGGAGTCTGCTTCTCTCTTTCTCTCTCTCCCTCTTCCTCTGCCCCTCCCCTCCACTGTCTCTCTAAAATAAATAAACAAATCTTAAAAAAAAAAAAGCCAAAACATACACATTTGTAAAATGATCTAAAAGGTAGAAAAATACATTCAAAAGATCACTTTAAAATCCAGTCTTTATATTCATTATTAAATATTTCTCAGAAAATCCCTGTAAACGAATCGTTGATTGGGAACCAAATCATTTAAGCTTTACTCTTTCATTTTTTCTGAGTAATACTTGGATTTTATATTTTTAATATTTAATATTTCACGGTATTTTTTATTTCCAAAGTATCTAGCATCACTTACATTCAGATTTAATTTAACAAATATTTACTGAGGGTCTTCTCTGTACCAGGCACCATTTATCCAACCTGATCTGGCATCATCTGGCATCACAGCTCTGTAATCAGCCAGTAAATAACTCTTTCAAATTTGAATAGAAGCAAATTTTTATTATCTGGGAATACAAAGTGAAGATTCAGATTATTTTTCTCCCATAACCATGATTTCTTCTCTTTATGCCCTTAGACCTCCGTTGCTCAAAACTGGCCGCTTTGCCCCAGGGACAATCGTGGGTTCACAAAATCGCAGGGATGACAATCCTTCTTATCAATCTTCCTGCTCTTGATCCAAAATGACTTTACACTTTTATGCTAAGAAGGAATATACCTTATTTGGGGGTTGTTCTTCCAGGGATGTATACTTCTACCATAATATTATAAGAATAAATCTTGTATTATAACATAATTCTCATTTTATAGATGAAGAAGTTAAGGTAGACA
>CM052810.1:56146380-56186586 GCA_028533885.1 Nasua narica
CGAGCCTGGTGGTGGGTATCAAGAAGGGCACATATTGCATGTAGCACTGGGTGTGGTGCATGAACAATCAATCTTGTAACACTGAAAAATAAAAATAAACATATTTGGGGAGAAAAAAAAAGCTCAAATGGTCAACTTCTGAGTAGCTTTCTAAAACTCACTGATTTTTATTAGTACACAATTCCTTTTCTAAAATAAATAACATTATTTCCCACAAGCCAATATCTTGTAAAAGAGTAAAATTATGTACCTTTTGATTCTAGAAATGACTCCTTTTGAGCTCTTCTCCCAAAACTGGTTTTTAATTTATCAATGCAATAGTACATTTTTCACAGATGCAGTTAAAAATCCCATTGTGATCAACTCTGTGGGATGTGCTAATTAATTACTTGGAGTGGAACTTTGCTATAGTGAATATTCGATTTAGGCATCAAATTCCTAAGCAGCACAAAGAATAGAAGAGAACACACGGCTGGTGTGTGAGTGCCTTGAAACAGTAGCCGTTAGACCATTAATAATAGTTACCACTTCCTGAACATCTCAAATGTACCAGACCCTGTACTAAGTAAACTCTGGCCACTTGTAAGAATATTACCCCTTTTTTCTTCAAGGTCCTGCAACTTTGACTTCTCAGAAATTCCTCTTTTGGGTTACTTTGAGTAAATAACAAGGGGATTAAACTACTTTGGTTGCTATATTGTTTTTAGTTGGTGATGAGAATAATAAATGGGAAAGGGTAGGAAAAGAGGAATTCCAGTGTCTACACCTGAAAATTGATTAAAAGTTCTATTTTGGTTCCAAGATAACTAAACATATCCGTATCAGTTTTAGGAAAGCAGGATCCTATCCTCAGGGACTGCTGCTCCCCATTTCACGGGAGGAACATAGAGTCTAACTTGGGAAGAACAGTCTTTACTGGGGTGGGGCCATCAAATATTGGCATCGCAGCCAGCTTGCTCTCCAGGGTTGGCTTTTTTTCTTGGTTACACGGTTGCTATGGAAAGGAATAACACAAAGAAGGAGAATAACCTGAGTTGAGAATGAATCTTCCCAAATCTCCCTCTATGCAAAGGTAATGCTCATTGAATTTATATGTGAACTTTTAGGGAACAATACAATTCATTTTTGTTGCAAGTGCTTGAAGCACAGGATCACTTACAGTTGTTTTATAATCGGGAACTATGTAGTTCTGCCAAGAGATTTTCCAAAAGTCCACAGAGACAATCACGCTCCTGTCCCATCAAAAGCAGTTTTGGCAGCTTTTTAACCTGTAAGGCTGAGATCTTGATTCAAAGGTTTAATCGTCTTGCATCACAACCAGGAAGAATAATTACACCGATTGTTAATTAAATCTAAGACAGTGATAAGGAGAAAATGGTCACATTAATCATGTATTAAGAGACTAAAAATAGCTCCCCAAATAGGCTGCAGAAATTCACATAGCAGCATTCCATGTTGAGCATTTTAAAGCTCTCACTACCCACTACCCAACAAACAAAGGCTGAAAATCAGCTGAACGAGAGGAAAATTCCCTTATCTGGTAGAGGATGATAATGAAAAACTCGAGCTGTTATTCTACCAGTACCAAGGTCACTGTAAGTCAATTATTTCATAGGATCTTGCCACTAGTATGTGTTTATAACAGTTAAGTACAAATTCGGCTATGTCAAGGTTATGGTATTTAGTTGAAAAGAATGTTTCAAACACCAAAAAACTAAATATTTTTAACCACAGGGTAAAAAGGAGATGTTATTTGCTCCCTACTGTGTACAGGTCAGGACCTAAAATATTTGGAGCAGAAGAACCTGACAGAGGACAAAATTCCTTTTTAATGCCCAACACTGCTCTCTAGGCCAAGAGGAGAGTTCTAGAATTCAGAACAGGAAGGGATTTTGGAGTTGATCTGATTCAACCTCCTCATGTTGGCATGAGGGAGGAAACTGTGGTCTGGGAATGGTCAGGAACAGTCACAGGGTCATAATCAGACTAGAATCCAGGCCTCCCGACTTCCTACAGCTCCTCTCTGCTGCCAAGATGTCCTCCCTTGCGGAAAAGGCCGAAGCCATTCTATGACCTGGCACAAGACTAGCCCAAGGCCCCACCACGTGCAAAGCATGTCAACCACCTTTGTCAGTATTCGATGTCATCCTTGCCTGGATACTACAAACTCTGGTGCCCACTTAAGAAATGATACGCCCAGAACAGTTGAATGAAGCCCAGTTGAATGGACTTATGGTACAAGTTTCTTTCAGCATCAATGTAGACAGTAACTCAAGTATTTCCTTCTCCACATTAAGCCGTTTCTCTTCTCAGTGCCATTCCTTCTAAAGGTTTAATCCAATCATAAATTTCTATGGAGGCCTTCCTATTCAAGCACAAGCCTTTTTTCTTTCTGTTTATTAGCTTCTTATTATTCTCCTTCAGTTTCTAGAAGGATTGACAAGTGTCTTTCTTATGCTAATCATTTCATGGTTGTACAGTGTGTGGGAAACCTCTCCAGGGTTCTGTCTATGATTACCTTAGTTTTACAACAAAAAGCACACAAAAAAAGTTGGAACTTAGTTATTTAGGCTTAAAATATCCAAAATATTCCTTTCAAGTTTCATTTGACACTTCATTTTGGAGCTCCACCATTTTCCATCATGATTACTCATTACCCAGACCACTGTATCTGATTTTTTTCCTCCAATCTAGGCTCTGTAAAAAACGTACTTTATAGGCTGATAACTGTTGCAAAAGTAAGTGTAATGCTTTTTATAAATCAATTTCAATCAATTTCAAGTTTATTTATCTACTGGCTGATGAAATTTGGTCTGGCCCTCCAATTTATTCAGTTTCAAGAAAAAAAAATGAAAATACATCTTCTCTTTCTCTCTTCTTCCTTCTCTTTTCTTTTCCTTCCTTCTTTCTTTTCTTTCTTATTTCCATGGAAAACCTGTTTTATCACCTGCCATTCACCAGGCACTCGACCAGTTGTTGTGGAACCGAAGGGTAATAATTCATGGTTTCTGACCTCAAAGAACCCAGTGTCCGATGAGGGAGAAAAACGTGTT
This sequence comes from Nasua narica, assembly GCA_028533885.1. NCBI lineage: Eukaryota > Metazoa > Chordata > Mammalia > Carnivora > Procyonidae > Nasua > Nasua narica. The sequence continues at coordinate 56,149,434 of CM052810.1, forward strand.
AAACTCTTTTTTTACAAGTATCCTTTTCACACTTCGGTTGCCGCTGTGAAGATGAGGAACAAATCACATACCAAAAAGACATTTGAGTCAAAGAATACTTACAGAAACATCTTAAGACTTACACTTGAGTTGGTGTTTTAATTTGTAACTTGCCAATTTTCTTTATTAAGCCGTGTGCTCAGTTTCTTTTTCCTGGAGTTGGAGTACCAACCCCTATGCATTCTTGATAGACAGTAATTTCAGGAAAACTGCCCAGTGTGTGGGTTTCTATAACAATCCAAAAAGCTGAGGCTCTAAGCTTAAAGATTCTAGAGCCACAAAGACAGAAGAAAAAATTCCCTTCAAAATGGCTGCAAGAAACTTTGCTTAAATGTGAACTATCTGTCCCTTCGTCAAAATGACACATTCATCAACTTCCCTGAAAGAGAAACATCCTAGAGAAAATAGGGTCTGATTAGACTGAGCACTTTACTCAACGTGTTCATTTCTTTTTTTTTTTTTAAGATTTTATTTATTTATTTGACAGAGAGAGAGATCACAAGTAGGCAGACAGGCAGGCAGAGAGAGGGGGGGAAGCAGGCTCCCTGCTGAGCAGAGAGCCCAATGTGGGGCTCGATCCCAGGACCCTGAGATCATGACCTGAGCTGAAGGCAGAGGCTTTAACCCACTGAGCCACCCAGGCGCCCCAACGTGTTCATTTCTTAATGTGCTATACAAAATTACCATAAGATGAATGGCCTAAAACAACACAAGTCTTGTTTCCATATGTTCAGGAGATCAGAAGTCAGGAATCAGTTGCAATTGGCTAATAACGTCCAGGCGCCTTTGGGGCTGGTTCCTTCTGGAGGGTCTAGAGAAGAACCCGTCTCTTTGTATATTCCAGCTTCTAGAGTCTGCCGTGTTCCCTGGCTAGTGAACCATGTGTCATATTGCTCTAGTTTCTTGCCTCTGTTGCCATCATCTCTCCTTCATGCCTCCCTCTTATAAGGACAGTTGTGACTACATTGGGCTCCCTGGGTTTTCCTGTATCAAAACCCATGTCAATCATATCTGCAAAGCCCCCTTTGTCATATAAATAACAGTTACAGGTTCCAAGGAGGAGGACATAGATATTTTTGTGGGGCCCTTATTGAGCCTACCACGCTCAGCCAGAAGTCAACTCAACCAAGGGAAAAATTCTGATTCACTCACAGACCGTGGACTGGAAACAGGGCTGAAAAGCAGACGTTACCAAGATCCATTGCTCATTCTACTAGACTATTTTTTCATTGCTCAATATGAGAGTTTTTTGTTTCTGGGGAAACGGAGACATAGACTCTGGTTATTTGTTTTGCCATTTCCTGCTAAATCATGTTCCCGAGTCTGATGTAGTTTGGTTTCCACTCTTACCCTCAACATTGCCTTTGGCACTTGGCACTGACTAATTTTCTTCCATCTATTATGTAGGTAATTGATTCCCAGTGGTATTGACATTTAACTTGAGACATTTTTCTTAGTTCCTCCCCTTCCTCTTTTTAAAACTTTCTAGGGTTTTCACAAAATGCTGTCATTTAGTGCCAGCTACAAATTTTATTGTTGTGAAATTCCTTGAATATTCTTTGAATATTATAATGAACCCACCTACGAAAATGACATCTAATTTTGATTTCCATCAGATAATTCTTATGAAATAAATAAATAGCCTTCAGTTTATAATCTATACAAATTTCAATCAACGTTTTGGTTTTTATTTCAACATTTGTCAACGCTTTTTATGGGAAGAGAGAGTCAAAGTCATGCTCTATTTAAGGTAACATATGTTAATACCACATTCACATTACCACTTGTACAGAGACAACACTGAACAATGAAAAAGTATTCATGTTTATCGGTCTTTTCCCCCAACTAGATTATTAGTTCTTGATAGAAACAAACCCTTTTACTTCTTTTGTATCCCCGATGATAACTAGTACTGGACTGGCCACATAATTAGCAATCAAATTATTTTTGGTTGGTTGACCACCAACCTTTTCCTGAAAGTCACATTTGGCTATATGATTTGATTTCTTTCTACAAATTTGGATTTGTTTCATTTTAAACAAATTGTATATATGGAAACTTGGATTTATTTTAAAAAGAAAAATAAAAGAGCAATGATTTAATTTCAAATGGAATGTAAGACTCTTGTTAATTAGAACCTTCCACCATAAAATTTAAAATAAATTATTAAATACATAAAATTGTACAGAAAACTATCCCTGGTAAAAGTAAAATGTGGTTGCACCCTGATTGGCTGCTATTTTTTTTCATCTGCAACTTGCTACTGACCTTAAAAAATATCTATGTGCTGCTTTATAACTTCATTAGTTTGCCACCACACCTTTGATTCTGGCTTATATATCACCATACTTTTCATAGTTGCCTTATTTAAAACTTACATCTTATTTTATTTTTATTTTTACTTCATATTCCTTTGTTACACAAGCATAAAAGCACACGGATCACAATGAAGAGCCGAACAGATGTTCACAAAGAACACGCCCTCTGTAATCTGATGCAGGTGCAGAAGAAGGACATCACTGGCATCCCAGATGCCCCATCCCTCCTCCTCAGGGTTTTCCCCCTCTCCACTTCTCACACCATAGGGTAGTTTTGCTTGCTTATGAACTCATTTTATTTTAAAATTTGCTTGCTTGCTAGTGGCCAATTTTACAAAGATTCAGATTCCGCCGACCCCACCCCCACCAAATATATATGGATTCATATTCCTGGGATATATTTTCTTTCCTCCTTTTAAAAGATGAATTTAATGATACAGTTCATTATCTCAAGAATGTCATGTGCATCATTAAATCCATTTTTCTCTGACTTGCTAATAGGCCTCCCATGTTTCTTTTCTCTCCAATCCTTTCATAAAAGCTTTAAAAGTTCCCATAACCCTTCTGCTCACACATTCCTTCCAGGGACTCCTGTCCTTTCCTGTCCCTTACAGTTCTCAGGCTTGCTCCAGTCTGAATCTACCTTCTTTCATATTCTCAGAGAGAGATCATTTTATAGCTTTCAAGATGAAACCCTCTGTCTTCCTTTGTGAGTCCACATTACATCTGTACTTTCCTTTCTTAAAAAAAAAAAAAAAACCCATATGTATTAATTATAGAGTGTTGCTTAAATTTCTAAAGATTCCTGGGGTACTTATGAGCATTTAATAATTCTTGTTTCACTTGCCTGGTTAGTTTTATTCTTAAAACTTTAAATCTGGAAATTAGGCTTTATGCTGCTTTGGGCTATGTCCTCACCATTTTTTACTATGCCAAATTCAAGTGGTTGTGGGGGCCTTTTTTTATGTAGGTTTCATCCTCATTCACTTCCCTCCCCTTTGTTGAGAGGCAGATCGAGACTTTGGCCGGGGCTCTATTCTCTGCTTCTAATATTAATGCTTCTCTCTCTGACTAAAGAACCATGTGGATGATGGATATACCATGTGCTTGTTTCCCAGAAGAAGACTAGAATAACTCTCCCCAAGGAAATATTTTGAGCACTTTCAAGAATTTGAAGAATTGAAAATGCTAAGTACATCTCAGTCTTGATACGCTTGAACTCTAGGGACACAGAATGTTATAGAGGAGAAAGCTCTTGACTAGAAGACAGGAAATGTGTTCTTATCTTGGGGAGGCAGCTAACCACCTATAGGAAGGCCATCTCTTGGCATTGTCTTCCTCTGCGGCATCATGCTACAGGGATCCTTGGTGGATTTGAGGTGTCAAGTACTTAGTCCCTCTGGGGACACAAAAGAATCTATAAGGGTGCATATTTTCATGATCCCAAATACAAAAGAAATTATTCAAAACCTTGGGTTGTAGAGATACATAGAGGTTTCACTGAAAAAGCATTGTGTAAGAACCTGGGTTTTAAAATGTCCCAGGCACTGAGCAAGAATATCTTCAGGTTTTGAAGAATCTGATATTTATGAAGAAGATCTTTAGGTTCCTTTCATTTCTGGGATTTTTGGTCGCATTAGTCATCCTCTTTTCCTGTCCCCTGTCCTCCATGGAATTCTCTATAAATTGTGCAATCCCCACCCAGGGTTTCTGGGCTTTCTAATCCTTTAGATTTCCTAATGAAAATAAATAATTCCTTTTATTCAGTGAGAAAAGTAATAAAAAAAACAGAGGATGAAGTCCTCTGAGCAGAAAGTTTTCCTCCTGACACTCTGCAGATGCTCCCTGCAGCTTGGCTTTACTAGAACTTGGATACTGGAAAGAGAACGGACTTAAAGCTCAGAGCTGAGTCTTTTCAGTCCTGTGGTTTGCACTAATTGTGCAGATGGTAGACTTGCCATTTCATCTCATGGGCTTCCAAACCTGAACAAAGAGTTACCATCTTGCTTCTTATACACACTAGCTGCAGCCTAGAATCAGCTCTGGAATGAGCTCTTGTTATTGCAAGGAGACCGGGAGACTCTGAGGGCTCTCGGTTGGCCCAAAGAACCTTCCAACCAGAGCAGCATTTTTCCTAGGAGTAGATCAGACCGGGGTGAGGGGCAGGAGCCCACCGAGAAAATGCTCAAGGCAGAACCAGACAGAAAGAATAGCACTCTGGGACCAGGGGACTTGAACCAGGGGAGTCAGCTGCACTCTCTTCCCCATTCCCATCTCAGACACACGAGGACACCGAAAGGGATGGCTGGATGCCAGAATGTCCTAGCAATACCCTGGTGATGGTGGCAACACCCGGAAAACCACTATGGGTTCTCATCATTACCAGCATGGGGGTGGTCCCGGAGGAAGGGAAGCAGGAAAAAAGAAGAGGAGGTCAGAAGACAGCTGGGAAGAAGTTTGAAGATGATTGTGAATGAAAATCTGTGAATTTTGGTGTAAAACCAATTAAATGACGCCACATCATTTATCTATCTTTACCACTTGGCCTCGTGAGAAGTTGACCTAAGAATGAAAATCCAAGGAATGAAACTCAGCAGGCAGCCTCCCAGTGAACTTTTCCTGTCTCAGCGTGCTGAATGCAAGGTTTTGGAGCCCTGCTCAAAAGGAACTGTGGATGGAGGTCAGCTGCAAGCAGGTAGAAGGCCTTTTCCTGTACCTAAAATTGCTGGCATTGTCATGGAAAAAGGACACTTACAATTACAACTGTAAAGAATTAACTTGTATGAATAATGAGTAATTGGAGTGCAGGGAGCCAAAGGAAGAAGGTTAAGCTTTCTTACTGACACGCACTCTCGCGCAAACACACATGCGCACGCGCACGCGCACGCGCGCACACACACACACCATGCGATGGGGAAGAAAACACCTGAGAAGTGGACGACATTTCCCTGATGACTATCAGGGGCTGACCGTGGACTCCTTCCACCAAATGGCAGGATGAGCGACGAGGTTCTTCCTTGGGCTTGGAAGCATTTTGGTCAAAGGGAAGGGCTGAGCTTGTTTCGCTGACTCCCACAGGAAGTGGTGGGCTGAGAGCACAGCGACAGGCTTTCCTGTGCAGCGTAAATTGGCCCAATTTGCGCAAAACATTCTTATCTGATGAAGAACTGGAAGTGTGACTGTGTGCTGAAATGCTGGAAACCAGACTGGGTCTCTGCTTCACTGTTCCCTCATTCGTCTTTCTCCGCTGTCCCTTCTTTGTCTTTGGCAATCACTCCGGGCTCTCGGTTCTTTTCTAGCTTCTCACATGGTTTCGATTAGGAAGGACAAATATAATTTGAGGACAGAAATGCTCCTAGTTTTTCTTTTTCTCATCTCCTTTCAGATGAACGTGCTTAATTATTGATCTTGTAGGTCTGGGCACACACACGCACACACACGCAGACACACGAATATCTTAACCTAAAAGTGTCTCTTTTTACCCTATCCCTTTCGAAAAGCTGTCTTGAAAAAAGAAGTACTAATATGAAACAAGCAAGCTATTCTTGGCTAAAAACTACTCATAAACTGCTCTGGCAAGCAGACATTTTGATTTTCAGTCCTGGCTCAGCATCTAGCTCGCTGTGTGGCCTCGGAGAACTGACCTGAAGGTCCTGGTGTGAATCTTCTCCTCTCCAAAGACGACGAAGTTGGATTCAGTACTCTCCCGGGTACCTCCCAGGACATTTTATCATTATCTGTGTAAAGGTGCATTTCTGCCAACCTCATGGGATGAGCCCAAATGGGACTTTTTACCTGGACAGGAAAATGAAGGAGGGGGAAAAAATCCAAGTCTTTTATTGATTTCCTTAATGAAATTAAAAAAAAAAATAGCCCCAAAATAAAGTTTATTACAATTCATCAACACCACTTTATTAATGGCTTAGATGTAGCAGGAGCCCAGATTAAAGAGCTATGCACAGTACCAGACAACTAGAAAGCATAAAATAAATGTTCCCTAGAGGATGTGCTGCTCTAGGTGCAGACAGGGAGGCTTAACCTAGGGACAAGGGCCCAGAATTTATAAAACTGAGACTCAAGTCTCTGCCCCACCACTTGCAGCTCTATGATTTAGAACTAGCCGTGAACTTTTCTGAGCCTCAACTTCCCCAACTGCAAAATGGGACAAGTATTGGCATTTCAAATTGTGGGGAGAGAAACAAATGACATCATGTATATGAAAATGATTAACAATGTATGGAAGGCTTGGAAATATTCTTGTATATTATCCAAGTTAGGTTACATAGGCCTTAGCCAGTAAATTAAGGAAGTCGGTCTCCGTGATCTATAAGGAGCCTTCCAGCTTGGAGCATCTGTGCTTAGTCTGTGACATCGCGTCTGGCCCCAGGGTGCCGATGAGCCTGCCCCAGGCAACTTGCAGCAGTCAAGTACCTGCTGTGTCTGGAAATTTGGAGAAAGAGGCTGGGAGGTTCCTGTAACTTCACCCCGGGCACCACATTGCACAATGCCGCCCTTCTTCAAAGACCTTGAGGGGTCTATCCACTCATCTTGTTAACCTTTAACTGCTCCTAACATATTCCACCCCAGGGCTCCTTGTGCTATTATCCTCAAAAACACTCTAGGCCCGGGGCACCTGGGTGGCTCAGTGGGTTAAAGCCTCTGCCTTCAGCTCAGGTCATGATCTTGCGGTCCTGGGATTCAGCCCCCTACTGGGCTTTCTGCCCAGCGGGGAGCCTGCTTCTCCCTCTCCCTCTGCCTGTTTGTGCTGTCTCTCTCTGTCTCTGTCAAATTAAAAAACAAAACAAAACGGGGCACCTGGGTGGCTCAGTGGGTTAAGCAACTGCCTTCGGCTCAGGTCATGATCCCAGAGTCCCGGGATCGAGTCCCACATCAGGCTCCCAGCTCCACGGGGAGTCTGCTTCTCCCTCTGACCTTCTCCCCTCTCATGCTCTCTCTCACTGTCTCTATCTCAAATAAATAAATAATAAATAAAAAATAAATAAAACAAAACAAAACACTCTAGTCCCCAAAGGCAAGATGCTAGCCCTTCTATCAGTGTTGATACACATAATCTACAGAAGGGGGAAAACATTGGTAGTAAGTAGGGAAAGAAGTCAAGTTCTGTCCTTGTTCACTGCAATTGTGTATTTTTTGCTTTTGTACTAGCTTTTATCGAAAATGAGCAAATTGCAGGTCAGAGTATCCTGAACTCACAATGGAGCAATGATGGCTTGAAGAGTCACCTGAAAATCTGAATTACATATTGTGAAAGTGGGTTTAGTGTCATGAAGTGGAGGGGAAGTGTCTTTCCCAGAAGGATGCGGGCTCACAGTGCTCCCACCTTCAGAAGACCCCGCTGCACCTGCCCTGGGAGCCCGCCCCTCCCGCTGGCGGCTGTGGGATGTATCCGAGAGCGCCAGGGAGCGAGGGTTCCCACTCGCTCTTGAAGAGCAGGTGCGGAGGAGGGCAGGCAGTTCTTCAGACGTTAAGAAATAAAGAATAAAAGGGCGGAAGAATTGATCAAGGAACAAAAACCTCAGTTTACGATGAAAACATCTTTCGAGGTTTGTGATACTCGTTTTTACATTTTGGGGTCAGTTTTTACTCATTTGTTCTCTCTTGCTTATCCCCAGATGACTGTCACTCTGATTATTCATCAGCCATGCATCTGTGTATCACCGACCAGTTCAGTAAGGGGTGTCTCCGCTGTTTGTAGACGAGATGATTATACAACGAAAGGGCACATTCCTCTTGCATTCTGCGGAATGCCGGCTACCCCCTGGCCTGGTGACCGTTCTGAAGCCGCATTTTACAGTTGGATCTACAAAGGCTTTCTTTGACAGGAGAGTGTGCAGTGGGTTGAGGAAGGGAAAACGGAGAATAAAGAAGGATATTTCCAGAGTTGAACTTGAACAAAAGTTTATGCTGACAGCAGAGTTAACTACTGATCAGAACTCAGAAATGCAGCCGGGCGCGGCCTGACTGAAGGCTGGTGGCCAGTCCTCTCTGCGGGCAAGGACGACATCTCCTCCAACCCACCAGGGTGGGATGGATTTTGAAAAATCCCAGAGGGCAGAACTGATCTTTGGGGATTTGCTAGTCTTTTGTTTAAAGGCTTAGGAAATAGTTTGGTAGGGAAAAGATGGGGTTCTAAATAGCATGAGAGGGGGCTTTTTCCTCTCCCTTCTTGCTAGTGCTCAGGGATACCTGGCCTCCAGGGACACCTGCTGACTCCCCCCCTCCCCTTGCTTCAGCCTTGGGAGGTTAGCTTGAGAAGCCAAACCACTTCAATCTGCAGGCAGGACTGAAAAGAGGCCACCAGTGCCTTTGCCTGTGACCTACTTGTACCCTCTACCTTCAGAGATGAGAAGCTGATAAGCCGTCCACACCCAGTGGCCAAGGATTCACCAGTCTGTCATTTTGGCTGGGAGGCAGGGCAGCTTCCAGCAAACCTAATAAGCAGATTTCCTCAGTGATAGGAAAATTCTTGCTTAATGCTTGCAGCTCTATTTCCCGTGGTTAAAACGTGCAACCTAGAGAAGATAGCAGAAGTCACCTGACCTAGTGTGAACTATGAACAAAAGTTGTTGTTTTCTTTTTTTTTTCTTAGATCCCCCTCTTTTTTTAAATTTCCATTTTCTTAAGGGAGGTGGAGAGGTGTGCATTATCTTTAATAGTCTGGGTTCCTGTAAGATAACTTGGGTTGGAATTATGAAACTGGCATAATATTAAGCCTGTTGATAGAGCATCCACCATTAACGTCACGCATAGCATTTGGGACAGTTTTAGTCACTTGATTAACACTGAAGGCTTCTCCTGTTACCGTCAGTCCGATGACCTCTATGCATATGGTCAGTAATAAAGCAAGGATGTTGTAAGACTATCAGAAAGCGGAGGGCAATAAATGGAACCGAAGCAAAATGTGAAGTTACTTCTGTGCATAACTCCCAATAACAACTAGTTCGCATTCCAGCGCCTCCTCCCCAGAAATCCCAAATCTCTAAGTCAGAGAAAAACCCAAGCTGTCGAGCTAAGTGCCACAAAGATTGAGTCCCCATCTGCTCTTCTCCTTCCCAGGTACAAAGCAGGGACTCCTGGCCTAACAAGTACTTGGTCTCCCCCACTGAGGTGGTGCTAACACAAGGTAAGACACTGGGAAGGGATTGTAAAAGTTTAAGATGTACGACGTCAGAAGTCCGCAGGAGCATATTTTTGTTTTACAACAAAAAGGGTATAATCTCAAAAGATCTCTTTTCTTGTGATAGTCCAAGTAAACAAATGTCGCAGACATTTTTACAATTTAGCAGATCTGCATTTCATCAGTTTGTTGGGAAATTAAACAATATACCCATTAAAACTCGTTAAAAAAAATTGGAAACTCCTAATTCGGGCTTTTATTTATAACCCAAGTTCAGGGAGCCGGCATCAATCTTTTAGAGAGACAGAGCATGACTCTGAGTCAAAACCAAATTGATTCCAGCCTTCTCAATTTGTGAACTTCCTTTGTGTTTTTTTGTTGCTTCTACAGCTGCGTGCCGTGGTGCCGCTCCATTACTGGGCTGCCAGGCCGATGAGAACCCTTCTCGCCCTGGGGAGGGGTGGGGGAAGCCAGGCACCCAGCAGTTCGAAGCCAGAATGGGAGTGACTTAGCCAGACCCCCAATTCAGCAACAAAAATTCACATGCAACCAGAATAGTAGCACATTGTTACCAGTGGGGATAGGGACAGAGATGAAGACACCAAAGGCCATTTTATTAAGCCCATCAGCTGGGTAGTGACTTTTTTTTTTTTTTTTTTTACTTTTGCAAATTGGCTCCTGGAACCTTCACTTTGATTCTCTTTAGATAAACGAGCAAAACCCACAAAACACATGAGAACTGCTTTAGGCTTTGTAATCCGAAAATCTAGAACATACCTAGTGACTCTACTCCTTACTGTGTAGATATGATTTTGACAAGTGACTTCAGTTTTTGAAGACCAAACCTCAGTTTCTTCATATGTAAGAGGGATGCAATAATATCATATTACATATTTTAGGGTGTTGGCTTGAGGACTCAAAACATTATTAAATCCCTTATGTAGAGCTTGGCACATAGTATATCCCAAATAAAGAGAAGTCATAGTTGTTATTTTGTCAAATGCATTTTCTGTATCAAGTGAGATGATCCTGTGGGAGTTTTTCCTTCATTCTGCTAATGTGATGTGTTTATACTGATTAATTTTTGTACATTGAATCATCCTTGCATTCCAGGAGTAAATCCCACTTGGCCATGGTGTATAATCTTTTTAATATATTACCATTGAATTCAGTTTGCTAGTATTTTGTTGAGTGTTTCTGCATCAATATTCATCAGGGATACTGGTCTGTAGTTTTATTTTCTTGTAGAGTCTTAGCTGGTTTTTCTATCAGGGTAATTGTGGCTATATAGCATGAGTTAGGAAGTGTTCTCTCATTTAATCTTCTGGAAGAGTTGAAAATTGGTGTTAACTTTAAATGTCAGCAGAATTTTTCAATGAAGGCATCTAGCCCATGACTTTTTTTGTTGGAGTTTGAATATTGATTAGTCTCCTTATTAGCTGTAAGTCTATTCATATTTTATATTTATCCATGATTCAGTTTTGTACATTTCTAGGAATTTGTCCATTTTGTTTAGATTATCCAATTTGTTGGCATACAGATGTTCTTAACATTCTCTTTGATTTCTGATGTAGTTATTGGAGTCTTCTCTCTTTTGTCTTAATCTAGCTACAGGTTTGTCAATTTGTTGATGTTACAAAGAACCAACTTTAGGGGCACCTGGGTGGCTCTTGATTTTGGCTTGGGTCATGATCTCGGGGTCATGGGTTCTTGAGCCTCAAAACATGCTCTGTGCTCCTACATGGATTCTGCCTGTTCCTCACCCTCCCCCAGTTTGTGCATGCACTCACTCTTTCTCTCCAAAATAAACAAACAAACAAACAAATAAAATCTAGGGGGGAAGAAAACAATTTTGGTTTTGTTGTTTTTTCTATATTGTTTTTCTCATCTCTGTTTTGCTCTACTCTGATTTTTCTTATTTCCTTCCTTTTGCTAGCTTGGCGATTATTTTGCCTTTCTTTTTCTAGTTCCTCAAAGAATAAGTTTAGGTTATTGATCTGAGATCTTTCTCTTTTTTTAACATAGCACATAAGCTACAAATTTTCCTCTTAGCACTGCTTTTCAGCATCAAAACCCATCAGTTTTTGTATGTTGTGTTCTGTTTTCCTTTTCATTTGTCTCAAGATATTTTCTAAATCTCCTGTGAATTATCTTCTTTGATTCATTTGTTACTCAAGAGTATGTTGTTTAATTTTCATATATTTGTGGATTTTCTAGTTTTCCTTCTGTTATTAATTTCTGGCTTCATTCCATTGTGATCAGAAAAGAAACTTCATATGACTTTAATCTTTTAAAATGTATTAAGATTTATCCCTGGTCTTATACAAAGTCTATTCTGGAGAACGTTTCATGTGCAATTGAGAAAACTGTATTCCTCTGTTGTTGCGTAGAGTGTTCTATGGATGTGTTATAATTCCAGTTGGTTTGTAATATTGTTCAAGTCTACTGTTTCCTTATTGATCTTCTGTCGAATTGTTGTAGGCATTTTTGAAAGTCTCCTACTATTATCTTAGAGCTATTTCTTCCCTTAAATTCTATTAATGTTGCATGATACATTTTGGAGCTCTGATACTTTGTAAATCACATATGTTCATAATTTTTATATCTTCTTGGTGAGTTGACTTTTTTATCAATATGTATTCTTGTCTCTTGTGCTCATTTTTTTTACCCAAAGTCTATTTGGTTTACTATTAGCCATTCCAGTGCTTTTCTGGTTACTAATTGCATGAAATATCTTTTTCATCATTTAACCCAACCTAATTCTGATTTTAGAAGTAAGTCTCATGTTGACAACCTATAGCTCAATTTTTAAAAAATCTATTCTGTCTACCAATGCCTTTTGATTGGAGAGTTTAGTCCATTTACATTTGAAGTAATTACTGATAAGGAAGGACTTACTTTTACCATTTTGTTGTTTTCTATATGTCTTATATCATTTTCTGTCCCTTATTTCCTCCATTACTGCCTCTTTTTGTCTTTCATTTTTGTAGAGATACATTTTGGTTCCCTTTTCATTTCCTTTTGTGTATATTCTATAGATCTTTTCTTTGTTGTTATCATGGTGATTACATATAACCTTTCTAAAGTTATAACAATCTAATTTGAATTGATTCCGACTTAAATTCAATTACATAAAAACATTACTCCTATAGCAATTCCACCCCTCTTATTATTAATGTCACAAATTATATCTATATACATTATATACCTAATTATATAGATTTATAATTACATTGTATATCTTTGTCTTATAAATCCTGATGTGAAGTTAAATTAAAAGTGGAGTTAATTTCAAAATTATAATAATACTGGCATAAAAGCCAGTATAATATATATTTTCTCATATATATATTTTAACCAGAGGTCATTGTATCTTCATATGGCTTTGAGTTATCTTACTCTTTAAGATTCTTTCATTTCTATTTGAAGGTGTGATGTTATGATTTATAAATAAGAAATACATACTTGGTTTTCATCCATTCCTGGCACAGAGCTCCCCAAACCATTGGAATTTCTTAAGTGATAAAGGTGTCTTTTGTTATGTTAATGTAATGGTTTTTGGAAAGTCCTTCTATAACCCAAGGATGGGGGCTGGTAGCCAGGAGAACCAATCATGTGATTAGAGGCTTTGAATTTTCAGTCTGATCCCTTGACCTTAGGAGAGAGAAAGGGCCTGGAGGTTGAATAAATGGCCAATGATTTCATCAATCAAACCTTTGTAATGAAGCATCCATAAAAGCCCAAAGGATGGATTCAGAGAACTGGGTTGGTGACCATGGGAAGGTGCTCAAAGAGGATGGAAGCTTAGTGCCCCTTCCCATGTCCTAAGCATCTCATCCATCTGTCTATTCTTAAGTTTTATCCTTTTATAATAAACCGGTAATCTAGAAAGTAAGATGTGTCTCTAAGTTCTGCAAGCCATGCCAGTAACTTAATGAAACCCAAGGAGGGATCACAGGAACATCTGGTCAGTCAGAACAGCCTGGACTTGGGACTGACATCGGAAGTGGCGAAATGGGGGATAGTCTTATAGGACTGAGTGTCTAACCTCTTGGACCTGACATAATCTCCAGGTAGATAATGTCAGAACTGAGTTAATTGCTTGGTGGTATTGGAAAAACCCTCATCTGAGAAGGACTTCCTTTAACATTCATTATAGAGCAAGTTTAGTAGTAATGAACTCTCTCAGCCTTTGTTTTTTCTGGAACTGTCTTAATTTCTCTATCACTTTTGAAGGATAGTTTCCAGATGGAGAATTCCATCTGGAATTTTGTTTTTTGTTTTTGTTTTCCCTTTCAACACATATTAAATATATCATCCCACTGTCTTCTGGTTTCCAAGAGTCCCGCTGAGAAATTAGGGAATAATGTTATTAAGGATCACCTGCACATGATGAGTTGCTTCACTCTTGCTGATTTTAAGATTCCCTTTGACGTTGTCTTTTGATGGTTTGATTATGTGTCTCGATGTGTATCTCTTTTTGGTTATCCTACTTAAAGTTCATGGAGGTTCTTGGATTTGTATAGTCGTGTGTTTCATGAAATCCAGGAGTTTTCAGCTATTATTTCTTCAGATAAGCTCTCTGTCACTTTCTTCTTCTGGGATTCCCATAACTTATATACAGGCTTTTTTCCCCCTTGTTTATTGCATTTCACTTTATTTTGCTTCACAGACACTGCATATCTTCCAAATTAAAGGTCTGTGGCACCATTTTTCCAAAAGCATTTGTTCACTTCATGTCTCTGTCACATTTTGGTAATTATCACACTTTTGGTAATTCAAGCTTTTCCCTTATTCTTATATTTGTTATGGTGATCTGTGATCAGCAACCTGTGATGTTACTCTTTGTGAGCTTTAAGGTGCTACAAAACAGTACTTATTTAAGATAGTAAACTTAACAAATGAATACTGTATGTATTCTAACTATAGGTGTAAAGGAAATAGCAAGAAAACTGGAATTAGGAGTGGACCTTCCAGACATAACTGAATTGCTGGAATCTCATGATAAAACTTTAACAGATGAGCAGTTGCTTCTTATGGATGAGGAAGAAAAGTGATTTCTTGAGATGGAAACTTCTCCTGGTGAAGATGCTGTGAAGATTGTTGAGATGACAACAAAGGACTTAGACTGTTACATAAACTTAATTTGCAAAACAGTGGCAGATTTGAGAGGATTGACTCCAAGTGTGATTTTTTTTTTAATATTTTATTTATTTATTTGCCAGAGACTGGGAGTATACAAGAAGGGGAGCGGCAGGCAGAGGGAGAAGCAGGCTCCCCACTGAGAAAGGAACCTCATGTGGGGCTCAGTCCCAGGACCCCTGGATCATGACCTGAGCCAAAGGCAGATGCCTAACCGACTGAGCCACCCAGGCAACCCTGAAAGAAGTTCTTTTTTTTTTTTTTTTTTAATTTTTTTATTAACATATAATGTATTATTTACCCAGGGTACAGGTCTGTGAATCATCAGGCTTACACATTTCACAGCATTTGCCATAGCACATACCCTCCCCAATGTCCATATCCCTATCCCCTCCACCCACCTCCCAGCAACCCTTAGTTTGTTTCGTGAGTTTAGGAGTCTCTTATGGTTTGTCTCCCTGAAAGAAGTTCTAATGTGAGTAAAATGCTATCAAACAACATTGCATGCTACAGAGAAATCATTCATGAAAGAAAGTCAATTGATGTGGCATACTTCACTGTTGTCTTATTTTAAGAGGTTTCCACAGTTATCCTGACCTTCAGCAACCACCACCCTGATTAGTCAGTAGCCATTAACATCAAAGTAAGACCCTCCACCAGCAAAAAAAGATTATTACTTGCTACAAGTTCAGATGATGGTTAGCATTAGTAATAAAGTATTTTCAACTCAAGAATATATATTGTTTTTCTAGGCATAATGCTATTGCACATTTAATAGGCTACAGTGAAGTGTACACATAACTGTTATATACAATGGGAAAACCAAACATTCATTTGGTGCACTTTATCAGGATATTCACTTTATCACGGTGGTCTGAGGTTGAACCCACACTGCCAGTGTTGGTCTTCTTGATGGTATCCTTTAAGTTCCTTAGATTCAGTTCACTTTCTTTATCCTTTATCTTCTGCTCCCCAGACTTGAAAATTTCAGATGTCCTATCTTCCAATTCTCTGATTTTTTCTTTTGTCTCCTCATCTCTCTATTGCAGCCCACTAGTGAGCTAGTGGGATACCCCTCCACATCTCTTCACTCCAGAATTTCTGTTTATTTCCCTTTTATAATTCTTATCTCTATGTTGATGTTCTCATTTTTTAAATATATTATGTTCCTGATTTCCTTTAGTTTTTTGTCCATGTTTTCCCTTGGCACTTGAGGCGTATTTAAAAGAGTTTTTGGGGCACCTGGGTGGCTTAGTCAGTTAAGCGTCTGACTCTTGATCTCAACTCAGGTCTCTATCTCAGGGTCCTAAGTTCAAGTTCCATGTTGAAGCTCCACACTGGGTGTGGAAACTACTTAAAAAAAGAAAAAAGAAGGGCGCCTGGGTGGCTCAGTGGGTTAAAACCTCTGCCTTCGGCTCAGGTCATGGTCTCAGGGTCCTGGGATCGAGCCCCACATTGGGCTCTTCTGTTTGGTGGGGAGCCTGCTTCCCCCTCTCTCTCTGCCTGCCTCTCTGTCTACTTGTGATCTCTCTCTCTCTCTGTCAAATAAATAAATAAAATCTTTTAAAAAAAGCTTAAATTAAAAAAAAGGAAGGAAGAAAGAAAAAGAATTGTTTTACTCTTTGTCTAGTAAGTCCATTGTCAGCCTTCGTGGAGACAGTTTCTGCCCATTTGTTTTGTTCCTTCAATAAGCCATATTTTCCTGGGTTAGTTGTTGTTGTTGTCGCCATCATTGAAAATTGGGCATTACATTATTATCATATGGTAATTCTGGAAATCAGATTTCTCCCTTTACCCAGGGCTTGCTTTTCTTGATTTTTGGAGACTATGATAGTCCATGTGTTTTGAGACTTTTCCAGACTATTTTTGAAAAGTCTATTCCTTGCCGTATGGCTCACTGAAGCCTCTGTTACTTTAGCTTGTGTTGAGCTAACACAATTTGATAGAGATTTTCTTATGCCAGGAGCTGAAACACATAAACGAAAACACCAAGACAGAGATAGTTTTATATATATATATATATAGAGAGAGAGAGAGAGAGAGAGAGCACATGATCCCCACTCATGGCCTTGGCTGATGGGCTCTGTGATGGGTTACTCCTCCCTTAGTTAAGCTTGCTCTCAGCCTCGGGATCAGCCCTAGGTGAAAGGTTAAAATCTTCTTAGATTTTTGAGAACATATATCTTCCCTGGGTATGCATGTGGCTTTCTAGATTCCCCTATATAAACTCTGCTTTTGAATTTCCTGATTTCCTGAAGAGTCTTACCCCACTTCCCCCTCCAGCCCGTCTATGGTCTATTATATGCCTCCAGTAAGAATCTATTGCCAGGGTGTCTATCCGTGTGTATTCTCTGGCTGCTTTTAGGAGCAAAACCTGCAGCTTTTCCTACCCGTGTTCTGAATTATGTTCTGAATTATGTGAGAGAGCAAGTCAGTTCTTCAGGTATCCCCAGCCAGGTTAAAACAAATGCATGCAATAATCTGCAAGTAAGTTCTGCTCTCTCCCTCTGGTTTAAAGAGTGCAACTGGGAACTGAGTTGCCACCCCTTGAGTCTAAGTTGATTGCCATTTGTACAAGGGTTTTTTGAGGTTTCTTTCCCCCCGTGATTATATGAAGGAACATGAGCTTGGAGCTCTGTAGTCCAACATTTTTCGGATGTCCCATCACTATTGTTTTCTGTAGACTTACTGCATACCCAAACTGCACCGAGCTGGTTATTTTCCCTTTGCCCTCCAGATAGACTCCCCACCCGTCTCTGTCCTAGTCTGTGTCCGGCAGGCTGATCTGCACAAACCACATCAATGGGTTCTTAGTCCCAGTGGGAGGGAGGCGAGGCTGTGAATTTAATTCCCTTCCTGCCGTGGACACAATTTGGCCACATCTTCCCATCAAATGTAATAGCTCTCCTCCAGTGACCCTCTCCCTACGGCTACCCACCCTGAGATCTGGAACTGGCACAGGCCCCTTCAGACCCGGGGGAAGGAAGAGCTTACCCATCCCCATCACCTTCTGCTGTCTTAGCCCCAAGGTCCTTCACCATCCTCTGTACACATCCCCAGATCTTTCCACACCTTGGTAACTCACTTTTTTATTAACATCCCTCACTTACTCAGTTGGAGAGTGCCATCTGTTTCCTGCTGGAAGTCTGAGGGACACACAGCGCTACTGTTGCTATTTCTTTTTCAGAGGAATGCTTCTGATGTTGGAATAATGTGCTCAGACGCCAGCAGATTCTGGAGGGTACTTTGGGTCAGAACATAAGAATTCACTTTCGTGAACAACTTTGTAATATTTATGAGAACGATACTCCACTTGGGGTTCAGAAAACGTGTCTCTTTAAAACACAGCCTCAGTCCTCTAGTCTGAAATGGGGACACATCTATGGTCCAATTCCTGCAAGGCAACTGGATGAAAAGAAGACCGCCCCCCCTCTGTGGGCAGGAAAAGCAGAGCAGCACTCTGCCGCCGCGGGGAAACCTGTCCCGGGAGTGGCATCGATCGTCCTGCCTTCCCGTCAACTGAGATGACAGGTGCCCAGGGGAGACTGCAAAGGGAGATACCTGTTGTGTCCTGTGTCTAGAAAAGAGCTACCTGTGAGGTGAGATTAAACACATGAACTGCTCCTTCTCTAAGGCATTCTCCTCACCATCGAAAGGGCTTTCTAACGCACAGATGCGATGAGGAGGCCATTTTCTTGGCCAGGAACCTCCAGCGGCTCTCCGACCACAGGACAAAGAATGACAAATACTCAGCCTGTGGGCGGCCGGCCACGCCCACTGCCGGCTCCCAGGGCACACTGGTCCAATAAAGCTGCTTTCAGCTGGGGAAACGTTCCATCGTGGCTCTCCAGATAGCCAGTACTTATGCTGCTTTTCATTTCAGGTCAACGTGTTTCCCAACCTTGTACTTTAAAATGTATTCAGAATTCAGAAGCACGTCCTCGCACAATGTGGCCCCAATCTTTCATTCCAGCACCTGAGCATTTTCCTCGTACTCTTCTGTGCCAAGCCGTTAGCTTTATTTGCACCGTTCATAGCATACATCGGGCATTTCAAATATCTGTTAGACTGATATTGATACGGTCTTACGAACTGAAGTTTGCTTTAAACACACACACATACACACAAAATTTGAATATGAACCAAATATGTTTAGAATATTGCAATAGCCCCAAATAATATTTGCGTATTAGTTTGGAGAATTTGCCCCTACACTTGGTGTTTTTGTTTTTGTTTTTGTTTAATATTTAAAGGGTACAAAAGGCTTATTAGATGAAAAGCCGGGAAATATATTCCTTACGGAGCAAAAGCAACATGTTTAACCCCAGTATGTTTTTAACTGACTCTTTCAAGCAGGTGGCTTCATGACCTTGGCCTCCTCCCGTAGACTGATCAATGCGTTCCCGTGTGAGGTCGAATCTTTTCTTCATTGTACTTCAGCTGTCCAGACCGTAGCTCATTGTTTCTGAGACAAGCCCCAAAACAAATAACAAATTCCTGCTGTTCTCCCAAGTTGTCTCGATTTTACCTCTCCCCGGAAAAGCCGATGACATCATTTATCTGCTAACTTATTTTAGGTGTGAGCTTATTTAACACTAATTTACTGAATTCCCATTAGAATTTCAGCTTTGGTTTCTTAAGTTTCTGTTTCTTAATGGAAACAGAAACAGGATCTTTACAATTGGAGTTAAATTTCCAAAAATGTGTTTAGAGAAAATAATTCCATTCTAAATATAGACAACTACACACGACTGCTTTTCAATGCATCGGAGATCATGGCAGGCTGAGTCAGATGATTTTCATTCCTCCAATATTCACTGAGAGACTGCTCTGCGTCGGGACCGGTCTGAATGCTGGGGAAGGGGGAAGGTCTGAGGAGCTACTGCCCACCCTCCCAGAGCATGCAGGCTTGTGGGACAGAAGACATGGCCACAAATTGTTGTCACCCAATTAATTTGAAACTTCACTCATCAGATAATATTTTCAAGCTACCCTTTAGTTAACACTTACTGTGTGGTGGGCAATCGTGATTTCACCTATATTGCCTTTTATTTTTTTAATTTTTTAAAAATATTTTTATTTATTTATTTGACAGAGAGATCACAAGTAGGCAGAGTGGCAGACAGAGAGAGAGGAGGAAGCAGGCTCCCTCTGAGCAGAGAGCCCAACATGGCTCAATCCCAGGACCCTGAGATCATGACCTGAGCTGAAGGCAGAGGCTTTAACCCACTGAGCCACTCAGGTGCCCCTGTATTAAATCTTTTAATTCTCACATCAGTTTCTATACAGTATTATTCTTTCTACTTCAGAGATGAGGAAATCAAAGCTCATAAATTATGAGTAATGCAAAGCTAAATTAGCTAATAAGCCCATGCTCATGAGGAGTTAGAAATTAATTGTTGCAGCTATATTTTTAGGCAAACTTTGAAAACATCAAAATGTAGTAACACAGCCAAGGTTGCAAATAATCCTAAAACCGAATTGTCAGTTCCTGGATAATTCAAGATAATTCTAAATATGTGGTAGTTGTTAGCTGACAACCCGAAAGATTCAGAGTTAATTTCTTTACCAAAATCTTTTTTAAACAAATAAACCCGCTGGAAAATATTTTCAAAATCTTTTTTTTTTCAAAGTAGCAAAAATAAATTTAGACAAAGCAAAAAATAATTGTTAATTTTGATCTCAGCCGAAGATTTATCTTCATAAATAACCCAGGGTGGTATGTGGATGTGTGGCTCAAAGTGATAAGATTATAAAATATCAGCTAGAAACAGTCACAATAGTGGAGTCTGGGAGTGCAGATTTTTAGATCTGGCATATTTGGAATAGCTCTGTTATTATTCTTGTTCTAGCACATTTGGAAAGTGGAAACAGTGGGCTAGGACAGGATAATACTGTCGCCATGAGGGGATTTGGTTTCCCTGGAATGTCCACTATGGGAACCAGCTCTGCGATCCAACTGCGTGCGTTAAGAAATTAGAGGAAATATGCCTCTCTTTCAGTGACCCTTCTCTAAGTGCCACAGAATGGGTGTTGTTGAGATCCCGAGAGCAGCCTTCATCTTGAGGGACCGAGGTTAGCTATGGTGCGATGCCGGGCTTGAGCCTTGCACGCAGCCTCGTTTGCACAGAGCCCAGAGGTGAGAAGTAGAGTCAAGAGAGACTGGAGAACAAAACCTGCTCTTCCTTCCAGCAGCTCCCTGCAAACATGCCCTGCACAAACCCAAAAAAAGCAGAGTGGAGTCCAGGGGGAAGATGGCTCGAGAATTCCATGATCAGAACTTCCTCCTTTCGGAAAATGGCTCTTGAGTTGGAAGCTATAGGCCGGAAGGCCCTGCAGAATCTTCAGGGACAAATGGAAAATGGAGGACCATGACTTGCCCATATTAAGTCAGTCAGCAGCCGCTGGAGATTTTAGTCCAGGGTTCCAGACCCACCAGAAAGGGCAAATCTCTGTGAGTAGGTAGTGCCCGTGCCATGAGGCCGGGTGGACCTGGAAGGTGAGGACAAGGGTCTCGTCACTTTGTCACATGGCAAAATGCAGCACGTAAGCAAACCTGCCCCAGAGTTAGTAGCTACAGATACAAGCAGTGAACACTCTTCAGTCTGGAGGAGAAAAAAAAGCAATTATTGGTTTTAATCTTGAAACAGGATTTTTTTACAAGACTTCCCCAGTTAGTGTGTGTATACGTGTGGCCCCAAGGGCAAAGAGAAGAGAATAGTAACTAGAAACAAATTCAAAAATTCGAGTTCGGCCATCTACCAGCTGCATGACCTTGAGCATTTTGCTTCACTTCTGTCAGCTTGTTTCCCCTTCTGTAAAACAGAGGTAGTAAAAGAATCTAGTTTATAGGCTTCTTGTAAGGACCGAGGGAAGAGTTTCACATTGCCTGGCGCTTAGTATTTCATCTTATTATAATATGATATGATATGATATATCTATTCTATGATATTATATATAACATATAACAGTATTATATGACATAATATGATAATATTATAATTATCATCAAAGATCTACTTTGTAGAGTTAGACAATAAATCTTGCCCTTAACTACACAGGATTTGCCAAAAAAATCATCGTCTGTCTTTGTCTCCATTCCCTCCCTAGCTATTTCTTAGCCTTGGAGGATTTACCTGGAGAGTCCAGAAAATCTCATTTCCTGCAACGGAAGTAAGTATGTCCCTTAGTAGGTTCCTCCTCACACGTTCTCAGAAGAGTCTCTCCTGAAATCCCACCAGAGCTTCTCCAAGGGTGACCTAAATGCACATGGTCAGTTGGCACCCCAGTTTCTGAGCAGAGGAGACAACTGTACGATATTCTATAGCAGTTTCTAGAGGGCAGGCCATCTCTTTATGTGAGTCTCCTTCGCAGCTCTTAGAAGTCAATTCTGGGGTAAGTGTGGGTGTTGGTGAAGGTGGTGGGCAGCCATGGTGAGAATATTCTTCACCAGTGTGGGCAGAGACTGGCTCCTCGAATGACTGCAATCTCTTCCTCGTGTTCCCGACGCAGGCCAGGAAGGCAAAAAGGAAGTAGACGATGCCGTCATCCCTAGACCCCAGAAGCTTTTATTCCATTTAGATCAACTTGAGAGGACGCCCCACTCACATGGGGTTGGCAGAGGATCCTGGGAAGGACCACGGCGACCTGAGCCATGGATTGGAGCAGGAGCTTCCACACACCTTCCTCCCTGGAGCTGGGCTGGCACTCTTCACACCATTCTCCTGGCAAGTTGGCCCAGTTCACAGGTCCTCCGACCCCTCAGTTCTTTGCTTTCTCCCAGGCCCTTTCTGACCTCTTGTACCCACGACCCTGCCTCATGGGGAGGCTTCTCACCTCTGTCTCAGGATCCAGCCTTCAATCAGGATGCTCAGCAGGTATTTCCAAACCCCCAGGAGGACTGCACTGGACTCCAGGCGGATTCCTCCCACCCCCTCCCTCCCCCTCTCTCTTCCCCTTTCCCTCTTTTCTCCCCTCCTTCCTTCCTTCCTTCCTTCCTGCCAATATATTTATTGCTGGATGCCTGGCACTGAGACTTTGTTCGTGATCTGGGGTTAGGCTGAGCTCTTGGATTTGAAGATGCCAGCGAACGATGTTAAGAGCACCTTGAGGGAGAAGAGCATTTACGAGGTGTGTTGAAGAAATGCACTCAGCCAATGGGAAAGACAGTGAAATGCTTTGGACTTGAAGTGGATCAGGGTAGCAGAGGGGCGAACAGCAAAACTCCGAGAGGGTAGGTGCGCAAAGAGTGAGAGGGCCAAGCTTCAGCAGCTACGCATATCCAACGTGATGGTTGAGCACCTCCTCCCCTTCCTCCTGCCCTGTGCCAATGACAAGGGGAGCGGAGAGGAAAGCGGCAAAGACGCTCTGGGGAGGCACCCGGAGGCACTCTGGAGCCGCTGACCCAGACACCACGCATGGATTCCCCGGGGATTTCCGGGCAGGGCGGCTGGGAAACAGACAGAGGGTTAGTGGTTTCCCAGGAAGGAATACAGTTCCTGCAATGAATCACCCTGTGTCAAGGAGGATATTTGTGACATCGGCTTCCAAGCAGATCACTGAGACTTCACCACTCAAGAGGGCACTGGAACATAACACCACCGGGGCGCACACTGGATGTTTTCTTTCTTGTATTTTCCAAGGGGACACTTGGACCCAAAGTGGCCTGTGGCCCCTGGAAACTCTGAGTAGTAGCGTGGCATCTTAGGAATCTGTCTGTTGTGCTTTGTGGAAGAGTCTGGAAAGGTCTAGTTTTGTCTGGAAAACAAAACTCACAGTTGTTACTGTCAAAGTGCAACCTCGCTCGCTCCCTTCTACTAAATGCTGCAAACTCGAAATAATATGAAGTCGATCTCTTGGATACCTAGATATCTCACTTAAGATCGATTTGCTTCTATTGGTTTAATTATATTAACTTTGGATTTTGGAGGCACAGTTGCAATGCTTTGCAAGTCTTTTCAAATCCTCAATATAGTCCTTTTTTATTCCCACTTTTTTTCCAGTGAAGTCGAATGTCTTCCAGCCCCAGGCTTACGGGTCCACGTTCGTCTATGTGACTGACCCCATAATATTTACTTACAACGTTCATAAAAATACCCTGCATGCCAAAAGCTGCTAGCTGCAGGAAAATGATAAAATATAAAAATATTTAATCAACCAGTGGGAATTCCCTTATGCGTTAAATCAAAGGGTCTCTCAGAAGGTTTACCATGACCTTGGAAAGCCAGCAGATTCAAGCTGCCCTGAACAGCCCCAGCAGGAGGGAATGCCTGCGAAGAACCCAGTCAGGGCAGGGCCCCTTCATGTCCTCTAGAAAACACAGCCTGAAGGAGGTTTTGGCTTCATTGTCAAGGAGCTCTGGGGTAAGTGTGTGGAGGTACAATGGGGTTTTTCCATTGGGGTGTTCATAGTTTGTTGTGTCTCCCCCAGGGCCGTCCCACCTTGTGACATCTTTCTCCCAGTCTTTTTTTTCTAAAAGGGGCACTGGGAAGGGTTTCTTTTTCCTTTTTATTTTTTTTTTAAATTTTTTTTCCAGCTTCACTGAGATATAATTGGCATATAACACTATGTAAATATCAGGCACACAATTCGATGATTTGATACACATACATATTGTGAAATGTTTACCGCAATAAGGTTAGTGAACACATCCTTCACCTTAGGTGCGTGGAAGGTTTCTTAGAAAGGGTTGCTAGAGAGATAATGATGTGGTGGGGAAAACACCCCAGGGGAAGCCGGTCTGGACCCAGCCCTGACTGCTACAACCTACCTTGGACAACTCATTGCACATCTCTGGGAATCGGATGTAGGGGTGCTTTTCAGCTCTCATGGTTCCACGAAGTACCCCTAAGTTAGAGAGAGGGTGACATGAAGCTGTTGGGCTTCAAGGCCCCTTCCGTATTCCTATGTCAATCAACTCTGCCTTATCAACTTTAAATTTGGGATTATACATAATATTTAATTCACAAAAAGCATCTTATGATTAAGAAGGCAACTTTAAAAACCAGTGGGCCACAAAAAGATTCCTGTTGAATATTAATATAACTTGGGGCTCAGTCAGATCTCAGATTCCAGTCTCCCTCTCCTGGGCATTCTCTACTGAAAGCTGGTCTAAACTGGTTGGTTACATCTGGTGTCCACCAAAGAGCTGATGGGGTACAAGCAAAAGGCCAGGGTCCATCTGAGAGGTGACACTGGGTGGCAGGATTCAAGGGTGGTGTGATTTCACAGCCACAAGCTGACCCACATGGCAGAATGCCTTTCTCCCCTTCGGGGTTACTTTCCACAGGAATGGGAGCAAAGCAGCATACCGTGTTTCTACTGCCTGCCAAAGTTTGGGTTTTTTTTTTAAACTTTAAACTAGTCAAACGGTTCAGAAGCTCAAGGCAATCAGAAATGCTAAGTCTCCTCACTCTCTTGTAATTAAAAAGAAAATAGAGTTTTACTTATTTCACCAATTATAGTATGTTCAGAGCGCCAAAACTTGATAGTGATTTACTGAGCCCAAAATGTCACTGTTGGTCATTAAGAAGCAGAGTTCCCTTACTTAGTGTTCTCTTCTCCGATCTTTATGTTATGTTTTCCTCATGCCGGCAGAAGCTCCATCGTCCAGGCTCCTCCCTCTACCCGTGTCTTCTTTCAAGGTAAGCCGCAGGGCTACAACTTAGTCCCTCACCAACCATCTTGGTTCCGTTGTTCCTTCAAACTGCTGTGTTTTTCTCCATAAGCCTCTAACGGGTCATGTAGGTGAGGACGCAGAGACATTCTTGTCATTCTTCGTGCCCTTCTGTAATATTTACCCTTGCAACTTCCACCAAATTTCAGTTACCTCCAACGTGCCTAGAATCTAAAGGCCTTTTAAAAATACACTTTATTTTTTGATGAGTTTTAGATTAGCAGCAAAGTTGAGAAGATCGTGCAGAGAATTCCCATTCAAGATTTGTTTTTGAGGTGAGAAATTTCTATAATCCTTTTAAGTCAATATCTTTTACTTAAGGAGATGTCAGGATGCTCTTCACTGGTGCAGACATTTCAGGGTGACTTACTTTTAAAACATTAGCTTCAAAAAATGATGAAACTCTCTTTTAATGGTGCCATGTTTTTTATGAAGATACAGGGTTCTTAGTGGTTTTCAATGTTGCTGCTGCTGCTGACCATATTTCTGCTTTTGAAGATAGTCTTTTTTTTTTTAAGATTTTATTTATTTATTTGACAGAGAGAGAGATCACAAGTAGGCAGAGAAGCAGGCAGAGAGAGAATGGGAAGCAGGCTCCCTGCTGAGCAGAGAGCCCGACATGGGGTTCGATCCCAGGACCCTGAGATCATGGCCTGAGCTGAAGGCAGAGGCTTTAACTCACTGAGCCACCCAGGTGCCCCTGAAGATACTCTTAAGGTAATGATGCAACAAGTCCATTTATCATTCATCTGAAGAATTCTTTCTTTCCCACAGTTCTCTTCCTCCTTTATTACCAAGACATTCACTTGGCTCTACTTGGTCAGTTTCTTTTTCTGTTTATCTATTTTTGGATACTGTATTTAAAAAGATCCTGGTGCTAACACTGAATATGCATTATCAATTTCCATAGTGGCCTAATAATTTTTCTAAGTAATTCTCTTTTCTTAACACACACTGGCATTTTATTTGAACCAATGATTTATAAATATCGTTGGTGCAGATGTGCTTATTTGTACGTCTGCTATGATGCCTGAATGTGTCCCCAAGTTTGAAAGCAGTTCAGAAATAATTCACCTGTTTGGGTGGCCAAATTGTTTCTTCCCAGAGGCATAATTTGAAAATTCTGAGATGTATGTTAAATTTAATTTTGCACCAGAATGCATCAATTCCCTTATTTTGTTAGGTGCTTCCCTGGATTTTTATTTTCAGTTCAAGGTCACATTTGAAATAGAAGTGCACAAGAGTTGTCATACCCCTTCCCTCGCCTCACAGTTTGATGGGTTAATTATAAAATAAATGTTCTTCAGAGTGTCCAAAAAATAACAAAGCATTCTGAACAAGTAACTGTTCCTCTGATGAATTTTTGTTCGTTATTGTTATTGTAGAAGTGTGATTGAAGGGGAAAAAAAGAAAACCAGCTCCACTAACTCTGTGAATGCACATGTAACTGAAGCATCTGAGAAGGATACTCCCTTCCAGAATGAAATGTGATCTAAAGGATTAAAGGTCATCAAAGAACCCATGAAAGGGAGTGAATAATGTGGGTTAGACAGCATTTGATTTTTCATTGTGATCGAGAATTTCCCATTAGTCTTTTTTTTTTTATGTTTATTATCATTTAGTAGTTACATATACCTTATGTTTATTCGCAGTTTTTTTTCCCAAATATGTTTATTTTATTTTTTTCAGTGTTACAAGATTGATTGTTCATGCACCACACCCAGTGCTCCATGCAATACATGCCCTTCTCAATACCAAACACCAGGCTCTCCCAGCCCCCCACCCCTTCCCCCCCAAAACCCTCAGTTTGTTGCTCAGAGTCTACAGTCTCTCCTGGTTCATCGCCCCCTCCAATTTCCCCCCATTCACCCTTCCCTTCCTTCTCACAATGCCCTCCATGATTTTCTTTATACTCCACACGTAAGTGAGACCATAAGATAATTGACTCTCTCCGCTTGACTTATTTCACTCCGCATAATCTCTTCTAGTCCCGTCCATTAGTCTTATACTACAAAGATGTAAGGATTGGAGAGACACTTCCGACAGGAAATAGTAATTTAGTGCATCCAAAAATGGACTGGCTCACTTAGAAATATGAGCTACAAAGAATCAATTGCTGGGCATTGGATGAATTAATGTAATATGGCCAGATTCCAGAGATCAGGAGCACCTCTCTTCAAAGCCGCGTATGGCAAGACACTGACTTAGAATCATAAGTAAGGGAACCCAGCATCACCTGATAGATTCAATTTCCATGACATTAAAATTATGTGAACTGAAGTATCCAGTTCATATCTGCTTGTTCACTGCCATCTCCTCAGTCATTCATTCGATGAACTAATGTTCATCAAGCACCTACTGTGTGCCAGGAAACTTCTAAGCGCTGGAGTACAGCAGTGAACCAGAGAGCAAAAGTTGATTGGATGATGAGGTATATTCAAACAGAAAATACTTACTTTAAGGAACGTAAACAAGATGGAACCAAAGACCAGGGACAAAAGCTTTGAGAGACAGAGAATACCATAACAGGTGGAGGACATATCTGGGTTGGCCATCCAATCCAGTTGGGTGGAGAAAGTTCTCTGAGCTAGGTAGGAAGTACAGTTTTACTCCAGCAGGCCAGGAACTGTTTGTCTATTTCCCTGAGTATATTTATATATGTGAAATGATTGTGTGTGTGCATTCCCCCTGCCGCCTCCCCCCTAAAGATACCTAAATTCTAATCCTTACAACAAGGAATGTCACCTGATATGGCAAAAATGGACATGGCAGATGTGACCTAAATTACAGGTTTTGAGATAGGAGATTAACCTGGATTATCCAGGTGGGCCCTAAATGCAATCACACACCTTCTTGTAGGAGAGAAGCCGAAGATTAGACCACAGAGGTAGGGATTGGCCACAGGCTAGGTAACGCTAGCCATCAGATGCTGGAAGAAGCAAGTAGCAGATTCTCCCCCAGAGCTTCTAGAGGCAGCATGGCAGCTTGATTTCAACTTAGTGAAACTGATTTGGGATGTCTGATTTCCAGAAATATATGAGAATAGATATTTTAAGCCACCAAGTTTGTGGTAATGTGTTACAAGTTTGTATTAGTTCTTGTGTCTGATGTAACAAATTTCCACAAATGTATGTGTGTTTATCTAATGTATCCATTTATCCACTAGACATCTCTAATATAAATACCTAATGATTGATTAACTTGATTAATGATAATCAAGTCTCTATCCCAGTCTTTCTCATCTTTGGAAATGGCACAATCATTTACTACTTCCTCAGGTAGAAAACTGGGGATCATCTTGAGTTTCCCTTTTTCCTTTATTCCTACTCCACTCTCAATTCCAAGAAATTATCAATATATCTTTTGGTTCTACTTCCAAAATATGTCCAGAACGAGGACACTTCCTTGTCACCATTACCATCATCTTAGCCTTTAGCCACCATTATCTCTTGCGTGGAGCACCAAAGCAGCCTCTGAACTGATCTCACAGTTCCTCACTTGCCCCTGAAGTCTGTTCTCCACAGAGTAGTTAGATGAAACCTTTAGGAATATAAATCAGATTGAATCACTCCCTGATTAAATCACCACTTGTTTCCCATGGAACTCTTTGTTAAGTCAAAAGCTTTCCCATGGTCACAAAACCCATGTGATCGGCCCTATTTAGCTCTTTGGCCCCTCCCTCACTACATCTCAGTCCCACTGGCTTGCTTCTTATTCCCCCAACAAGCCCAGCTCATTCTGACTACAAAACCCTTGTAGCTTTTCTCTACTTGGATGAGATAAATGCCCAGAGGTAGTACGAGTCTCATCTATGCTCTAAAATTGGAAAGAAAGAAGGAGAGAAGGAAGGAAGGAAGGAAAGAAGGAAGGAAGGAAGGAAGGAAGGAAGGAAGGAAGGAAGGAAGGAAGGAAGGAAAGAATAAGGAGAAGGAGGAGGTGAAGGATTGGAAGAAAGAGGAGGAGGAGGGAGAAAAAAGGAAGGAGAGGGGAAAAGACATACTCTTTTTTTAGTTTTCTATAACATTTCTTTTGAAAATTTCCAATCTTGTCTCTGAGCCAAATGGTGAGAAAGAGGATGTGCAACACAATGGACGATCAAGTAGGGAAAGCATCAGGTAACCTAGTGGTCAGTTTTTTGGTGGCAGTGAGATTGAAAGAACAGATGATCAGAAAAGAATAGAGAATCTGATGTTGACTATCCCAGTTAAGCATAGATAAGGACATTCAAATGTACTCCCCTGAAAAATTCCACACTATGCCAGTTTTCATGTTGAAGTTACAAGTAGCATAAAATGCCAACTCAATGAGATTAAACAATAAGGCAAACTTGTGTCCTCATAACAAGAAGTTTAACTGTAAAGCAGCTCCTGGTTTTGTTATTTCAAAGGCTGATATTACCAGGGACTCGTTCTCTTCTAATCATCCTACTTAACCTCCCTCAGTATAGGCCTTGTCTTCAGGCACATCCTGGTTCTGTGCCACTGGTGGGCTGCAGCAGCTCCAGGCATCCCATCCAACATTCCCACCCCAAAATCCATTGGCAGAAGAGTGACCACCCGGTCTTGTACATGTCTTTTTGTCAAGGAAGCCCTTCTCAGAATCCATCCATCGTACTTCTCCTCACATCTTTTGTCCATAAACAACTTCTCCTAAACAGAAGATTAGCAAGGGTGCTACTTCATTGCTTAAGATTATATAGGGCTTATCCTTGATCTAGGGGTGGGAAAACTCTCCTGAAATATGGATACCTGGACAAAATCAGAATACTGTTAGCAAGGAACAGATAAGAGAATGGATTTTGAGTAGACAACTAATTGGGTCTGCCAGATACACTTTCTGTTATTTTTCAATTCTTGCCTTCCTTCATTTTCACCTAACAAAAGTTAGAGTTGATAGTCCCATTCCCTGAGTGGGCATTTGATGAATGAGTCTAGCTCAGGAGAGCAGTAGGAGTTGGAGGTATAAATCCAGGAGCCCAGGTGCATCAAGATGGCATTTAAAACAGTGAGACTCAATGAGATGAGCTCTGAGTGTGGAAGAAGAAAGTGAAACACTCCAGTGTTTAGAGGCCAGAGATACACAGTGAAACAGCAAACAGGACTGAAAAGGAGTAACCAGAGAGATAAATAGAAAACTAGGCAAGTGATAATGTAGAAGTCAAATGAAAAGATAATTTCAAGAAGCAAGGAGTGATCGACAATGCCACTGATAGTTTAAATATTATGGTTAAATTTTGATGATTGGAGTAATATAAAGGTCATTAGTGCCCTTGACAAAAGAAGTGTGGGTAGAAGTGAGAAAAACATAACGGGTAGATTTGAGAGAGAATGGGAGGGGAGGATTCGGGGACATCAAGTAGAGACAACGCAATTAAGGAGTTTGACAGTGAAAAATGGCAGAAAAATGGCCCAGAAATGGGATATGTAATAGCTGATGGAAATTATTCAGTAGATGGTAGCAGGGAAACTGACTATTTAAGAAGGAGAAGACAGAATTGCTGGGTAATATCCTTGAGTTTTCCAGGGAATGGAATTTCAATTTCACATACAAGTGCAAGGGTTGCCCTTGTCAAGGAGCCAGGGTAGTACATCCGTAATAACAAAGAGAAAGGTGGACCATAAGTTCTCCGATCCAGAATCACTACGATATGCAATGGACACTTGTGGAAGGTCTCTCGAAATTGCTTTTTCTCAAGTAAATTGTAAACGAGTCATTAGCTGAGAGTATGGATGGGGGTAAAGTGATGAGAAATTTGAGGAACGTAACAAAATATGAAATAATTGTCAAGGAATGTGGGAAATAGAATGGACAAAGGGATTATAAGATGGAAAACTTGTTTACTTGGATGTTGCTACATATAGAATTCCACCTTAAAAATAAAGTCTAAAATGAGCTCACCTGGGCTTGTACGTGAGATGGTAATTCAGTGGAGTTACAAGTTTCCAGAAAAACGTGTTTCTGTAGTATCTCAGTAGTTGGGAAACCCTCTCTATGGGAGAGAAAAACTACTGCTACCTTGATCCAAAGTGACCTCCCAAAGATATTTGTTTTAGTCCTAGACAATAGATGTTATTTATGCTAATGAGATAGGTCATGTTAGCAAAATGTATTTCCAACTCTCTTCCCAGGGTGTTCTGACCTTTAATTTTGTCAGGCACCTGTCACATGTCCTTGATAGAGTAGGCTGCTCTGACCACAACCCTGGGGGATAGGTTACCTGGAAACGCACATCAAAGTACCTAAAACTATGGGCTCAGGTGGAATCCTGACTCCACTTCTTTCAACTGGGTTGGGAGTTGAGCCAATGGCTGAACTTCACTGTGCCTGTTTCCCGCAACGTATATAAGGATCCAAATAAGGTTGTTGTGTGTATTGTTGAATAAAATAATGAATTAAAACATTCAGAACAGTGCCAGCACAGGGTAAGTACTCATAAGTAGGAACTATTTTATGTCCCTTGGTCATTGTTCAAGAACTGAGGGGTTCCTGAAACTGGTAACTTGGAAGAAAGGTCAAGGACCGGCCCTGCCTAAATATGAAGATCGTGACTCAGTAGGAGTCATGTAGGTTCTGCTGCTTCTCCTTTAAGTCCAGGGGAAACTATTTTGCTTGGGGCTTTCCACACAGAGCTATTAATTTAATGATAGAAACAATATTGACACTGAGTTAATCATATATGTATATACATAATGGTTTTGGATAGCTCTACTTACAAATGTTGGTATTCTTTAACCTCCATGTGAGAGCATCTCACTGGGTAAGAATTCTCATAATCTAGCTATGCTGGACCAGAAGCTAAGTCTCAGTCTGGGTTGGCTTTGCGGACCTTTGGTTTCCCCAGGTTGCTGGCTCGGTTGGTTGACTTCCTGTCACGCTTTCTCCTGCAGTGTCGGCTTCTGACTTCCTTTCCACTTCAGATGAAATTCACACCTTCAAGGCTTTTTGCAAGACTTACTGCTTCTAGTCTGCCCCTAATTGCCTTTTCTCTTTTTTGTCTTTCCTTCGTGTTATAGTACATTTTGCTTCTTCAGAGTGAAAGACACCTCTCCTCTCTCTCTAGGTCCAGGCAGGAGAACACAACGATTCTCACTTAATCTATTACCCCTAGTCCCACCAACTGAACCAGCTGAAGTATGTTCATGTCCAAGGGTAAATGGCAACGTAGATTAGAAGCCCGCTAGATGCATACGGTGCACCAACCTTCCCAGCATAAAAACTGGAAACTACCTCAGCATCAAAGAAACACAGATACGTCGTGGTCAGTGTTCCTGATTATTGAGGAAGAAACACACAACACCCTAAAACTCCATTTTGTGAAGTCAGGCACCTCAAATCATAGCAGGCAACATTCCTTCACTAGTTTCTGCCCTCAGGCATAGCGAGGGGTAGGCCCAGCCAGGGCTGGCCTGGGGGCGGGCGGGGGGGGGGGGGCCCAGATCACGTGGGAAATGCAATCCAGTGGTGGTCATGAAATCAAGAGGCGAGAATACCGCCATCCCCATTTTGCCAGCCATATGCCAGGCACTGCCCAGGGACAGTTTCCCGGACCTCTGGAAGGGATGCCACGTCGTGAGCGTTACTTGTGTGCAAACTGCCTGACAATTAACGCTGGGACAGCGACGGCTCTTACAGTCCCTAAGGTGACACGTGTCCCTGAAGTTGTCGCCCTCCCTCAGAGCTGGCCTCGCATCTGATAGCAAGACTCATCAAAGAGACAATGAGGATATTAATTACAATTATAAAAATAGTGCCTCACCTTCGTGCCCCCTTTCACAAGCGACACAGCCTCTTTTCACATTAGCTCAATTTACCCTCACAACAGCTCTCAGACAAGGACTCTCGCCTCCACTTTATAAATTAAAAAAAAAAAAAAGCAGGCGGAGGAGGGGGAGTGCCACCAGAAAACTCCCTTGATAGGAGCTGGGATTACAGAGGTGCACGCATTTGTCACAACTCAGCAAAAGGACCCTTAAAATGTATGTATTTTAATGTATCTGCCTTTTTTTTTCACATGGGAAGAAGAATTCGTCAGCAAATCTTTAACTCTAATTTATTATACACGTGCTTAGGTATTTAAGGGGAAGTATACCAATTTCTTCAAAATTGCTTTGATATCCATCAAAAAATAAGATAGATGAATGGATGGATGGAGGAATAGATACGGGACGGGGGAAGTAAAATGTTCATGATAAAAATCCAGGTGGTGGGACTATGCATGTTCACTGTAAAAGTCATTTAGCTTTGCCTTTTGTTGGAAAATTTTCACAATAAAATGTTTTAGGGTGGGGTGGGGAAACAGGCTTAGAAAGATAAAATCCACCTGCAGGTTTGCCTGCGGCTGGACCGAGACCCGAATACTGTTCTTCTGGTTCCGGTTCCCAGGCCTGACAGGGAGGTTTGAGCAGATCGTCCCTGCTCGTGTGTAAAGGCCAGGCCGGCAGTAGGGTGGCAGGTACTCAGTTCTGGTTCACGGTGGCGAGCCGTGCAAAATCCCGGGGCAAACTCTACCATAAAAGGATGCCGTTCAAATAGGGAGTCTGCGCGCTTCAGTCCCCCAGGACTCAGCTCTGGGAGCATTGCCCCTTCGTAGCAGTCCCTCTGGGGTATCTGACATTTATTGTAATGATGCTCAGATACTGCTGCCCCTCTTCAGGGAGTACTTTTCTGAACATGAGGCACTTCACGTGTTCTCCACGGCGACACACCTTCGTCCTCTTAAAAGATCCGAATGTTCCCTGAAGCCCAGTCGGGTGAAGAAAAACTCAAGGTTTACAATATTGTCTCTTTGTAAAGCTACCCAGTGATTACAGAGCGTCAAAGGAGGGTTTGCGTTTGCCGGTATCTTATCTTTCTTGGATGAAATGAGCTGGACCTCTACACTAATACAACTGATTTTCTCGCAGGACACAGACATTCTCTCTGGGACTGCTCGGTGCCAGTGTTCAGGCAATGGCAGCGTCTCGCCCGTGACAGAAGCCATCAATCCTTGTCACAACCTCTTGTCTAACACCCGGGTCTCTCCAACAGACTGGAAACTTCACAAGGGTAGGGC
Organism: Nasua narica; assembly: GCA_028533885.1. Lineage (NCBI taxonomy): Eukaryota > Metazoa > Chordata > Mammalia > Carnivora > Procyonidae > Nasua > Nasua narica. The sequence continues at coordinate 56,183,798 of CM052810.1, forward strand.
CCCCGGAAACTGTCTCGGTCCCTGGATACAGGGCCTGTGGCTTTATTGACAAAAATAACTAATAAAAGAATTAGTTAGTTAATGGGTGAATAAGTAAATCAATGGACTGGTTATGTTAACTGATTTGAAAAAATGTGAACCTTTTGGCAGTGTCCGGCCCCACATTTCTACTGTAATTTTGTTTCTTCTATATCACAGCCCAGACAGATTATGCTCTGCACGGATTGAAAAGCTGACAGGTTTTCTACAAATTTCTTTTTCCATCTTCTAATTACCAGGAATCATTTTTGGTTACCATCCCTCAATTTTCTTTCTTTTTTTTTTTTTTTTAAGATTTTATTTATTTCTTTGAGAGACAGAGAGCGGGCACACTCGAGTGCACACAACTAGGCAGAATGGCAGGCAGAGGGAGAGGAAGAAGCAGGCTCCCCACTGAGCAAGGAGCCCAATGCAGGACTCCATCCCAGGACCCCAGGATCCCAGGATCATGACCTGAACCGAAGGCAGACTCTTAACCAGCTGAGCCACCTAGGTATCCTGACCATCTCTCAATTTTCTAAATATACAGTTACATCCTTTGAGAGAGGATTCTGGCATTTCTCTATTGGCTTACTGTTCTTTCCTGCACTAGTAGTCACAGTATAGGCCACACCAAGATAAGCAGGGGTGGCCTGGGCCCCTTGGTCTTGCTGCTTTCAACTCATCTACTAAATACAATGGTAACTCTTCGATTAAGTATACAGTACCCTATACTATATTGTGTCCACAAATGTGTTTTTTTATTAATAGGTGTTCAGAATTTTATTAGTAAATGGATTTTGAATACAACCGAATTCCTTCTCACTATCTTTTAAGTTAGTGCTCTGTGCTGGACCGTGTTGCTGGCTACTGTGAGGAAGTGGTACGATGGGAACGATAATACCCACCATCCAGAAGGCAGTGAGGATTGATGATAGACATTCAGAACTCCTGGCGGCGGTGCAGGTTAGTGGTGGATGCCTGTGAGAGATTCCCAGTGTCTCCCTTGGATTCTGCTCAGTTCTACTGAGCTGTCTCTTCCCCGTGTGTCTCCACTTATTCTGTTCCCAGTTTCTGGCCCTGTTCAGGTGTTGTATTTGGCATTTCCATTCCCGGTTTGGCATTCTTCTGGGTCCTTGGGTTCCTCATTTTCCTTCATCCCCAACACAGAGTTGGTTCTTTACTAGACTGTGGCTACTGCTCTGGCCTTTCTCGGATTCAGTTCCTGCCTTCATGGTGCATCCAGCAAGTCCCCTGGTCTGTACCCGAAACACTAGCCAGTGTTCAAGTGACATTCTATTCTCTGAGCTCTAACTGACTAGCCTCTTTTTCTTTTTTCATTTAAACATTTTTGGAGTGCCTGGGTGGCTTAGTGGGTTAAGCCTCTGCCTTTGGCTCAGGTCATGATCTCAGGGTACTGGGATCAAGACCCGCATCAGGCTCTCTGTTCAGCGGGGAGCCTCCTTCCCCCTCTCTCTCTGCCTGCCTCTCTGCCTACTTGTGATCTTTCTCTGTCAAATAAATAAAATCTTAAAAAAATCTTTTTTTATTTTTATATACCATTTAAGTAAGAAATTCTTACATTAAGAAGGGAAATATATTTTAGTTCAGATGTATAATTAAAATTATTGGGAATATCTAACAAACTAAAACATTTTCCTAAAAAGCACTGAGCCTAAACATGTGTTAGGGCATCCAAGTACCATGGGATCCAAGTACCATAGGGTCCAATTACCATAGGGTCTAATTATTATGGGAACCCAGATAAGACACAGAAACAACATCACAGTTTAATAACTGGGTGTCCCTCATGTCTGTGGCATACCAGATCCTCTGACTTCCAGAGAGCTATGATTTTTTATATACTCATTGTCACCTTGGGTGATATTTCCTCTAATCCTTACTTCGCATGCGACCAGGAAGTCTTTTTGTTATCCAGGTTCCCAGTGAGACTGCTTACTGTGAACTATTCATCTGACTTCTGTCCCTTTCTGTTTCAATTGACCAATCGTGTCCTTGATCTTTTATGCCTCCTGAGATTCATTCCTGTGTCATTGGCCCTCCGGATGCCAACACCTTTGTTCTGCTTTGCCCACCTGCCTTTGCAGAATTTTACATAATCCTATTGATGGCAATATTTTTTAATTAAACATCTTTGTGTTTTACTGTTATTAAAGTAGTAAAATTTCACTCAATCATATAATAATATTTCTCACCAACTAAATGAATAGCTTTTGCTTGGTTTAAAGCCTTAGTAATTGACATGTCTCCAAAGGCAAAGGAAACAAAAGCAAAAATGAACTTTTGGGACTTCATCAAGATAAAAAGCTTCTGCACAGCAAAGGAAACAGTCCACAAAACAAACAGGCAACCCACAGAATGGGAGAAGATATTCGCAAATGACACTACAGACAAAGGGCTGATATCTAAGAATCTATAAAGAACTTCTCAAACTCAACACTCACAAAACAGATAATCACATCAAAAAATGGGCAGAAGACATGAACAGACACTTCTCCAAAGAAAACATACAAATGGCTAACAGGCACATGAAAAAATGTTCATCATCTTTAGCCATCAGAGAGATTCAAATCAAAACCACACTGAGATACCACCTTACACTGGTTAGAATGGCCAAAATCAACAAGACAGTTAACACAAATGCTAGAGAGGATGTGGAGAAAGGGGAACCCTCTTCCACTGTTGGTGGGAATGCAAGTTAGTGCAGCCACTTTGGAAAACAGTATGGAGATTCCTCAGGAAATTAAAAA
>CM052810.1:56187086-56204899 GCA_028533885.1 Nasua narica
GGTGGGCGAGCCTGGTGGTGGGTATTGAGAAGGGCACATATTGCATGGAGCACTGGGTGTGGTGCATGAACAATCAATCTTGTAACACTGAAAAATTAAAATAAACATATTTGGGGAGAAATAAATAAATAAATAAATAAATAAATAATAAATTTTCTACTATTTTTCACAGGCTTAAACCTTATCATGATAAAATAATAACAGAATATGAATGAAATATGACCTTTCCTGGAACTAAGGGCTTTTAAATTTCTACTTAATTAATTAATCAGATACAGCTAATAAATTCATGTTGAGGCTACTAGATATAAATTGCTAGTGGAACATAAAAGAGGCTAAGAATTACCATACAAGGGCATACAACTATAAAACAGTAGATTTTCGTTTCATTACTTTGTCAATAATTCCGCTGTAGACAAAAATAAAAGTAAAATCCATACCATCCCATCTGAAAAATACTAAATGATACCCCTCTAAAACCTATATGACACATTTGAAATAACTGTTATCAGATAACTAAATATATCCATTACTGCTTTATATGATTGAATAAGCTCTATTTTTTAAAAGTACGTGAGTCATAAGGATTTTATCATAAAATGACTCAGTCTCTTGAAATTCTGAAGTGAGAGTAAGCAATGTCTGTCAATATCTAGACTAAGTCATTTGTTTGATATTTGTGTTTGTGTGTTTCAAAGTAAAGTAACCTTTGAAATTCAGGGAGAATTTTGGAAAGAAAATCTCTGTCTCATTAGAATGCAGCAACTTTGATCAGCCTCTTTCTGATGCACATATTGTTTCTTTGGATGTGTGAAGATCTTAAAGTTAGCTTCAAATTTTAAGCTCAGAGGCATGTGTGTGTGAAGGTGACATAGGAAGTGGGCCTGTTGTTGATGTAATTTAAACTTTAGAAGAGCAATCTTTTTTCTGTGTCCATCTTTATAGGATCGAGGAAGGGGAGAAAAGAGAACAACTTCACTGTTGGTCCCACATTTATTGCCCATTCATCTCTACTGGATTTTCCCCATTTGCCCAACAGATCCCCTTTCCACCCCTTTGCTTCCGTTCTCTGAGTCAGGACATTGAATGCAAGGAGCAACTTCAATGGTCCCCACACTCCCTGCACTAGGGAGATCAGAAGGAAAAGGAAGCATGGAGTTCTTGCTCTCCCCCCAGCTCCTTGCCTGTGAGGTGACCACCTTCGGGGCACCTTCTGTGGACTGGGGCGGTAGAGACTCAGGACGTTGCCAGCCCCATTCACTGGATTCACCACTCCCTGGCAACATCTTAGCATGGAGTCCTTTTCTCTCTCCTCAAATTACTCCATTTGAGTGTCTCATCCATTTCTCCCTGACTGATAAAAACATTATCTTCATTGGGTCATACAAACTCTATCATTTCCGGTCTCCTCCAAATTAATTACAGTGGGGTTCCGTTCTCAGACTCTGCTAAACCGGTAGGTCTTCTAATGAAGAGTTAATGCCTCATTTTTTAAAGTGTAGGAATTTAGAGAGAAATGCCAACTGCCTAAAGACGTGCAATTACCTTCTTTGTCCAAAGTGTAATTAAGCTTTGAATAATCCTCTTCTTTGACGTGTGAAATCATATCTTTTTAACAGAAAAAAAGTCTTAGATTGAGTGCTTTAGACCTGAGTAGAGGTACAGAAGCACTCCAAATTAAGGCTTGAAACCTCTAAAACAGATGGGGGAAAAAGCCTGGATTGTCTTTCTGTTAGTAGTTTTTTGCATTATTATTTCTAATAACAATATTAACAATGATAATGATAATAGATAATAGTCATTGAAAGTTTAGTATATGCCAGGGACTGTTTCAGGTATCTTAGGTCATTAAGCACCCCTAACAAATCTGTGCAGAAAGGATTGCTATTATTCTTTCTTTTTTTTTTATGATTTTATTTGTTTATTTGAGAGAGAGAGAAAGCAAGCATGGTGGGGGGAGGGGCAGAGACAGAGGGACAAGCAGACTCCTTGGGAAAAGCCTGATGCAGGGCTTGATCCCAGGACCCTGAAATCATGACTTGAGCCAAAGTCAGACACTTAACCGAATGAGCCACTCAGGAGCCCCAGGACTGCTAGTATTTATTCTTACTCTACAAGTGAAGAAATAAAATATGCAAGATTAAATAGCTTGCCTAACATGGGTCTGTATGTTGCTACCTTCTGTGGGCTCTAGACTATGCTGAGCAATGATTCCTGCCCAGAAGAATCACATGGACTAGTACTTTTTGGAAATTAAGAACCATTCTTATTCCCACTTCCCTAGTGCTAACCAAATTCCAAAAGTCTGCAGACCTGGCTGAAGGAATCATTGAGTGACACCACTTTCTTGACTTGGAAGTTTGTTCCTTTGAGAACTTCAGCAGAAGATGCTTACACCTCTGAGCATTTCTGTCCACGTGCCCGTGTGTGTGTGTGTGTGTGTGTGTGTGTGTGTTGGAGCTGCGGCTGGCGCATGCGAAAAGTAAAACACACTCTTAGACACCATTTCAAAGTTACACTAATTTTATCTTAGTTGATGTGAAAAAAATCATCTTGCTTAAAACTAACTCTGGCAGCCTATAGGGTTGTTTTACAGTGGCCGTGTGTAAATCTTTTTATCATCCAGGATGTTATTCTCTAAAAGTACCAAAAAAGAATATATTGAGGCTATGGATCTTTAAAAAAAATAAACTGTGAATACATTTTTTTATTTAATTATTTGAGATAGAGACAGTGAGAAAGAGCATGAGAGGGGAGAAGGTCAGAGGGAGAAGCAGACTCCCCGTGGAGCTGGGAGCCCGATGTGGGACTCGATCCCAGGACCCTGGGATCATGACCCAAGCCGAAGACAGTTGCCTAACCAACTGAGCCACCCAGGCACCCACTGTGAATACGTTTTAATATATTCGTGCATTTTACCTGAGTCTGTCAAGTTGTACTCTGTGGTCTGAGGAGAACCGGCCCTTCTGTGGAACCGTGTAAATGTAAATCACCTGCCTTTTCTATCCATCTCAGGCAAACCATGAGCCCAAGAGCTCATGAAAGCTAGAGCGTTACTGGAAGCTCAGCTGTTACTTGAAAGCTCAGCCGCCTGGTGCTGAGGTTCAAACCACACCATCAGAGTCTCTGTTTCTAGAAGAGACTGTCACTGAAATAAATCTTCCCACCAGAAGAGTCTTTGCTAGTACAAAAAAGTAAAAGGAATTAACTCTAGGTTCTTGGTTACTAGTTAAGTCTCAACTAACATACCTATTAGTTTCTAAATCTTTGCTGTTTAATACTTTGTTGTCCAAGTATTAAATAATAACAGTATACTTTGTTTTCATCCCAGAATTTTGGTCACAGTGTAACTTTTAAGACACTTCTTACACAAACACATCCATTATGATTCTACATCCAAAGGACTGTGTGCCTAAAGGGAAGAAAGTCAGGGTATCAGTGAGGATCTTACAGATGATCTACTTTAGAAAGTGAAGTCACTAAAGATAAAATAATTAGCCAGTGTATTAATGGAATACTGTTTCCTCTCATATTAATAACTGCAATTATTTCTTGTTTTCATTATGCCTTCTAAATCTTCTAGTCTTTAGTTTCACTAAACCGACATATGACTAGTGCTTGGAAATCCCAACCTACATCCATATGTGTTACATTTGTGGCCTTTTCACTCTCAAAATTTTACATAATATATCTTGGCTGGAATTAAGATGTAAAGCATCATTTAAACTAATAAATGATTGTTCTTCCTAATTTTCAACAAGCAAGATCTCCAATTAATAATATGTTCATTGTTCTTCTCTATTTAACATTAGTCTCATCTTTAGCCTGGAATAGAGTTAGCTTCTATTCAGAGGTTCCAAATGTGTGAACTCATTTATATTAATAATGCCTCTGTGAGAAGAAAATGTTTCCTTTCATCGACGTGTCACCAATGATAATATAAGAGCCAGAGCTATTAACTTCCCCAAGGTCATGCCAAGATTCCCCGGGCAAGTCTAGGCAGTCAGAACTTATGGTCCCAGGTCCCAATTTATCTCTGATTTTGACAGTAATACCAAGAATGTGTCAGGATTAGATGAATCAAAATCGCCCCTCTTTAGCCCATCACACGTCCTTTGACATTTATCATCGAAAGAATGTGAACCAGAACTTTGTGTGTACTTGGTAAATCTTCGTTGACTGTATGATTTAATTAATTTCTAATTAATTAATTTAATTAAGTAATCCTAATCTCTCTTCAGTACTTCTTGTTCTGCACTTTCACCCTTGTATCCGAAATAGAAGGATGAACAATAGATATTTAATCTGTTTTTGGAGCAAAAAAAAAAAAGAATTCTTTATACAACTTGATGAAATGCAACTGTAGAAAACATCCCTGAAGTCACAAAGTGAATTAGAAGAGTTTCCACCACCATCAAATTGGTGTTTAACTCTAACATGGGCAGAAAAAGAAAGGGAGCCTAGATGAGGGGTTTTAACTATATATGTGAAATGTCTGATACCTTTAAAAAAAAAACCTAGAGATCAGAAACAATATAGTAAATCTGCCAGATTTGATTGATGGGCTCTTTTGGTGTCATATTACTTTCTGAGATTTGAAATATTTCATGTTTTAAATTTTTAGTAAAATAATGTTTCTAAATTTTAGTATTGAAGACACCTTTTAAGGGGAAAAAAATTGCAAAGCTCCAAAATATGTCTGCAGACCCAGTTTGAGAAAAACCAAAATAGAATGCTTTCTGGAAAAAAGCAAATTAAAAACAGCATTTGTTTTTCTTCTGTATGTTTTGGTGACTTATTCCTGAGTTTGGACTTGCAGATACCAGAAATGTGTCCGCATCTAATACCTGTAATTTTGGGGCTTGGCTGCTACCTTATTTTCATCTGCTCTCATCTTGCTGAGGGGTAGGCCCTCAGGTCTTTTTGTGGGTATACAATTAATGTGAGTTTCCTTAATAACCCTAAAAAATTATAAGTATGGGGGCAACTGCATGGCTAAGTCGGTTAAGCATCTAACTCTTGGTTTCAGTTTGGGTCATGATCTTGATGTTGCGGGATTGAGCCCCATGTCGGGCTCCATGGGGATTCTACTTGAGATGCTCCCTATCCCTCTGCACCTCTTCCTCTCTCAAAAAAAATTATATATATATATATATTTATATATATACATATACATTGTATATATAATATAAATATATAAATAAATATATACTTATTTATATATTTATATTAAATAAATTAAATATTAATTAATTAAATTATTAATTAATAAATTAATTATTTAAATTAAGTAGATATGAATATATTTATATTTATTTAATATAATATTAAATATTTAATATATATTATTATATAAATATATTTATATTTATATATTTATTTATATATTATATATAATTATATAATATATATACATATATATATGTATATATATGAAAGGGTATATGGGAACAATGAACCTAACCTCTTGTTGTAGTTGACATTTAGTTGTGATATTTTAGAATTTTCAATATGTAGTTTTAAGAAGAAGAGAGAGAGAAGGACACAAAAAAGGAGAAACAAGAAGGATGGGAGCATAAGGAGCTGGAGGAGGAGAGGAATAAAAAAGAAAATGAAAGAAAAGAAGTCGTAGTGAAAAGGAGCAGAAGGGGAGGAAGAAAGAAAATTTTAAATGTCATTATTTTCAGAAGCCAGAATTTTTTATCATAGGTGAACTCTCTACTGCTCTTTGTACACACACAAGTGTGTCAGAGACTGTTCTATCAGGAATCGCATATAGTCTTGAAAACAAATTTAAAAAATTTACCTACTCGCACGTTTTACTACTTGGACTCCCATTCCTAGAAGAATGTGTGAGATGAAATCAGAATTTGTTACAGTTGTTCTTACCTTAGATAAGTGTATAGGTAGCTATTTCCCCAATTCCAACAAGATTAATAATTTAGTCCCCATTACTGACTATTAAGAATACAAAGCCAGGGGCACCTGGGTGGCTCAGTCGGTTAAGTCTCAGCCTTTGGCTCAGATCATGATCCCAGGGTCTTAGGATCAAGTCTCTCGTCGGGCTCCCTGCTCAATAAAGAGCCTGCTTTCCCCTTTCCTCCTGGCTTGTGCTCTCTCTCTCTCTCGCTATCTCTGTCTCTCTCTCAAATAAATAAATAAATTCTTTTTTAAAAAAAAAGAATACAAAACTAAGTCCCAATAGTTTATATTTGCTTTTGCTTCCTTTGCCTCAGGAGATGTATCTAGAAAGAAGTTGCTACGGCCGAGGTCAAAGATGTTACTGCCTGTGTTCTCCCCTAGGATTTTGGTGGTTTCAGGTCTCAGCAAAGGAAACAGTCAACAAAACTAAAAAGCACCCTATGGAGTGGGAGAAGATATTTGCAAATGACATATCTGATAACGGGTTAATATCAAAAATATATAAAGAACTTATAAAACTCAATACCCCCAAATTGAATAATGCAATTTAAAAATGGGCAAAAGACACGAATAGACATTTTTTCCAAAGAAGATATCCAGATGACCAACAGATGCATGAAAAGATGCTCAACATAGCTGATCTTCAGGGAAATGCAAGTCAAAACTACAAGGAGATATCACTTCACACCTGTCATAATGGCTAAACTCAACATCACAAGAAACAAATGTTGGTGAGGATGTGGACAAAGGGGAGCCTTCTTACACTGTTGGTGGGAATGCAAACGGGTGCAGTCACTGCGGAAAACAGTATGGAGAGTCCTCAAAAAGGTAAAAATAGAGCTTCCCTACTATCCAGCAATCGCACTACTAGGCATTTACCCAAAGAATACAAAAATACTAATTCAAAGGATATTCAATGATAGCCAAATTATGAAAACAGCCCAAGAGTCCATCAACTGAGGAATGCATAAAGAAAATGTGGTATATACACACAATGGAATATTAGCTATAAAAAGAACGAAATCCTACTATTTGCAGTGACACAGATAGAGCTAGAGTGTATTATGCTAAGTGAAATAAGTCAGTCAGAGAAAGACAAATATCATATGATTTCACTTGTATGTGGAATTTAAGAAACAAAACAAACAAGCAAAGAAGAGGAGAGAGAGAGAGAGAGAGAGGCAAACCAAGAAGAGGACTCTTAACTAAAAAGAACAAACTGATGGCTATCAGAAGGGAGGTGGCAGGGGTGGGTGAAATAGGTGATGGGAATAAAGGAGGGCACTTGTGATGAGCACTGGGTGATGTATGGAAGGACTGAATCACTATATTGAACACCTGAAACTAATACCACACTGCATGTTAACTGACTGGAATTTATATAGAAACTAAGGGGTGACTGGCTGGCTCAGTCCATTGAACATGTGACTCTTGATCATAGGGTCAGGAGTTCAAAGCCCCATGTTGGGCATGGAGCCTACTTAAAAAAAAAAAAAAAAAATTTAATTTTAAAGGAACTTAAAGAAAAAAAAAGAACACAAAGCTAATAAAGTTAATGCTCCAAACCCCTTCCAAAACCCTGGTAGAGGACTTGGAGATGTGTTTACATGTCTTATGTTTATGTAAAATTTGTAAAAGGGATTTTTGTATCTATTTTCTTTAAAAGGAACCCCCAAACTTGTATGAGCTCCAGGCCCCACAAAACTTGGATCTGTTGTGTAATAGGTTATTCAAGGAGACTGTCAAATCTGCTTTGGGAAGTTTAAAAAAGAAAATTGTGCAAAATAATTCCAGAAGCCCTTCGTGTGAAGTCCTGCCTGAATATGAGGGGTGGTTAGAAAATTAGTCAGCTTCTCAAGGACTCTTCCAGATTCTCGAGACTAGGACTATTTTTTTTGAAGGTCTTCTAATCAAAAAGCTTATTTGTTATGAAGCAGTTGTTTTAAAACAGGTTTATCTCACTTACAGCTAAAGCTTCATCTTGCACATTTTGAAAGTAGGTAAATAGACAGATACAGATCTCCAAGACAATGGGATGTGTCCCATTTTTTTTTTAATAATTAACTATGCAGTGTTTCAGTCTTCGACATCACATTATAAAACCCCAACCAATGAAAGCCTCTAATCCTGTAAGAGTGTATCAGGTACCCCTGCAGTATATAACTGATGACCTAATACCTGGATTACTATAATCTCAAAAGACCTATGCATGATGAATAATGTAGAAGGTTGGATACTTCCATTTACTTGAATGCTAATAGCATAATAAGCAAGTGAATTTAATATCTCTACAATAACCCTCAAACAATACACTCATTGGTTACACCCTAGGCTTAAACTAATTCACATAACTTTGATGGGCATTGTTTTCAAGATGAGGAAGCTGAGTTCGAGACCAGGGATGGCCAGGAAAGGGCAGTAATGTAACTAACCCTATTTCCCATCCTGTGGCGGACATCAGTAATCCGTCATCGGATTCTCTCCCTGCATTCCGGGCAGCCATTAGCCCCTGCGAGCCAGGGGACACATCGAATAAAACCTGATTAATAAACCAGGTCTATACCCAGAACATATAACAACTAGGGGATACCAAGGAAGCAGGATTAACACCCCTCACCACTCCCACCCACTCGAATCTGTCAGTACTGCTTCCTATTTTGATAACCCATTGTGTATGATGTCATTCTCATAAATACTCTTCTTCACAAAAAATAATCCGTTTATCCAGTTTATGACTAAAACCACTCTCCTTTCCTCTTGACTCTTTGCGGGTGATGATGACTGAGAATCGTGTCTTCATACTTGGCTCTCCCCATGACCTCACGCGGTTGGTGCAAACGTCTCCACTTGCTTCCCTTGGGGCCTGGTGCTCCAGCCGTGGACTTTTGCTTTCTCTGGCTAGCAGCACTGCCTGAAGCCATCTGTCTAAACATGGAATCCCTGAGCCCACATTCCCTCATTGCTCATGTTCTGCTCCTCTCGACCGTCTGCGGCTTTGGGCTTGGCAAACATGGGAGAAACTACTCAGGGCTTTACCTGTATGTCTGAATAATAGTTAACCACGGAAAATGAGATGTTTCATAACAAGGGGGCTTTTCATCTTCTTTGAGGAGGCTTTCCTTTCGTCACCTTCTGCTCTCAGAGAAACAGGCGAAGACACAGAGAAAGAAATAGATTATTTTGAAGGGGGATCAAATTAAATAATGGTGATGGATAGGTAAGTCTTTTTTTTAGTTTAAAAAAAAAGCTTATGGAAAGTACTCAGTACTACAAAATGGCGGGTGGGGAGTGGAGGCCCCAGTCACCTTGAAGCTTGTCCCAGCACAGAGTCAAGGGCTCATCCTCAGCTGTCTGGGGACATGTTTTGTAACACTGTAAACTTTCCTCCATACTTGCCAGCAAGAATTTTGAAAAATACCTATTTTTTCCCATTCTGATGAATTTAGGTTTACATATAGAACAGTGGTCCCTAATGAACTCAACCTACTAACTAACTAATTCAAAAATAAGAGGGAAAGGCCAGAGCCACTGCCCTTCCCTTCCACTGCTCTTCCTATGCTAACATCTAAACTTTGGACATGGGTACAGAATGTTAGGAATCTGGGTGAGGAAGCCACCTGGGGTATAAAGTGTGGCCTAACTGGATTTGAACCTAACCCTGCCCTTCCCCCATATCACCTCAACCCTCACAATTGAGTGAAAAAACCAGCATATAAGAACATGTTTACCTGGGGCGCCTGGGTGGCTCAGTGGGTTAAAGCCTCTGCCTTCGGCTCAGGTCATGATCTCAGGGTCCTGGGATCGAGCCCCACATTGGGCTTTTCTGTTTGGTGGGGAGCCTGCTTCCCCCTCTCTCTCTGCCTGCCTCTCTGTCTACTTGTGATCTCTCTCTCTGTCAAATAAATAAATAAAATCTTTAAAAAAAAATACGTTTGCCTTCAGAAGGCAATCTGCCATTCAGATTAATGCCCGAGACGCACACACGATGCTAAGAGCACGTGGTGGAGAGTAACATTCTGATCAGAGACTTCTGACCCTCACTTGGCCCTGATGAGGACTCAGATGCAGGGGACTCCTAACACAGGGATCAGAAGCAAAGTTCTCTCTGCTTACAATATCACGCAATTCCCAGGGCAGCCACCCCTGCCCAAGTTAATGGTCTGGTAAGGGTTTTAAGGTTTGTACAACTTCAGCCCAAAGAACACCTTGATTATATAGCTCCTGTAAAAAAGTTAAAAGGAATGTCAATTCAGCAAACTCATCCGACAGAAAAGCACCAGTTACTCGAGCAGAAATCCAGCCTGAGTAACCATCCTTCTATCACGCTTTACAGAGGCCATGAGAGAAGCAAAAAATATTTCCTTTCAAAACTTAAAGTATCTTGGTAATCAACATCTGGTTAGTTCGCCAGGAAAAAACATATAAATTGGAAAAAGCCTTTAAATAATACTTTATTTAAGAATAAAGTACTAAATTGTAGTAGTGAATTTTCTTGGCAATCTTTTCTTTTTTAAATGCATCAACACAGTAAGAAAAGGAATCATAAAAATAAACTGGTAAAAAAAATCATTTTATTATTATAACTGAGTATTATCATTATAAAACTCCTAAATCACGAAGGTCTCCTGTCAATTTGTTTTCTTTCCAGGACGTGGAGGAAAATGATAGCCCGTGGTGGGACCTGCAGGCTAAGCCCAGAACCGAAAAAAGCAGCATATTTGTATGAAAGGGGAAGCACGATAAACCCATAACACTGAAAAATGAAAGTACCTCGTTCTAGAAATTTTGCTTTCCCATGCTGACATCACTGGGAAGCAATTCTTTGCTCATTCTCCCTTCCACGTTCTCAGTTGGTACCTTTGGACTGGCAGTATTTATTTTCACTGTAGGACTTGAAAAATAAAGGAGCGTATGTATGTCCTGTGTGTGAATGGAAGAAGGGTGGCGGAATGCAGTCATTAGAATGGCCGAAGCCCTCGCGAGGGCTAGGCAAGTGGCAGAACCAAGGCTCAGGTCCCAGCCTGCGGGAGCAGCCATGCCACCGCCAATTAGGTTCACCCAAACTTTCAGTCAGTTGATTCAGCTGCAGTTGTTTAGACATGGTCTTTCCCCACAGCAGGGACCAGCCCGGAGCTCTTTCTCCACGGCTGGAATGACCAGTAGCAAAGCCACTCATGCAGACCACGCCCTGAGTCTAGAAAGAGCCCGTGATCACAGGCTTAAATTAGGGGTTGAACTGATGCAGTGTTTCTTTTTCCAAAGTGGAAAGACTGAATAACCTGTGTTTGTTGTTTTGCTATTTTCGGTACAGGGGAATGTTCAATACTCAGTTGATTTCACAACTTTTTGCACATGTTGATACAATAGAAGCATTTATATGAAAACTATTTTTTTTTTAAATAAAAGATCCCCACCCCCTACCCCGTCCAGTACTGACCGCTGGTCGCTGGGACTTTCCCACATTTTTTGAGCTGCGTATCTCCTCCCAACCCCACCAGCATGTTACGCATGGTTCTTCCAAACCTTCCTGCTCAAAAGTCTCCAGGCCCAAGGCTTGTCCCTGAGGGACCTCACTCAGAACACTCTTTAGGTGAGCCGCTTACAAGTCCACCTGGCATCTTCCGGCTCTCAGACCTCCACTGATTGTGCAGGAAACTCAGGTAGAGTCTAACCTGACCTCTCCAGTTGGACAAACGGATGGATCAATGACAATCTTCGCTCAGCTTCCTCCTCCGGCAACTTTTCTTTCCTTCCTCCTGTCCCTAACCTCCAACAGTCAAGCAGATTCTTCTGCTTCTGCTGTGCGAACAACCTTGACTGTGACCATATTTGAGAGGCTCCTTGCAATGTGGTCACACAGCTCCGGCTTCGCCTTGGCATCCCCCATCGGGTGCAATTCTGCCTTTCACCCTCTCATCTCCAATCATGAGTATAGGTCATGCCAGAAATAGGCCTGGAAACTTTAGAAGATCACCTAAAATTAATATTACCCTAGAACATCAGTATCTGATTAATCAAGAATATAACATCAGATAAAGTTAAAATTTTAAAGAGAAATTACAGTTGATGCTTCCTTTTCGTTACTATGGCTTTGCTATCAGTGAAAAAAAAAATCTCCTCAAAGAGCTAATGTTGACTTTTTCCTAGCATGGCAAATGGTATACTTTTTAGTGTTTATTTGATGATATGTTCCAGGATGTTTGACTCAAAAACAGTGGAAGAGATGTCACAGGATATTATCTGAGCTACTATCAACCAAATGGTGTGTTGAATTGCTAAATCTTAGAAAGAAAAGAAAAGGAACAAACATGTTTTGATCTTTTTTGGGTACCTGGCACTAGGCTGTAAGAGTGAGTCGGGACTTAAATTGCTCGGAATGATCTACTCTTGCCTCCTCTCAATCTATCCCACCTTAGATCCAATTTTCTCCAATGTCGCTTCTCTCCACTGTCACTGCCGCCATTCTCCTTCACCATTTTCCTCTGGATTCCTTCCACAGCCACCCACTGACCTCCCCACTTCCATTTCCGTCCTCCTCTCATCTGTTGTTCACACCTGGCTTTCTAAAATACCTCAGCACCTGACATGCTGCTCATTTTTCCAGGTGCTCTGTCCCTATTACTCCCAAAGGACACCTGGTTTCTCCTCATTCTTCAGGTCTTAGTTTAAATGTCACCACCCTCCCTGAATAGGTTGTCCCTATGATTCTGTCTTCTTGCTCTTTCCTTATTACTTATTTGTTTGCTTCCCCAGCAAAGTGTCTGCCTCCCTCTATAGGCTGGAAACTTCTCAGGGCAGAGAGCATGCTTGTTTCCTCACCAGTGGGGACCCCAAATCTAACATACCAGTCGGTATGTACCAGGTACTCAATCAATGTGGGTTGGATGAATGATAAAGAGGAACCTGACTTGGATGTTGTTGGTAGAAAGGAGCTGGCATTCAGAGGTTAAGGCATCATAATTATGTTGGTAAACAGGCAAAGATGAAGATGAAATACTATAAGAGAAAGAGAAGTGGGAAAGTGTGTGAGGGCACCGGGAGCAGACCAAAACACAGCTGACTTGGGCGAGGAGCACCGCGAGGCAATCTGAAGAAAGTAGGCCAGGTGTGGGGGGTAATGTTGCTGCCTTGCTCCCCACCTTCTGGACTGGCACATATTTCTTAAACAGGGACATCAACTAGGACCTTACGGAAGCTCCAGGTCAAGTCCCAGAGAGAATGCCACAGCCTATTTGCAGAAGCATGTGCCCCGAGTGCACGCTGTCACACATTTTGAGACATTTCACACCCACAGGATATCCTATACATTCAAAAGAGGTGTCCCTTATATCCCTCAAGGGGGGCTGCTCCTTAAGAGCTTAATAAAGAAGATCTGAAAAGAACATTTGGAAAGCTCTTCAGAATGCAAATACCTACAATCAGACGGTGACATGAGAAGAGTAGCCCCCGGGAGCGGTGGTGATATGTAACCCAGCCATTTACTAGAAGTCTGGAGTTGGAGGTGGGAACCAGCTAGGAGCTCGAGGTGTCACTGAGCTCCCATTTAATTCTCTACTTCTGTTACTAACCTGGAATTACAACACCGGGGCAGAAGGACACCCTGTCTATTAAAAGTCTCCAGAGAGGAATAAATCACAGTGTTTATGCTAAATCTGATCTTTGTCACGGGATCTCCAGCCCTATTTCAACACATTAATCCTCTAGTAAGAAAGCCAGGTGGATGGGACACAATCCTTGTATTCACAAGTGTTTCAGATCACGGCTCAGTGTTTGCTGATTTGATTAAATGTTATCTCACACCCCAGAGACTTGGTACGGATGGTGGTTAGGAAAATGAGACTGGGGTACTGGTGTTGGGTTGAGCTTCTTAGGCCGAGGGAAAGTCCTTGACCCAGGAAAAGAAAAGCTAACAATAAAATTGCCATGGAACAATCTTGGCCTTTATCCCTTTGATAAGAAAGGGCAGGTATGGGAGAGTAATGTTGGCTTAGTTCCCAAAATGTTTAGTAAGATCCCAAGGAGAATGGTATTGGAATTTTAAGTACAGCATTGTGTGAATTGTTCACCTGTAGGAAATTGTAGACATATCCAGCAATACCTACATTCTTTACCCCTTTCAGCCAGCTGACTAATGGCTTACCATTTTATTCTAATATGTCAGGACAAGGGTGTGCCAGTGTGCAGCACAATAAAGTCCACGCCCCAAAGATCTGGAGGGTCTGATCCAGAGAGTTATGTGAAGAATACTAAAAAAACAAAACAAAAAAAAACAAAAAAAAACCTGCCAGTAATTAAGGATTAGGCTTTAACATTTAAGATGATGCATTCTTGTAACCTTCTTAGAGCCAGACCAGTGATTCAGTTTAAATAAGAGGGCTAAGAAGGCACAGGGAAGGGCTTGGAAGAACATGGAAGATGCATTCTCTAGAGAGATGATTCTGGCCAAATAAGCCACATCTCTATTCCCAAAGTTCTGATTCAATATCACAGATTGGAAATAGGAGCATCATACTTGACCTCAGAAAAAATTACTCTCTAAATGCTCAGTTTCCAAGCCTAGTATCCACAGGGGGCAAGATTGATTCCTTCTCAACCTCTGAGGGCCACAAAGCAGAACTGAGGTAAAGGTATCCCTCTTCATGTATAAACCATTAACTGGGATAGGGTCTTCCCATGGGCTGTACGTGGCTCATCTCTACCCATGCAACTCTCATTCCATTAGAGATGCACAAAAGACTTAGATGGTCTTTCAAGAGGCATGTACTTCTCTGCTGGTTCCCACCCAGGCACCTTCACAATTTTCTTCCATAGCCCAATAAGTTTGCAACAGCTCCCATCTCAACAACTCTGGCTATGACATATTACAAAAATGTATTGATAAAAAGAACATTAACGAATACGACATACCCTGAGGCTGATGCATGACAGTAGATTAAGGTCCCAGAATTTATTAAGTTCTCACAATGAACATTATCTAATGTCACTTAATCTCTTAGCAAACATTGCTGGCAGAAGTCTCAGTTTCTCTCCATAGAAGGCCAGTGATTACAGCTCTACTTAGAGAGGCCACAGCTCTCAGGAAATGGTACCAGAGCAGGGAGTCCCTTCCCTAAATGGTGAGCAGCTAATTGGTAGAGAAAAGTATACCCTCTGTGTACAACTGGCTGCCTCCTCACACGGAGGAACTTAGGCAGGAGGGGGTGATTATAAAAACATCTGTTTCCTGAAGAAATTAAAAATAGAGCTACCCTATGACCCTGCAATTGCACTACTGGGTATTTACCCCAAAGATACTGATGTAGTGCAAAGAAGGGCCACATGTACCCCAGTGTTCATAGCAGCAATGGCCACAATCGCCAAACTGTGGAAAGAGCCAAGATGCCCTTCAACAGACAAATGGATAAAGAAGATATGGTCTATGTATACAATGGAATATTATGCCTCCATTAGAAAGGATGAATACCCAACATTTATATCAACATGGACAGGACTGGAAGAGATTATGCTGAGTGAAATAAGTCAAGCAGAGAGAGTTACCATATGGTTTCACTTACGTGTGGAGCATAAGGAAAAATATGGAGGACACTGGGAGAAGGAAAGGAAGAGTGAATTGGGAGAAAATAGAGGGTGAGACAAAACATGAACAACTGTGGACTCTGAGAAACAAACTGAGGGTTTTGGAGGGGAGGGGGGTGGTGGGTTGGGTGAGCCTGGTGGTGGGTATTGAGGAGGGCACATATTACATGGAGTACTGGGTGTGGTGCATGAACAATGAATCTTGGAACACTGAAAAAATAAAATTAAAATAAAAAAAAATAGCATCTGTTTCCTCCATCTTTGAAAGCATGGGGCAAATGTTATCTGATGTGGGTAATAGGATAGATAATCCCACTACATAGGTTATCTAGTGAAGTTCCAAACACAGGCTGCCTTGAACTTGGCCCTTAGACCTCTCCAGTGCTAAGAGAAATAGGGGAATGGGCAGCAATCAGGACATTAACAATTGGCATATGACTGATCATCCTTCCATGATACCTATTTTTAATTGCCTATATGTATTCATTTGCCCCAATCAGGTTTTTAAATTAACTTTGTGGGTGGGACACAGGCTCTGCTTTTTAGGAAAAATTTCCAAATTAACAATAGCTCAATTAATTCAGTTACACTAGTGTCAGCTCACAGATTGTAGGATTCCTGCCTTGATTCATGCAATCCCTATTTATGTCAGAGAGGTACAAGAGATATACATTGTCTTTTAAGAGACATTTCTATTGGTTCCCACCTAAGCACCCTCAAAAAAAAAATCCTCCCATAAATCTTTAAGTTACTTCTGCTTTCTGAAAGGTCATTTTATCTATTCTCTTCTCCAATCTCTGTATCTGGCCATTTTGGTTTTTCCACCACTTTGGCAATAAAACCAAGGTTCTCTTCATGCCCCAACTCTCAATGCTACAATTAAGGCCTTCAAACAATTATGCATAGTAACAGAAGGTCTTCTGTTTTTAAAGTAAATTGCACGTCTGAAGCAACACCCAAGTATCTCTAATTAGCGTGTCCCCTTTTTATGTTGGTACCTGTCCCCAGTCTCCTGCTAGGGTTCTCCTCCACACAACAGCCTCCTCCCTTAAGGAGAACCTCAAAACAACCGTCTTTCTAGTAGGTTAATTCAGATATAAAGCGACAGCCGGATAATTTTTTTCAACTCAGTCTCCCAAGTTTCTCTCAGTCTTACTCAATTTTTCCTTAATCTTATGCAGAATTCCCCCCTGAAGAGGACTGTCTATCTTCCACTATCATCTTGGTAAGATGGACCTATGTGCTTCTTGAAATGTCATGTAAACAAAAAGCACTACATGCAAAACTGTTTGAAGAAAAGCAGGGTATAATATAATACAGTGGTAGTGGTTTCTAAACCTAGTCAATATCACTTGGGAAGTTTGTAAAGATGGATATTCCTGGCTTTTATCCCACAAGATTCTGATTAAGTAGGTCTGAGATATGGTCAAGGAGTCTGTATTCTTACAACAATTCTCCCCCAGTAATTCTGACTATTAGCTGAGCTTGGGATCCAACCTAAGGTATTATCATAATTTCTACAGTAAAAACTGACTTTTGGGGGGCTTTGTTTCATTTTTCAAAACTTTCTATTTTGAGATAATCCTAGATTGTTGCGGGAAATGCAAAGGGATTACATATATCCTTCACCTAGCTTCTCTCAACAATAATGTCTAGCAAATCATAGAACGATATCACAACCAGGATATTTTTTTTTTAAAGATTTTATTTATTTGAGATAGAGACAGTGAGAGAGACCATGAGAGGGGAGAAGGTCAGAGGGAGAAGCAGACTCCCTGCGGAGCCGGGAGCCTGATGTGGGACTCGATCCCAGGACTCTGGGATCATGACCTGAGCCAAAGGCAGTCGCCCAACCGACTGAGCCACCCAGGCGCCCACAACCAGGATATTAACATTGATACAATCTGTCTATCTTTTTCAAATTTGCCCAATTTTCTTTATACTTGTGTGTGTGTGTGTGCGTGTGTGTGTGTGTATTTAGGTCTTCTTTGCCTATGTGTAGGTTTATGTTTGCAGCACCATAATCAAGATACAGAGTACTTCTAATATGACAGATGTTGCCCTTTTATAGCTACCCTCTTCCTGGCAACCATCAATCTATTTTCCCATTCTATAATTTTTTCATTTAAACAATATTTTATAAATCAAATCAAAGAGTATATGTGATAGGCTGAATAATGGTTTTGTGAAGATATCCACATCCTAATTCCTTAAAACTATGAATACATCACCCTACATGGTAAAAGATACTCTGCAGATATGAATATGTTCAGGGTCTTAAGAGAGGGAGATTGTGGTATCTGTGTAGCTCAGTC
>CM052810.1:56205399-56281721 GCA_028533885.1 Nasua narica
CTTTGATTCCCATAATTGAAACCAGCCCCATCAGGCATGATTTATGCCGTCCTTGTTTTGTAGACAAGGAAGTATGGGCCAGCTATGGAGTTAGCTTTTCAATCTGCATGGGCCTAGGACTTTTAAGTGCATCTTCTTCCTTCTTCCATCAAAGGGGTCCCAGGGCATCAAAAGCCATGTTCATTTAAGTAGGAGACAGACCTAGGCTCTGGGGCTCTCAGGGTGACATCAGTGAGCCAAGGGCTGAGTCCTCAGAGTCATGACAAAAACAGAAACAAAACTCCTGACTTTTAGTCTGCCAATCTAACCACCAGACCGCATTTCCTCCTTTTAATTTCCACTCTGGCCTTCACATAATTACATCAATGCTTCACTGTGTTTATGACACATGGCACGGATTGGAGAGCTGATGTGAAATGCTCCGCCTGAGAAGGCAAATGACTTTGAACAATTGTTTCATTTGGACTGAAAGGTGATCTTAAGCACCCTGAATTCAGGTTCATCTGTGAGGAAGGCTCCAGGGCTATAGCCCAGAACTCAAGGGCCAGGAGACCACAAGAACCAACAAGGATTTAGAAATCTGTCGGGACGACCTTTATTTCTCTTTATTTCAGATTCCTACCCCATCCACCCATGTGATCCGTGTGTGTGTGTGTGTGTGTGTGTGTGTGTGTGTGTGTATGTGTTTCTTCTGACTGGAATCTATGTGAAGATAACAATAGCCCCAGAAAGGTAGCCACCACAGGCCTATCCACTGGAAAAGACTGACTTTCCCTCTGCCCACGACTCTCAGGGAAAGGATTATGGCTTCTATGGCTTCACTGCTTTCTTAGCTGACCCACCCGGAGACCACATATTGGGGCCTGGGAGTAGGAACTTTGTGTACAGAAAGATTTTGAGGAACTATTAAAGGGTAAGGTGGGAAGAAATTCAGTAAGTGCTGCACAAATAAATAGTTGGATACTAATGCATTTTTCCATTAGAAATAAAAAACTGGAACTAGAAATCCCCTATCTATTAAGCCAGTTTGTTTACGAGGCATCGAGGCTGAGTTTTACCACGCTGTCAAATTTTTCACATCTTGACTCACAACCCGACAGACTGGTCGCAGTTTTGTTTCTGCCTTAAAATTGCAATACTTGAAAAATCCGAATATTAAGATTTTAAGCAACTTGGCTCAGGAAGTACAAATTTAGAGATCTGATAAAACTCTGGCACCTAAGAAAAGTGAAAGACTAATTGACAATTATCACAAAACAGGGGCTTGCAGTCTTCCTTTCAAGACTGTGTGACCTAAAATAAATCATTTAACCTTCCTGGTTCTTCATTCCTTTACTTATGAAATGAAAAAAATGGCACCTACCTTGTTACCTGATTTGTCTTCTAGTATTTTTGTATATATCGAATGTAAAGAAAAAATGCTTTGTAAACCATAGAGCTCTCTAGAAACATAAGATACTGCAAATCCTGTTTGTCCTGAGATTCATGTTTCTGAAAATAAAAATAACGATCCTATACCATTAACTTGTGTTTATTTATTTTAATACAAGGAGAAAAAATAATTTATGTAAATATCCAGACTGATTTTTACAAGACCCCTTTCAGGTTTTTGGGGCAGAAAATATTGTCATCACTTTGTTGGGGACAAAAATGAGGACCAAATAAAACTACTTGCCAAATGTCACATGAAAAGTCATGGAACAAGACCTTTGGGCTAGGATATGATGTTAAAGAAACCGGTGTCAAAACGCTAGCCCAGGTTGCCATCCTATTTACATTACAGGGGAAAGGTGTTTGTTAGCATCAAACATTCCAGGATAATGACCTTTGAGCCATTTCTTCTGGAAGCTGGAAGCGCTGAGTTGGACAGCAGCTTCCAGAACTTTATTGCTGCCCTCGTCCTATTTCCACCTAACAAACGGAAAGCACCGTTAGATGCAGTAGTTCGGGCCCTCTCTAGGCTGACTGCAGGATCCTTACAGCTCTGCAGCCCTCCGGAGACCAAGCAAAAGACTCCAGCTCCTAGGATTTAATTGCACGCTTGGAGTCAAAATGTTCCCTTGGGCGCTTTCAGGTTCCTCCCAGTTGGCACAAAGATTCCCGAGAGGCGGGAAACAGCAATGTACCTCCCTATCGCCTACATTTTATGGGGTGAGGAATTTGATTTCTGAGAGAGAAGCACCCATTAGATAAGAGTGTTTTTGCCTATATTCTCTTAACAGACGAGAAGAATCACAGAAAACTTCTACAAATACCTCCTCAGAGACCAAAAATCTACTATTTTAACACGCCTTAAAAGTGAGACTAACTTCAACTCCCTGCCTCGGAGAGTATTGCTGAAACCTAAAGCGGATTTTCCTGAAGATTTACTCCATCTTGTTTGTCCTCAGTCTTGGTGAGTGGCCCTTGTTTATTGCCCTTCGCTTTAATAACTGAAATAGCTCTCAGAAGGTCTGAAACTGGAAAAACCAAAAGCCATTTCATGGCAATGGCATTATTAAAAGCATCTCTTGTTATTTCTTTATTAGGGTGCATCTTACAATGAAAATACCCAAAGAATCAGCCTGTGTCCATTTATTATCAACACAGGTATCCCAGATTGATTCTGCTGTGTTAGTTTAATTGGAACATTATTGAGAAATGCAGGTTTCCAATGAGAAGGGATTGAAAGTCAAGATAAATCACCCCAAATAACATATGGCTTTTTCCTATGAAGATCATAAGCAATTTGTATGCCATTTGTTTTCCAAGGACAGGCATTTTTTGGTATTAAACTGAAATCTAAAGTAAGGTACATTGATTTACAGGAAATTGTCCCTTTACACACAAATCCATCATTTACAAATACTATTTCAGGGGGCCAGCTTGAAGGAAGGCTTACATTTTTTTGAGCCAAGTATGTCATCAACCCATGTCAGTATCTGTTTATAAACAGTTTTTCTCAATCTGAGGATCCAAAGTTCACAAAAATGTTTGTTTTAAATCATTTCAAATAAGCAGCATAAAATCAGGGTTAGGGCTCACTTCCAGGGAAAGTTGTCTTCACTTACAGTTCACAGAAAAAGAGAACGGTGCATGGGAGCGGTTAGGGGATAAAGCAGTAGTCAATTAGGAGGTAGTGCCATTTTCCTAGGACATGGGGTCGGTGTTTTCTTTCTCAAGCTAAACACATAAGTACACAAAAATGATGTGTGTCCTGGTCTCCTTTATTGTGAAAACTTTTGAAGGTCCCCCAGAATTTTCCATGTGCAACTCTGAGCTTACAGCCAGCCCTTTTATTACCTAGTATAATTTATTTGCAGATCTTAAAATGTCCATATGTCATGGAAGGTCTGAGCCTTTGGTGAAAGGTCCCGAGATGTGTCCAAGAACTACTTTTCCAGGGCCCAGTGCCTGCGCTCTTGATTTATGGGTGATGCACCCCCAGAGTTAAGTCACGAGCACCGCCAGGTGTTGGGACAGGACCCCGCCGCACTGCCTTTCAGTTTCATGTCAAACAAGATGAGCGATGGAGTCAGGACACTCTCTATTTTTAATTCTTCCCATCTAAGGCCTTATTGCTTTGGTGTTCTTTTAGGAAAGGGACTCAAAGAGCTTGGAAAAGGTGTTGAGAACATAAAGATGTGGGAGAATATGTTCATCTTCCCAGGTTGGGTCGACCTGCTGTACCTCCTGCTGAATGTGGTATTTTCAGTGCAGAAAAAGGCACTGTGGCGGGAAGAGGAGGGGAAATCTGTTTTGCTCTCTGTGAGGTCTGTCCTCTTGAGTTTCGAAGAAAAAGACTCAGTATCCAGTACATGTGTACTTCAGACAAGCCCGATGCCTTGCCGGAGCCACAAATCAGCCAGGTGCAATCGAGAAAACAACATTTTTGAGATTCCATGGAAGATGGTCATGCTAGGGATGGCACTTCCTAGTATGTGACCAAGACGCCTGTGAATTTGCTGGGTCTGAGCAGCTGCTGAAATGGAAAGAAGGAATAACACAGCCTCAATTCTCAGTGCTCAGTTTCCATTCACGCTACCTTGAAAACAAGGCCTGATCTGGGTTGGTGCCCAAATCAGTGATTTATGACATCTTGCTGCCCTGCGTCCTATCTCCATCCAGCATTGGAAATGCAGGTACTGTCCTAGGCAGAGGAAGGTGCTTTGGAGCCTTTGCTTTAGAGTACAAAGAACACGCTCCCGACCCCATCCTCTACCCAGCCCGCTGCCCCCTCTACCAGAGACAGGACAAGCACGAGGGAGACATGTCCCCCTCAGCCACCCCATCTACTTTCCCCAAATGCCTCCATCACATCACGCCTCCGCCCATGGCTCCAGCAGCAGCAAGGAAACATCTGCTTTGTTCTGAGGTCCCCTGCAGACACACTGCATGGTTCCGAGCCACGACTCCCTGTGTTTTACCTAGTCCCACACTCCACCCCGCCCCTGTCTCATCCTGCGTATTCTGAAACCACGTTAAGAACTGCTAATAAAGGGGCGCCTGGGTGGCTCAGTGGGTTAAAGCCTCTGCCTTCGGCTCAGGTCATGATCTCAGGGTCCTGGGACTGAGCCCCGCATCGGGCTCTCTGATCAGCGGGGAGCCTGCTCCCCCCTCTCTCCCTGCCTGCCTCTGCCTATTTGTGATCTCTCTCTGTCAAATAAAAAAATAAATCTTAAAAAAAAAAAAAGGAACTGCTAATTAAGACCGCGTCCATGAGAAGCAACCAGATAACCATTCAGGCTTAACTGTCTGTGCAATTCAAACAATCTATTTGGCTGGGGAGGGGAGACGGCAGGCTTTTTTTGCTTGTCTTAGGTTTCGTTTTTTTACTCTAACGAGGTTTGTTTTCTGTTGTTTTTTGAGACTGCATTTGCATCTATCCCATATATTCCACTTCCCTTGTACCTTTTGCTTCTCCTCACCTTTTGTGACTATGTTGCCTTTTGTTTCGGACAGACATACATTTCTCTTTGGCTCCTTTGATCCATTTCCACTGCCACCGGCAATCCTTTTTCCTGACCTTGTGAATTCCGTAATTTGTAACCTATGGCCCATCCATGGAGGTTTTCAGTGCAAACCTGAGGTTGACTTACAGAGATTCCCAGAGGCCCTATCTGACCACCCACACCTCCGAGGTATCCTACGCCCCAGGCTCCTCTTCCACACAATCCTGTTTTCTTGCTTTATCTATTCGCTTCCTTTTTGGGGGGTGGGACACTACAGGTTGGGGTCTTGCATTCTTTCATTTCAAGCCTCATGTACTTTAATTCGCTAGCTAACTGATCTTTACTCTGGCCTGGAATGTCTTCCGATGGCTCCATTGGTCTCTTCCAAGCGTCTTTGATACATTCCGCTAGGAAGACACCCTGGGAGGTAAATCAGTTTCTATTTCTTTCATTTCACAAATGGGGAGACTGAAAGCAGAGAGAAACTGAGTGTGGAGCATGGAGCTCGAGGTAAGCAGTGATTCAGATGCCCAGCCCTTGCTTCTAGCCGCTCTCACTACGAGGTAGCTCTCTTCGTTCATTGCCAAGTCCTCCGTGGGGCTCCAGTGACTAATACAGTGCACTGCTCACAAGGTCTCATTGTATGCTCGACGGGAACCTTCCCTGTGTAGCCCAGATTCTTTCCACTTTTTATAGTGGCAGATGCTGTATTCCAAGGGTATCTGAAGACTCTCCGTCAATGTACACGGTTATGCTGGGACCTCCTTTGGGTTCAGATAAAATTGTTCTTTAATTGGTCTTAGATGGTTACTGTTTCACCATCCCTGACCTCCTGCCTCCCCTTCCAGATCCCCGAGAGCCAAGAAAGCATATGATCACTTCTGCATGTCATTTCTTTATTTAACCTTCCTGCCAATCACACACTTAGAATCCGTTTCAGGTCATGACAGAAAATTTAACTACAGCGATTAGCCACAGCTCATCAAGAGCTGCAAGAACCTGCTGGAATTTTCCTCAGAAATCAATGCACTCAACTGTGACATGCTGATTGAGATAATGAGCTGCAAGATGAAAATTAAGGAATAATAGAATGGATATCTTTTTTCCCCTCCTGCTAAGATGCAAGAGAAAAGCAAAATGAAAAAAAAAAAAAAAAAAGAAGGCAGAGGAAGCTAGGAACTAAAGCTGATTTTCTAAAACATTCCTTGTTTAATTTTTCCCACCTAAATCTGCCTTAAGTCCACTACTATCCAAGGCATTTGCAGATTTCCAGCAGTTGTGGCTTTCAGGCTGAGGAATGTCTTTGGAAGAATGTAACTTGAATTTGTCTGAGGTTGTGTGAGTCTTAAGAGCCACAATGCCAACAGCTTTTCTCCAAATCCCTTTTCCTTTTACCCCTCCTCTTCTCAAGGATCGACTTTAATATTAGCTTTTGTTTGGCACCGGTACTGTGTATTGGATGTCTGAGCTTTAGTCGCTGGCACGCAGACACGGCCCACAGTGCCCATTTGCCATTGTCCCCCTGGAATTCCAGAGGCATCTGGGCCACCTGGCCCTGCTGCTCTCTCAGGGGAAGCGCGACCTCCACCCAGGGGATCCGGTGTGTGGAAGCCAGTTCTCACGGCTTCTCGTCCCAGCCCGGCCCCCCTTCTCCCAAAGCACGATGGAGTGGGGGTGAGGCACAGGACTGCCAGGGAGATTTCGTTCTCTGAAGTCCCAGCCCATCTCTTAGGGAGAACAACATAAGTGGCAATCATTGCACCATGAACTTCAGTTATGAGATCGTAAGATTGCAGTAGAGACTCCGGGGGACGGCACGTGGGCGCGTCACGTGCGTGTGTATTGGGAAGGTGGAGGCGAATCAGGAAGAAATAGTTTCTGCTAACCGTCTCGGAAAAGAGTACTTTGGCAATTCCAGACCACTCACATTCAAGACACTTTGAACGCAGAGATGACAGCCCTTACCTGGCTGGCTCGGTTAGCAGAGCATGTGACTCGGGATCTCAGTGTGTGAGTCCAAGCCCCATGCTGGGTGTAGAGCTAACATTAAAATACATACATACAGGGAGCCTGGGAGGCTCAGTCAGTTAAATGTTTGCCTTCAGCTCAGGTTATGATCCGGGGTCCTGGGATCGAGTCCCACATCGGGCTCCTGGCTCAGTGGGGACCCTACTTCTCCCTCTCCCTCTGCCTCTCTCTGTTCATTCTCTCTTTCCCTTAAAATGAATAAATAAAATCTTTAAAAAAATACATACATACATAGTGTATATATATTAGATACATATATATATTAAATTCATACATATATATGTAGTAAAAGAAAACATTAACGTTCGTGTGTGCATTTCCCCTTTTCTCTCCAGTTCTCTGTCATTTTCTTTTTCTTTTTTTTTTTTAGTAACTGGCCTTCTCTTACCCAGAGAAAGACACTGCTGAAGAGACAAAACAGCCAAGCTAAGGGGAGAAGGCATTAGATTTAGCCCGGTGGGCTACACTGCCACCTCACCCCAGACAAGGCATGTGACTTCAGCGCATCTCTTTAAACTTCTGTGCCTCATTCTTATCAACAAGAGGGCCTTTTCACATTATGTAGTAAGTAGATGATGGTAGGAAGCTCCGGGCGTTGGAAGGCTCTCCACAGAGATCCACGATTTCATCAATGCTAAGATCTGTAACGTTGCAATGTCTCAGAACTTACAGTTCATTTTACAATGGATGATGCATCACATTTAATAGTAGCATCTATTTTTTTCTCCCTAAAGCTACATAAAACAATGGTGTTCCTTACAATTGGTGATGTCTACATTTAACAAAATATAGTTTGGTTTAAAAGTGATTTGGGTTAAAAGGTTTACAGTATTATTCAAAAATCACATTTTCTCGTTCAAACAAGGTGGATCATGGAAGTACATTCCCCGACCTCTTCTGAACAACTGAAGACACGCACCAAGTTACAAAGTACCCAGCTGAACCAAAAGGAAGGACTCCGTAAGTACAAGGAAAATACGTCTCTCTTAAAAAATGTCATGCTCAGGGGCACTGGGGTGACTCAGTCGGTTAAGTGCCTGCCTTAGGCTCAGGTCATGATCCCAGGATCCGGAGTCTGCTTCTCCCTCTTCTTCTGACCCTCCCCTCCCCTGCCCTGCCCGCCCCCATCATGCTCTCACTGGTGCTCTCCCTCTTTCTCTCGAATGAAAAAAAATCTTTAAGAACAATGCCATGCTTAGAAGAGCTCCTCCCTTGGTTTAATTGTCACTATCCTGAAATTCTTCAAGAGTTTCGAACAAGGGCTCCAGCGTTTTCATTTTACGCTGGCCTAGAAAAATGATGTAGCCCATTCTGATGGGAAATTTATTTGGTTAAAAAGAATTAAAGGCTATTTGATTCTTCTTACATTTTGCCTTCTGGACCCTAGTATGGGAGATGTTCAGTTTCTCAAAAAGGGTTATAAACTCCATGAGGACTTGAACGCGAGCATTTCAGGCACACCGTGTTCTGTTTTCAGAGTCTGTGGCAGCTCAAGTTCACATTGGAGAGCACTTACATACTGGATTTTGAAGGTTAGAAAGTGATAAAATATTCCAAAATCTCTAGCTTTTAAAATGAAGGGCCTTGGGGCGCCTGAGTGGCTCAGTGGGCTAAAGCCTCTGCCTTCGGCTCGGGTCGTGATCTCAGGGGCCTGGGATCAAGCCCGGCATTGGGCTTTCTGCTCTGCAGGGAGCCTGCTTCCCCCTCCTCTCTGCCTGCCTCTTTGCCTACTTGTCATCTCTCTCTCTGTGTCAAATAAGTAAAATCTTTAAAAAATAAAATAAAATAAAACGCAATGAAGGGCCTTAGGGGAAAGTACCGTACTTTGTTACAATTTGAGGGAGAAGTCTCCCTGAAACTCCAAGATAGCTTTTTGTATATCCATGTTCTACATGGCATATCATGAAGTTTTCTTCCTAAAGAATATGATTTAAAACAGAGTCACTATCAGAATCCGTTCTGGTTATATTTTTTATCTTCAGCCAATATCTACATCTTTTGTTTTATTTGAAATCAATCTGGTTTAAGCACTTGGACAATTTTCTCTGCTAAAACCAAGGGAATTAAAGCCCCTCCTTTGAAATTTGTCATCGAGAGCCAAATTTGATTCAGCAATACATTTCGAACATGATTCTATAGAATACATACCTAAACTTGGAGTTTCTGGGTGATCTGAGGGAGGATGTTGATGGGATGAAATGAATAGACTCACTTAAAACATGTGTGGAGTTTGTGGGCGCCTGGGTGGCTCTGTCGGTTAAGCCTCTGCCTTTGGCTCAGGTCATGATCCCGGGATCCTGGGCTCCCTGCTCGGTGAGCCTACCTCTCCCTCTGCCTGATGCTCCCCCTGCTATACTCTCTCTCTCTCTGTCAAATAAATAAATAAAATCTTAAAAAAAAAAACATGCGGAGTTTATAAAATCTGCTCAAATATATAAAGATCTTGCCAAAGTCTAAAATTAAATATTGTCACTTTCAAGCTTGTTTCAAAATTGAGTATTTCCAAAGGTTTCACAGGTGTGATTGACTTATCTAAAAGCTTGAGGAAGCAAGAAGATACATAAAGACTTAAAAGTCTCTGTTGCTTTGGGAGCAACAAAGATTCAACTCATGAACAAGACAAAGCTAACCATGTTAAAAAGGAAAATAATTAGTGAAATTAAAAAGACATCAATGCAGATGATACCAGTAATAGCCAAATCCAGTCACTTCTTTTTCTCTTTATTTCAAGGGAAATAGATCCATGGAAGACAATGTCAAGGGGCACTCTCATGACTGTTAACCTCTGAGCCCAAACCACAATGTAAACTGAAATGAATTCCACCAGATTACTCCTTTTGAAGATTTCCCAAAATAGATTCAGTAACATCTATCTTATCTCAAAGATCAAGGCTCAATCTGCATGATATCAACAGGTGAAGAGTCGTGTTTTCAAAAAAAATTGTATAAACAACACAAGAGGCAAGGGGTATGGTGTAGGATGAGGACGAATTTAAAATCAAGGTTCTTGGGTTCTGGTTCCTTAGCTCTGTCACATTGGTTCTCTGCCTCCCTGCCTCTTTAAGTTAGAATTTACTCTGGCTTAACCACCCCTCATATTACTTTCTCTCTTTTTCTTATATCTAGCAATATTCCCAAAATGCAACATCACACCTTCAACCTTATAGCAGCAAGAACCACCTTTATTTCCTTTACTTTCTCTAGAGGTTCTAGAAGAATGGGGATAGGGAGAAGAAAGGCAAGAGAAAAATAATGAGAGCAAGTATCCTGTGATACTCTGTGAACAGATCCTTCACAAAAAAAATGAGTTGTCTATCTAAGGCAGTCACTACTGTTATTAAAAAAAAATCAGCACTAGAAAATGTAATACATATTAGAGGTCATAAAAGCATAAAGCTTTATCACTTCCCTTTCTAAGGCAAGAGGAAAAAAAATGTTTGGGAGCCAATAATTTAGAAAATTTTCTTAATGAATAAATGCATCAAACATTTATTTCAGTGCTTCTTTTCTAGGAGTAATTTTGCTCCACGCTCTTACCCAAGTGGCAATCTGGCAATGTCTGGAGACATTTTTTATTGTCACGACTAGGAGGGACTAGTGACATCTACCAAGTGGGGGCCAGGAAATGTTGCTACGAATTGTCCAATGCACAGGACAGCCTGCCACAGCCAAGAATGGTCTGGTCCCAAATGCAAACAGTGCCAAAGTTGAGAAGCCTGGCCCTACTTTATTCACAGATGAACAAGAAGAGGAAGGACAGACTCATTAGTAACTGCCTTCACTATCCCTCTGATGGGTGCTCCCACCACAGGGGCGTCACCTGCCCAGGGGCTGTCCTTATGCAGACCCCAAGTCCGGTCTTTCTGATCCTCTCTTTTTTACTCTTTGTCCTTTTAACGACTCCGGCAACCAGAGGCTCTGTATCCCCTGGTAATTGGACCGACTCTGCCCCCCGTCTATGATTTAAACCGCTGGAAGCTTGACTTTGACATGCAGAAATCAGTAGTCCTGAAGCTCAAGAAAGCAAAAATCTGTGCAGAGGCTTAAAAATAGCCTGGTGCAAAGTGTCAGGAGGCGAACACTGTAATCATCAACCTCGGGGAGCGGCGTATTCTAAAAATGTTCCAAGCAGAATCTGAAAATCTGACAGAAAGTCTTCCGTCGGTTTGATTTCACAGGAAAGTCAGAGTTGGAGGCAGTCAAGGTTAGAGTGCTGATTTGTAAGAACTTTCAACTAGAATACCGTCTTGCCTTCCTCCTTTGAAGTTGGAGCCACAGCCCCCAAGTGTTTTGGTTCTTTTATACCAATTTACTATTCCCATACTTCTGCTTCGATTTTTTTTTCTTCAATATAATGTGGGAAACTGATTTTTGTGGACATTCCCACCGTGAATATTTGCATTTTTGAACATTATCTGAATGGCACCATGTTCCTCAAACAACTGAAATCACAGAGCCTTGCAGGTAGCAATCAGAATAATTTCATACAGATAGAAATTATTATGCTGAGCAGAAAACCATAGTAAAAGCACTCTGAAGGATAAAAGAAATCAACCGTAAAAGTGCAATAAAAAGCAAACATTTGTCTAAAATAGTTAAAAAAAGAGAGAGAGAGAGAGAGATTAAAGTTTTATCATTGTATTGGAGTCATTTCTATTTTTCTTGTATAGAAATGTATTTTTAAATGCACATGAATATACATGGACATGTGTATACATACACCTGTAGAACACAGATCTCTCTCTCTGAAAACTTTTCAGTCATTAACTGATATTTACATTCTCGTCCCCAATAACAGCAAAAGGCCGAGTAGGGAGCTTTATAACAATGAGAGGCTACTGAGGGATCTGAGTGTTGTCAGAAGCTGAATAATTCATTCCGAACTTTGTTCACCACGCACCTGAAAAGGGACAAGTCTATTTTCAGTGCACGTGGCATATTTTCATACTAAAATTTTGTTCTTTAAAGTATAAAATTTTTTCTGGGGGCACCTGGGTGGCTCAGTCAGTGAAGGGTCTGCCTTCGGCTCAGGTCATGATCCTGGGGTCCTGGGATGGAGCACATCGGGCTCCCTGCTCAGCAGGGAGTCTGCTTCTCCCTCTGCCTCTGCCCCTCCCCCACCTGCCCCACTCAAGTGCTCTCACTCACTTTCTTTCTCTAAAACAAATAAATAAAATTTTTAAATATATATATATTTTTTCTGTTACCCAGAACAAAAAGGAGATAGTGTAAGTCATTCTTTCTCAAGTTACTGCCAAGTCTTCCTTATTCAATATCAATAATAAATGAGATAACTCTGCCCAAAAGAAAAAGAGAAAATACATGGGGCGGGGGGAATAGTAATGAGAAGGAAGTGATGTCCAGTGAGACCTGATCTTAAGGAAAGGGTCACAATATCACAGGGTAGAGTTTTCTAGCAGAGATTTCAAAATATCTGTACTTTCCTTCAGCTTTAATTTGGGGGAGTAAGCCACTTCTTGGGGTCTCACTTTCCTCACCTGTACAATAGGGTAAGTAATGTCATGTCAAGTTGCTTTGAAAATTCCAAAGAGCAACACACATGCAGTTTAATATTTTTTTAAAGATTTTATTTATTTATTTGACAGAGAGAGAGAGAGATGTAGGCAGAGAGGCAGGCAGAGAGAGAGGGGGAAGCAGGCTCCCTGCTGAGCAGAGAGCCCAATGTGGGGCTTGATCCCAGGACCCTGAGATCATGACCTGAGCCGAAAGCAGAGGCCCAATCCACTGAGCCACCCAGCACCCCCAATTTAATATTTAATAGGAAAGTTGCTAAAAGGAAATTCTTCTGGCTGAGGCACCTTCACGTTTAGAGGACAACAAGACATACCTGTGATGAAGAATGGCCACTTGGTGCCATTACTGAGACTGTGGTCAGCTTCCATGAGAATTTGTGTCATGGAGCTGGCACCTCTGTCCTCCCTTCCCCCACAATTCTGAATCAGGCAGTCATCAGCTGGAAAGGAAGGGACCCACACCGATGAGTTCCACCATCTCAGTAGCTGCTCCAATTTATAAACTTGAAGCATGACACACACTGCTATGAACTATGGCACGAGAACTATGACCTGTATCACCTCTCTGGCCAAATAAGATGGTGATGATGGCAGCTAATAATAATTCTAGTCTACAAACAATAGCTAGTATTTATTGACTATTTGACAAGGATCAAGCACTGGACTAAATTCTTCCCACTGATTTTTTTTATTTACTGCTCACAAAAAAGTTTCTAAGAAAACATTTCTTATTACTCCCATTTTACATATCAAGAAATGGAAGTACAAGATTAAGAAACTGGTTGAAGGTCACATAGAGAGTAAGCTTTGGAAGCTGAGTGAGGGAGTTCTAAAAAAATTATGAAAGTACCCAGGCTCTGCAGTGAAATATTAGTGTTGTATCTGACATCCAGGGTAAAAGGGCAAAGAGACAGGAGAAAAGAACACACCTAGGTTTTCTTGGCCAAACCCGATTACTAAGTCTTTGATATCGGGGAACACTTCTGATGCTTTTAACCCAATATGATCCTAAGCACATAAATAAAGTCTTGTCTGCTCAGCGAGCAAGTTTTTCATGAAGAGCAGGAGGTGAGTGAACTACATTTACAAGTTGAACCCCACTGACTTTGTGCAGAGGGAGAACAAGGTCAACCCAAAGAACATATAGGGCATTCGTGGCCCCTGAAACTTGTCCCTCAAGGAAACAACATTGAAATTACCATTTCCCATATGTTAGGAGCAGACTCTGGGTGAAAAGTCAGGGTGAGCAAAAACTAAGGAGGCCCTAAGGAAGGGGTGCATCACCCAGGATGCTGCGTGGATAAGCAGCATTGCTAACCTGAAGGTAACCAGATGGAAATGCATGGTGACAATTTAAGAAGGACCCAAGGGGAGAGACTTGACTTTAAAGTTGACCCAAGAACCTTTTGGAAAAGCCCAGTTTCCACGAGTAACATTATATAAGTAGAGAGCTTCGGTGCATAGTGAAGGACCCACACAAAACAGCTGAGGTGGGAGCCAATGAAGAGACAGCAGTGACACACAGGGGAGGCATGAGACGCAGAGATGTGGGGCTGGGACAGACAATCATGGAATAAGTTTGCCTGCTGAGAAGCTGGGAGTGACAGAAAGCAGTCATCAAGGTGACAGGAAATGTACAAGGGTTGAGTTTTGGTTTTCGGTGACCTGAGCTAGTGTTGGCTAGAGGGAAAACACTCCTATGTCCAGAAGGATAAATATCATACATTTCCAAGTGGGGATTCAAACCACCAACTCGGATACCCAGATTGGGAGCAAACCCCCAGAAAATTCACAGGACCCCTTCTACCACAAACACTGATGCAGGTAAGTGAAAAGAACGATTATTCCCTCTCCCATTTAAACGATGGTGAAGATCAAGAATGTTCACCTGATAGCTGTAAACCATGTTATTCAACACCAGCCCGAGATTAAAAATGGAATCCTATTAGCATGAATAATCTTTATCTTGCTGGTTCATGTTAACACCTGTGACTGCAGGACCTCCTCTTTTCCTTAAATTATAAATGGGAATCTCCAGTGCTCCTTCATTCTCACCAACATTCCTTTGGACTCCTCTGCAGGATTCACGGCAGTTGTGTTCCCTCTCCCATCCAAGCCTTCTTTAGGACCATCGACCACCCATGCCTCAATTCCTTAAAGCCGCATGAAGCTTCTCACCCTTGCCTCGGAAATCCACTGTTGAGCTGTTTCCCACTGTCGAGGGTCTCTGAGCATCACTGCTGTGACCACCACCACCACCACCGCCCATCCCAGCTCGGACCTGGCCCCTCAGGAGCGTCTTCCGGTGCCACCCCACCTGTGGGGCTGAATGTCTGTGTTCTTTCATGGTTGAAACCCTAATCCCCGTTGTGACAGTATGTGGAGGTGGGGCTACTGAGGGGTCATTAGGTCATGAGGATGGAACCCCATGAAGGGATTTGTGTCCCAAAAAGAGACTCAAGAGAGCTGACTCTCCTCTCCCTCTCTGCCGGGTTAGGACACAACAAGGAAGAGAGCTCTCACCAGGAACTGAATCTGCCCGCACCTTGATCTTGGACTTCCTAAAAATAAATACCTGTTATTTAGCCACCCAGTCTGTGGTATTCTGTTAGCGCAGCCAGAAGAGTCTAAGGCAGCACCTTTTCTGCTCCTGCCCTGGTATGGCTGCCACATCGGAGCCATGTTTTTTGGGATCAATAACGAAGGCCACACAGAAAATCCACGCAGAAGTAGGAACGGCCTCCTCCCCTGAGTGTGACCTTTTGGTACATGAACACAAAAGTTTCATGGCACAATTACTCTGGTGGCTGGGGGTGGGGTGGGTGGGGCATGGGCTTCCTGCTTTGGCTCCAGACCGCTGAGTCAGCATCAAACACCTACCAGGCCGCAGTCAGTGACCTGAGATTACTGGAAGAATGTAAGTGCATGCCTACTGGGGTCTCATAGCCATCATTAAGGGGTTTTTTGCTAGTTTACCTTCCTTTCACAAAATCAGCATTTCCATTTTAATGGAAAGAGCATGTCTAATCCTAATTTTGGGATCTTTTATCCAACTCCCTTATAAGCCCCAAAGTCATCGGCCACTAGGGGTGGGGAGATAAGCCTGGGATCATTGGAGGGGAAGACACTAAAGTATGGTGGAGGGAAATGCTCTCTCCTGGCACGGACCAAGATCCCCAAGGCCTGTGGGTGCTCCCTAGAGACTGTCATTTGCAACTTACCTTCTCAAAGGCCAAAAGGTACAAGATGTCCTTCCTCTGGGCGGCAGGAGGTACTGGATAAGAAACTGAGGCAATAGGACACTCAGAGGGCTTCTGGTTGGGAGCTAGAAACCACTGGCCTTGGTCTTGGACCAAGGGGGATGTGGTGTGGTATAAACACAGGGGCACTGAAGTGACCTGGACAGAATTCTCTTATTTCCTTGACAGATGATAGTGGAAGTCTAGAACCTGACAGTGAACCTGCAGCCCCTGTACCATACTTAGCACATGGCTCTTCACATTTATCCTCCATTTATGAGCTAAGCGTGGTTTAAAAGGACCTGTCTTTGGGACGCCTGGGTGGCTCAGTTGGTTGAGCAACTGCCTTTGGCTCAGGTCATGATCCCAGCATCTTAGGATCGAGTCCCGCATCGGGCTCCTTGCTCCTCAGGGAGCCTGCTCCTCTCTCTGCCTCTGCCTGCCTCTCTGCCTGCTTGTGTTCTCTCTCTGTTAAATGAATAAATAAAATCTTTAAAAAAAAAAAAAAAGGACCTGTCTTTGGGAGCAGCAAGTACCAGGGCAATAGAAGTATGGGGCTGACTCTCCACTAAGTCCTGACGAGGGACAAGGAGGGCGGAGTGGATATCTGTGCGGGAGTGAGTATTAGAGGCAGCCACGCAGGGGTGGAAACAAACTGAGTCTGCCTGGGAGCCGCAGGGAAGGTAGGGAGAAGAGGCTGAGCGTGCAGAGTCGGCCTGTCTCTGAGAAGGTCAAGTGTAGCAGTGCAACCTCCTGGGGCACATCTCAGACGCGCAGATGTAGACGCCACACCTTAGGTCTCTAACCACACGCTCCCTAATTCTTCCCTTCATTCCCTCCTTCTTCCTTTGCTTAGCCATGGGCCCTTTCTACACTTGGCAAAGGGTCAGTTAGGAAAGATTAAGACATGCTGAAACTGCAGCCCACCTCCAGGTCAAGGCCTAGTTGCTCTGTTAGCAAGGTTTCCTGAGTCAGGGAGGTCCGACAGTGACCGCTTTCAAAAACTTTATTTATAGATCTCCTCCATCAATGTTTTCTCTAACTCTCTCTTTACATGAAACAAAACAGAACAAAACAAAAAACACCAGAGGGTGGCTTTATTCCTTCCCACACAAAGCATCTGTAACAAAGCAAAAGTAGGATTTTAAATGACAGATTCAACCAGGGGGTCTCTTCGAATGTTTAGTGTTTGTGAACAGAACCCACTGAAGGAGAAGCACATGAGGGCTTAAATACATAAAAATTGCCAGCATTAAGGAAAAGGCACAGGCTCATATTATCTATGCTGATTTGTGGTATTATATAATTTATTGTACTTTTCATAAGTGTGCCGGCCTTGTGAATTGTCTTCATTTCGCTACAGAAGCTACACTGAGTCATTTGCTATCTTGGCGCAGTATTTTCTTTTCTGTTTTCATATTTATGAATTTGTCCTCCTGGAAAATATCAAGGTCAATTTCTGCCATTTGTTGCAAAATGCAGAAGGTTTAAACGAAGGTGATATTGATTATGCATGCATCCAAATATAGATCTGGGTCTTAAATATTTATTTAAAAGCTGAAAACACTTCGGTGGGAACACATACAAAGGCACAAAGTAAACAAAACAAAACAAAACCAAAAAGTGAAACGAAGTCTGAAATAAGTTTTCTTAACCCACAGAATCACGCTGTATGAGGCGGGACGTCCCAGTCTCTGCAATGACTCGTCCTCGGTTAATAACAACAGTCTAAAATGAAAATATGAAAGTAACACATGATAGCTCACAAATTAAGTTTTTGAACAAGTAGGGATTTTTATTTAGCTGATTTTTCTTTCCAGGGAATGTACTTTTATGTTTTTAGAGAAATAAATAGTGGCTCCAACACTGACACTATTATGAAATAAAACAAAGTATCAGGGAAAACTGAAGACTATGGATACTTTACTCTACCCCTTTCAGACAGTCAGGTTATAGCTCTGGAGTTCCAACCATTTCCTGAGCACAGCAAGGAGCAAAGGATGAACTCAGTAGGTAAACATGGGGAGAAAACATCGGTGAATGATATTCACCAATTATCATGTTAGTTTTATAAAAGCATGGAGAGGGAGACAATCTTTTTTTTCTTTTTCTTTATTTTTTAAAATTGATTTATTTAAATTCAATTAGCCAACATAAAGAGCATCATTAGTTTCAGAGGTAGTGTTCAATAATTTCTCAGTTGCTTTAATCCCCAGTGCTCATCACATCAAGTGCCCTCCTTAATGCCCATCACCCAGTTACCCCAACCCCCCCCACCTCCCCTCCAGCAACCCTTAGTTTGTTTCCTATCCTAAAGAGTCTCTCATGGTTTGGATCCCTCTCTGATTTCTTTCCATTCACTTTTCCCTCCCTTCCCCTATGATCCTCTTCGCTGTTTCTTATATTCCACATATGAGTGAAACCATATGATAATTGTCTCTCTCCGATTGACTTATTTGCTCAGCATAATACTCTGAGGGAGACAATCTTTCAGTTGGAAATCAGAATCAATAAAACAAAAAAATAGAGATCATAGGCTGCTGGGGAATAACTACAGAGCCCTGACTTGGATGCTAGAAGCAAATGGAGAAACGCCTTGAGTATTTGGAGGAAGCCTGAACTGCAATTCAGCAAAGCACAAAACAAAGACATCCTAGAACATGCAAGGACTCAGAAGATTTAGTACCCGTGCATCCTTTCACAGAAAATATTGTCCACCAAAACAAGGGAATAAATCAAGACAGAGATTATGGAAGCAGCAGCTCCAACAATAGAGCTGGGAAGGGAAACCTCTGAATGACCACTGAGTCCCTAGGGATCAATGAATCCACATTAGAGAAGATAGAGGCCACCAGGTTTCCAGGAAAAGAAGGAAGCTGAAGGGTCATCCAACTTTGTAGAACCTTTTTTTTTTTTCTTCAGATTTGACTCTTTTTGGGGGCAATTTTATTTTTTATGGTAAAACATATGTTACATAAAATGAAACATTTTAGCCATTTTTAAGTGTATCGTTTTGTGACGTTAAGTGCATTCACATTATTGTGCAACCACCCATTACCATCCATCCCCAGAATTTTTTCAACTTCTCCCTCTGAAACTCTCTACCCATTAAACACTAACTTCCCATTCATCCTCCCCTTAACCCAAAGTAGTTTCTGTCTCCCTGAGACTTACTAGTCCAGGTACTACATATAAGCAGAATCATATTCGTCCTTCTGTGTCTGGCTTATTTCATTAAGCATAAGGTCTTCAAGATTCATTCATATTGTAGCATATGTCACAATTTCTCTCCTTTTTAAGGCTGAGTAATATTCCATCATTTGGATCCACCACATTTTGTGTAGCCATTCACTCATTGATGGCTACTTGGGTTGCTTCCACCTTGTGGCTACAGTGAGTAATGCTGCTATGAACTTTGGTGTGCAAATATATCTGCTTATGTCCCTGATTTCATTTCTCTTGTATATATCCCACATAGTCATTCTATGTTTAATTTTTTGAAGAATCAACGTACTTTTTCCACAACAGACCCATGGTTTCACATTCCACCGGCATTGCACAAGGGTTCTAATTTCTCTACAAGCTTGCCAATACTTATTTTCTGTTTTTTCAGTAATAGCGAAGCTAATGGGTGTGAAGTTGTATCTCATTGTGATTTTGATTTGCATTTACCTAATAATTAGTGATCTGACTATATTTTTACGTGCTTATTGACCATTTGCATATCTTCTTTTGGGGCATTGTCTATTTAAGTCCTTGGGCAGTTTTTAATTGTTTTGCTGTTGTTGGGTTGTGAGAATTTTTTATTTTTTTGAATTAAAAAAATTTTTTTGAATTAAAATTTTTTTTAATTTTTTAAAATTAAATAAAAAATTTAATTTTTATCCATTATTCTGGATAACAATCCTTTATCACATGTGGTTTATAAATATTTACTCTCATTCTATGGGTTACTTTTTCTCATTGATAGTGTCTTTTGATGTACAAAGTTTTATTCTGAAGAAGTCCGACTTATCTATTTTTTCTTGTATTATCTTTTTTTGGTGTGATATCCCAGAAATCCTTGCCAAATCCAAAGACATGAAGCTTTTCTTCTAAGTTTTCTTCTTCGAGTTTTATGATTTTATATCTTTATTTTTTTTTAAGATTTTATTTATTTATTTGAGAGAGACAGAGAGAGAGCATGAGTGTGGAGAAAGGTAAGCACAGGGAGAAGCAGGGTCCCCACTGAGCAAGCACCCCAATGCAGGACTCAATCCCAGAATGCTGGGATCAGGACCTGAGCCAAAGGCTCACCAACCAACAGAGCCATCTAGGCATCCCTGATTTTAGATCTTATATTTAAATCCATTTTGAGTTAATTTTTATGTATGGTATAAGGTAAGTGTCTAATTTCATTCATTTATATGTGGGTGTACAGTTTTCCCAACACCACTTGTTGAAAAGACCATCTTTTCCCTATTGAATGACTTTGGTCTCCTTGTTGAAACTTATTTGATCATATATATGAGGGTTTGGTTCTGGGCTCTCTATTTTATTCCATTGGTCTGTATGGTGTGTCATTATGACACTTTCATGCTGTTTTGATTGCTGTACATGATAGTAACATATGAAATCAGAAAGTGTGAGACCCCCAACTTGCTTCTTTTTCAAGATTGACTATTTGAGGTTCCTTAAGATTCCATATGAATTCTAGAATAGATTTTTCTATATTTGCAAAACAACATCCTAGGGATTTTGGTAGGGATTGCAATGAGTCTGCAGATTGCTTTGAATAATGATAATAACTTAACAATATCAAGTCTTTCAATTTGTGAACACAGGATACCTTTCCATTTATTGGTGTCTTTAGTTTCTTTCAGCAAAGTTTTATAGCTTTCAGAGTACAAGTTTTTTGCCTCTTTTGGCTAAGTTTATTCTCAAGTATTTTACCTTTTTTGATACTATTGTTAATGGAATTGTTTTTTTCAATTTACTATTTGGATTGTTCACATATTGATTTTGTAAACTTTGATGAATTTTTTATTAGTCCTCACAACTTCTTGTGGACTCCTGAGGGTTTTACGTATAAGATTATCTTATCTGTGAACAGAGATATTTTTACCTGTTCCTTCCCAACTGGATTTATTTTATTTCTTTTTCTTGCCCAGTTACTCTGGTTAGGACTATCAATACTATGTTTGTTTTAAAGATTTTATTTATTTATTTATTTATTTATTTGACAGAGAAAGACACAGCAAGTGGGGGAACACAAACAGGGGGAGTGGGAGAGGGAGAAGCAGGCTCCCCACTGAGCAGGGACCCTGATGCAGGGCTCAATCCCAGGACCCTGGGGATCATGACCTAAGCCGAAGGCAGATGCTTAATGACTGAGCCACCCAGTTCTGTGTATGGTTATAAATGGGAATACATAATGTATTCATCTTTTCATATATTCATCTTTTGATGGTATTCTGTAAGTCCTTGGGCTCTGTTCACTTTTCTTCATTATTTTTTCTTTCTGAAATCATTATTTCAAATGACCTGTCTTCACATTTGCTGTCTCATACTTCTGCCTGTTGTCTTTGAACTTGCTTAGTGAGTTTTCCAAATCAGTTATTGTATTTTTCAGCTCCAGAATCTGTTTTGTTCTTTTTAAAAATAATTTCTTTTTCTATTCTCATTTCAACTATTTATTGTTTTCCTAATTTCTTTTAGTTCATACTAAACATACTAAACATACTTATGCTGTTTTAAAGTAAGTCTAAACTATGTGGTTCTTAAAAGACTGTTTTTGGATATTTAGTTTGTTCTTTTGAGTGGGTCATGTTTCCCTGTTTCTTTGCATTACTGTGAACTTTTGTTGAAAATTGGGCATTTGCAAAAACAGCTACCTTTTCCAGTCTTTGCAGACTGCCATGGAGAACCCCTACTGATTTATAGGTCTCTGAACCTCAATATTAGTCTAGGGTGATAGCTTC
Source organism: Nasua narica (assembly GCA_028533885.1). Taxonomy (NCBI): domain Eukaryota; kingdom Metazoa; phylum Chordata; class Mammalia; order Carnivora; family Procyonidae; genus Nasua; species Nasua narica. The sequence continues at coordinate 56,227,092 of CM052810.1, forward strand.
AGGCCTTCTCAGGTCTTTCTTGAGCATGTATCCTGTCTGGATCTGTGTATGTACTTTTTTTTTCCTATACTACAAACTCTACCAAATAAACTACAATCTCTAGTCTTCTAATTTACCTAAGATACAGCTATTAGAATATATATAATATATATTATATAATATATATGTTTTAGATTTTTATAGGTATAAGTACCTACAGGTACAGAAACCTAATATAAATGTATATGTATATATTTATATTTATAGGTATAAGTACCTATAAGTACCTTTACATACATATACAAATCAGCATGTTAGTTGTCCAGACCCTTTCATTAAAAATGTATGGTTAAGGCTTTTGTCGTCAACCCTGGGAACTTTTTAGAAAATACCAGTTTGAGCCTCATCCAAATCAATTAAGTTAGTATCTCTTGAAATTAATATTGTTTTAAAAGTTCAACAGATTATTCTAATGTGCAGCAAGGATCAAAAACCATCGGGTTAAGAAGGTAGGATATAAATCACAGAAGTCCAAAGTAGAAGTGTGCACATCGGGTCACTATTGCTTAGTAGTGTCCGATGGGCCAGATTAGACTCTTGGTACTAATGTTAACTATATATATGATCTTGTATAATGTGCTTATCCTCTCTCATCCTCCCTTTCCTTAAATTGGAAATTTAATTTCCATAAATTGGGATAGTAGTGGTTCTATCTTAAAAGAGTCGTTCTGGGGATTAAATGAAGTAATGCATGAAAAACACAACTCCTGGTACTTGGTAAATGTTCATTAAATGTTAGCATTATTCATTGCACTGCAGAATCTCACCAGATAAGGTATGAATTAAGCAATTTTGCAGGGTAGGAGGTAGGGTGGAAATATTTCTTATGAATGTTGGAGGAAGATAAGATTAATTTGGAGGCAATTACAACTCTATTGCCCTTACAGAAATTGGCTTAACACAGTCCCGGGGTGTGATTCAATAGAGTGTTTTTGTTTTTGTGTTTGTTTCGTTAATCCTTGATGGAAAAAAGGACCCAAACTAATAGATTTGGCTGAACAGAAAGGGTTTTTGGCTACTGTTGATGCGTTCTGAAAGGGTTTATTGATCTCTAACACTAGACCTTTCATGTCTTGAAAAAAGGGCTCCCCTGAAACCATGACAAGTCAGGCTGGCCATACTGCATAAACAGTCCAGTTTACTGTTAGTATATAAACATCGCTTTGGCATTAATATAGAAAATATGAATCAGAGGGTCCTATTCATAAATAAAATATTTGGATAAGAACTGAAGGCACCACAGAGTTAATTTGTCTGTAAAGTCAAAAAGAAACAAGAAGAATAAATAGAAAAGTTGGTGTCAGCATCAGGTAGTACTTTGGATATATGGCAATTACCTGGTTAATTTAGTCAGTGTGGAAAAATTCAAGAACTCCTCCAAATTGGCTATTCATATTGGCTGAAGTATTCAAACAATGAACAAATCTCTACTTTGTCTTAGGTAGAAGGGTAATGTTCAAAATGCAACACAAAACAGTAGAGTACCAAAACTCAACAGTCAGAACAAGTACTTGCCCAATCAAATCTGATGTCATCTGTGAGTATGTGCCTCATCTGTACCTGTGTTTACCCACTAACTATGAGCTCTGGGTAAGGTAATGTCTCTTGTCTCTTTTCTCTACCACTCTTCCATGAAAATTGACTTTTCAAGATGTTTTACCTCAACTTTCAATGGTCCTGGCTGGCTTTCTGCTCTCATCGCTTTAACCACTTAGCCCCAACAAAAATTTCTCCATTTTTTGTTGCAGAGATGTCTGAGAGAGGAAGAAAGAATTTTTAAGATTATTAATGTTAATGCACTGGGTCCTTTCAAAATAGGTCATTTAAAATACCACTGGAGTTGGAGAAAAACAGCAGAATAAAACAACAAGGAGAAGAAACAGAGATGTAAGCTCCATCTATGGCTAACTGGGAAGTATAACTAATCATGAATATAGTACATAAGAAAAGCTGACAAAAGCAGTGAAGATAAACATACCAAGAGGGAATGCTCATAGCTGCAGCTCTCAGAGAATCAACAAGTATAGTTCTATGAGGTTTGTCCCTTAAAGGGACAAATCCAACCATCTCTTGTTTGAAATAGGAAGCACTGATGCTCTTGGTAAGCTTCAGGAAGCTTAGGAGGTAACACTGAATGAAGAATCACAGAGACAAGCCACTTTGCAGGAAACAGTTTATCAGTGAGACTAGGAAGCAGATACTGAGTTCACCTGATAGAGAGATAACAGATTTCGGTAATTCATTCACAAACACACAAAAACACAGATATTAAGAAGAATTTCTACTAGCATGAAACATGGCACTGATTCTTCTTTCACATAAATTTGTTACAAATAGCTAGTCCAGAAAGAATTAACCTCCTTCAAAGATATCACAATGGGGTAAAGGGAGTAAATAGAAATTTAAAATATACAGAAAGCACTTACACCAAGAGAAAAAAATCCATTTGACAAATGAAAATTTTAACTAAATATATCATGGCAAAGTTTTTAAATCTTTAAGAAGCAACCACTTCTCTAAACCAAGAGCACAGAGCAGAAATGTGAGAGCTCAGAGAAACTGTGACAGGACAATAGAAGGAGATGAAACACGAGCTGATGTAACTTAGAAGGGAAAATAAAAACTAAAATTTTCCCATAAAACAAAGTCTACAATAGAAGCAAACAAATGAGAAATACAGTAAGGATTATAGAGAAGAGAACTGAGAAAAGCAAGTAAAATGAAATGAATATACTTTATACATATTAGAAAATCTGTATCTATATAAGATATAGATGCATACAGCAGAGTAGAATCAAAAAGGGCATAAATAAAGTCCTTGAAGAAGGGAAAACCTAATGGAAATGGAAAATCTTTATTGACATACAATTTTTTTAACTTTCCAGAATTAAGTGAAGATTTGATTCCACAAATGAAGGGAATATTCGGCCCAGGAAAAACTGACATAGAAAAATCAATGTTGAGACAGCCTAGTAAAATGACTGATTTAAAAGATAAAATATTCAGTCACCTAAGGTAGAGAGAAAAAACTCATGTTGTCATCAGATGATTTTATTACTATAATCACTACTAAAGGACCATCAGCAAGGCCTACAAAGTCCTCAAGGAAAGAAAGTAATCTAGAATTTTATCCTTAGATCGAGAGACCTCATCCTAGTTTATTTACAGTGGCCCTAGTTTTTGCACAGTAGGTCTTACTTCCCAGGAACCCTCTCAGTCTCAGGCAAAGCCTTCACTTCAAGTGTCCACACAGCGCTTATTACAATGTTGTGCATTAGGCCACATGTGAAAATTCATTAATTCTGACATGTAGAAATAATACAGATAACATTCCAGGAATGCAAGAAATAACTCTAGAAATTAATGCAAAAACTAGAAAATGGAAAAATCTCTGCCACCTGCCAATTAGAAAGGGAAAACTGAAATGTGAGTTGCAGAATATTTAGAAAATAAAGACAAAAAATACCAGAGAACGTATTACTTGGTAAAATAGATTTGCGATCTTAAATATGTATAATAAAAAAGGAGAAAATTTAAAATAGTCATTTAACAATCCTCATGAACATAGATGCAAAAACATTTAATAAAATATTAATGAATGGAGTAATAGAAATGATTATAGATACAAAAACTTGAACAGAATCATGAGAGAGTACTTCAACTCTTGGCTAAGAGTTTGGAAACTGGAATGTAATGCATGATTGTTTATTAAAATATAAATTTCCAAAATTGACACCAGAAGAGATAAAAAACTTAGTTAATTTAAAAATATGCTCCCATTTTCTTATTCAACATTTCTATGTACTCTCTAATGAGAAGGTATTTTCAGATATATAATCTACCATATTTTTGTAGCTAGAAATCTGTAAAAATTTCTTGCAAAGCTAATCTACAAAAATTTCACAAAGATAACATACAAGAAAGGGACCCACAGACCATGCTTACTTATGAATATTTTTGCAAAATCTTCAATAAAATAAAAACAAACAGAATCCTCCAGTAATACCTCAATGATTCAGTTTTAGGAAATCCATTACTACATTACCATAGATCATCATATTAATTTCTTAAAAGAGAAAATTTATTTTATCCTCTCCATAGATACTTAAAGGCCTATAATATAATATAATATAATATCCATTCCAGATTAAAAATGTTAAATATTAAATACTAATAATAGGTACTTCATAGCATGAATTATATACACATACACATATCTGTATCTAATATCTATTTAAATATAGATGTAGTATATATATCTAGATACAGACAGAAAGAGAAAAAGAAAGGGAGGATGTATGTATGTATGTATGTATGTACATATGTGTGTATGTACATTTGCATGTATGCATACCAGCCTTCTGCTAAAGCATTATCTTTAAAATCTGGAACCAGGTGCTCCTGGGTGGCTCAGACCCTTGAGCATCAGACCCTTGATTTTGACTCAGGTTATGATATCAGAGTCCTGAGACAGAGGCTCACATCAGGCTCTGTGCTCAGCAAGGAGTCTGCCTGAGATTCCCTTTCCTCTCCCTCTCTTTCTGCCCCTTCCCCCCACCCCAGAAAAATCTGGAGCGAGGAAGCACCTTCCTTGCCAGAAATGTTGTTTATATTGTTTCAAAGCTTCCAGTCCCTGCAATAGACAATAGAAATCATAGAGGTATAAAAGTTAAGGAGACAAATTACTTATTGATTATTATTATTAAAATTATTATTTGATGTAATTGCTTCTCTGGAAACAATTGTTTTCTCTGGAAAACCCAGAAGATTCAGCTAGAAATATGTCATAAATATTAAGAAAATTCAGTAAAATAGCTGAGTAAAAAAACAATAGTCCTCATACACATAAACCACAACCAGGTAGGTGATGTATTAACAAAAAGTAAATAGAAATAAACCTACTCCCTAAAATGCTACTGAGGAGCATAAATAAAAACTTTAAATATGGACATACAGTCACATCCTGCAGAGTCAATATTATAAAACTTTCAGTTCTCCCTAAGTCAAAATATATGAATTTAACTTATTCACCACAAAATTACAAACAACATTTTTTTGGCTATGCAAACTAATTCTTAGTTCATGAGAAATTTTTTTTCTTTTTTTTTTCTTTCTGTAATTTCTGAAAGAGGAAAGTAACGAGAAAGGAGAGAACCCAGCAGATATTAAGACATATTAACAAAGCTACATTAATCAACTGACCAATCCATAGATTGTGAACACTAAATTAGTGATTCATGAAGAGAAGAAAAGGCATTAGGAAAAATCTTACAAAGGCCAGAAATAATAAGTAGAGAAATAATAATCGGTACTGTTATTTAGAGTCCATTATATACCAGGCGATGGTGTCAGCCCCGTGCGATATCTGTCTCGCACTATGTTTTCAGTAATCCCATGCAGTTGCTTTTATTCTCATTAATCGGATGAAGAAATTGAGGCAAAGAGATGAATAATTTGTTCAAGTTGAAACCTTGGGCTTGTGGAAGAGCTTAGGTTCAAACCCAGACAGACTTCCGAGCATGTTACGTTAACCGTTTTACTGCCTAAACACATGGAAGAATTTAGTATGTGATAAAAGCATACTTCAAATCACTGGAGGACAGATAGATTATTCAACACATCATATCTGGTTCCAAAATAAAGTTGAATCCCTGTCCTCTACCGATTGGGCAAGTCAAAATACCAGGTAGACAAAATAGTTAATATTTAAGTGACGAAACATTGAAAGTAAAGAACAAGTACATCACTGCAGCGTTATCTATAATAACATCAAAATATCTATTCGTGTAGACTGGATTATAAATCAGAGTGAATCGTGTTGTAGAATACTATACAATTATTTAAAATATTGGGCTATCATATATATACAGGTAAGGAATATTATACAAAATACATCCTGAGTATAGAAAGGAAGGAACAGCAAGCGCACAGTGTATGGGGTGCTGTCATTTGTGTTCAGTGTTGTGTGTGTGTGTGTGTGTGTGTGTGTGTGTGTGTGTGGTCTGAGTGGGCATGCCTGGATTCTCTCTGAAGCCTGCGAGGATTGCCTTAGGGGAAGAAAATTTGGATGGGTAAGTTCCTGGGGGAGAGACTAAATTTTCAGTGTATATCCTCTTGTACCTTGTGACTGCTTTGCAGCATACACATTATTATCTATTCATAAATGACAAAATTTAAAATCAACAACTAAGAGGGCAGATGTTTTAATCATCCCCCTGCATAATACGCTCTCTGCCCATTGAAGCAAATAATCTTTGTGAAAACACAAAAGGGAATCGTGAGGTTTAAGACTGAAAGGGAAAGAGTGGCAGAGAGAAAAAAAGTTGTTCAGTGAGTGGATCTTCAGGGCTGAATTTTCTTCGGGTCATCCTATCTTTTAACAATCGACAAAAATGGAAGTCATTTAGAAAATAACCCATTTAAGACAAGGATATCAGTGGTAATAAAAATCACAAGAACGACTCATACTGGCTTGGGGCTCATAGCTCGTCAGATACTCTTTTAAGTGCTTTGTGTGTATTTTACTCATTCAATCTCCACAACCACCCTGTACGTGCAAACTATTGTCTGCATTTTTCCAAAGAGTAAATTGGAGTTTCCATTTGGTTCGTTTCCATCAAATGAAGAATTAGAGTATAGTGTAGACAAGGGCAGATGACAAAACCATCTGGCCTTGTTTCGACAAGCCAGGCCGCTGGACAGGGTTTTCCGAGACCTCCCCTCCTCCCACACCTGGAAGGGTTCCAGAAGCACAAGGTCCTGCGCGGGTTGCAAACTGATGATGATGGCCCCTGGGGTGGCCTGACCCTGAGTAAGTGTCAACATTCAAAGACAATGTTGCCGATGGGGCAATTTCCTGCTCGGAATGCTCCACATTCCTGAGCACTCGCAGTGAAGGCGACTATAAAGATGTATCTGGGTCGGCATCCTGAGTACCATGTGCTGGGGGACTTCCTGAGACGGCGAGGGCAGTTGTGTACCACGCTTACAGTTGATTACTGCATAGTGCTGACAGTTGTCACACAGGGAAAGCTTTAAGCCTGGCACTTTGAGAAAAATCTCACTCCGTAAATGTCTTTTCTCCTCACCTCTGTCCAAAGTGCCTAAAGTTCCACAGGGAGCATTGCTGTCTGCCGGCTGCTGGCTGCCAACTTTTTAGATTGCTGTTTTGCTTTTTAGATGAAAATCCAATGAAATACACACACACACACACACACACACACACTAACACTAAATAAAAGTGAATTATTTTAAAAGTGCAAAGCATGGAAGTCAGTGTCAGATATCTGTTCTGAAGTTTCCTCAGCCTTTTTTTTTTTTTAAAAGCAGGCTCCATGCCCCACGTGGAGCCCAGTGTGGGGCTTGAACTCACAGCTCTGAGATCAAGACCTGAGCTGAGATCAAGCGTCAGATGCTTAACTGCCACCCAGGCACCCTTAAACTTCCCAATGTCTTTTTTTTTTTTTAATGATTTTATTTATTTGACAGAGGGAGAGAGACAGAGAGGGAACACAAGCAGGGGGAGTGGGAGAGGGAGAAGCAGGCTCCCCGCTGAGCAGGGAAACCGAAGCAGGGCTCGATCCTGGGACCCTGGGATCAGGACCTGAGCTGAAGCCAGATGCTTAACTGACTGAGCCACCCAGGCATCCCTTCACTATGCCTTTTAATGACTCCATGCCATCAGGCAAACGCACTTCATCTGGGTTAGTTTCCTCATCTGTGAAATGGGCTTACTAATTCTCATTTCTGAAGGTTGTTGTGAGAATTACATGCAGACACACACGCGCCACCGGATACAGAATCCAGTTAAATGCTGAAGCATTCTCCGTGAAATGTTCCACTAACATCAGCTTCCTCCTACACTTTCCTACCCAATTAACCCCGTCTTCTTGGCAGGCGACGCGAGAGCGTTGGGCCGAAACCAAGCTTGACCATCTTGCCTGGAAGCGGCCCATTTTGCTGTAGCCGCCCGTGCCCTTTTGTTCGCGCCGCTCCCGGGACCCCTGACCCAGTCTGCTCACTACAGTTCACGGCGTGGTGAGCCAATCTCACAATGAAAAGGGACATTTCCTACCTTTGAAAAAAAAAACGGGCAGAGAACCAGCAGACTTGTGGTGCCTTCCATTTCCCATAGGTAAATTTCTCAAACTACTTTCCAGTAAGCAATCTCTGAGGGCTCCTAACGTGATTAATAACGTGAAGTGTCTCTGTCGCCTTTAGAATTTCAGGGAGAATAGTGTCTTAGGAATGTACAGTGGTTGGGTCCTGAAAGGGGGGGGGGTGGCCTGATCTGTCTTCTTTCCCTTCGCACGCATGCTAGAACCTCAAAGGGACAATTTGAATCCAGAGAGCCATCATTCAACAAGGAAAAATGTTGTTTGAGACCCGGCAGTGACTTAAGAGTGCTGCTGTGGGGACAGTCCCGTGTCACCGCCTCAAATCAGTGGGACTCAAGGGGTAGGCATCTCACAGCGGCTCTTCCTGGGAGCCCTTTAAACCCTGCTTTTCAGGTTCCTATCGTCCGAAATGTCAATGCTGTCTAGTTGAATCTCACAAGTGCCAGTATGAGTACAGTTTCTCTCTGCCAAACCTGTTGCAATATCGCTAACCCCGGGGGCGGGGGGGTGCAGGCTGGGGGGCGGTCGGGTTCTAGGAATGTGCTTTCTAAAGCGGCCCGTGTGAGCCGCCTTGCTCCTGGGCCCCACTCTGGCGGCAAACGCCACCGGCTCCCACTATCACCAGCAGAGCCGCAGGCCCTTTTCCGGGCTTCCACCATTCATCTTCCACTCCACATCAGACAGATGAAAACACAGGCAGGACCTGTGTTCCAGCCACCCTCTTTATCTGCCTTCACATTCCTTCCTCTGCCTATTCATGCTGCTGCAGAGGTCTGGACCAGCTTCCTGTCATCTCCGAGGGGAAAATTTCTCCCTAGAGCAGGACTTTGGAGCCCAGTTGTTTTGGGTAACTGATTTCCTCCCCTCTCATCACTGGAGTTCATATAGCTTCCTTTGCTCGGCCTCGCTCACCCTCCTCCGAGCACGGTGAGGGGTGTCTTCTAAACCCTAGGATTCCAGCCTGCTTCTCCGTTTCCTGCCGTCGGAGTGCAGGATTTCCTGAGCGGGGATATACACAGAGTTGGAGGCACCGCTGGGCTCTATCCTGACCACACCTCGAAGAGCTCATCGTCCTCTGTACAGCATGTTATATTTATATCCTAGGCCACTGAGGTCGGTCCCTGCTTTGATATATCATTTCCGTCATTCCCCAATGCTGAGCAAAGTGGAAAAACCTTTCTTCTCAAGCCCTTCAGCCCCTACGCTTTCCCTGGTTTGATTTGATGGTGGTCTTTCTGCCTTAATCCCTAAACTGAAGGATTTCATTAAAATTGAAGATCAGTTAATAGCTTGGAGAGCAAAATGTTGCAAGAGATGTACTCTCCCCGCTGAAATCTCTCTGGAGTATCCTAAACATGAAAACACTGAATCATTTGAAGATAAAGTGATTGGTAGATATACCTGAATTAGGGTTGGTTCTCTGATCCTTTTTATTTCTCACGGAGGAGGGTAAGTAGACACTTTCAACAATTTATAATATGGATTGCTTCTGTGAGTCATCAGAAAATGATCATAGAGATAGGTCCATTTTTAAGTCCGGGAAGGTGGCATTTACCAGAGGAGACGCAAAATAAAATACATTTCTCACGTCCTATAGCAGGAAAACCAGCCCCTTCACTTCCTGCCATATCCGCCTCCAGATGCCCAGGTCCTTACCGAGGCCTGATGGAGCACAGAATTCCCAAGCGTTTACTAGAATCCAAAGGTGATTCTCAGCTTCCCAGCCTCACTCCCCGAGCAAGGACTCAGATGCCTGCCTGAGGTCACCCCCAGGGCTGCTTCAAAGACACCAAGCTGCCCCCAGATGGTCCTCCAGTGGCCATGACCTAGGGTTTTGCAGTTGGTCCTGACCAAGGCCGTGGGCCCGAGCCCAGGCCCCCACTCCAATCCCGAGCCAGTCCGTGCAGCGTGGCAAGCTTCACGTACCCCTCCCAGGCCTCCGCTCACGTGGGGATGTGCACGACCAATGAGCTTGCGTTCAGCACAGCGCTCTCGAACTCATTTTCTCAGGTACTTCCTCGGCCCTCAGGACTGCTCCCCCGGGGGACCTCTGCAGCAGCACTCATGCTCTGGGGGCTTCTCCAAAGCTTTGACAGCCGACCAGAGGCCTCTCTTTGGTTCCTCTCGGGGAATCTAGTTGGGGAGACTCGCTGTTGTGCCCTCTTTCTGGGCCTCGGTGAAGGACTGTCTTCACCCAGACAGGTTTCCTTAACTTGGAATCTAAGAGAAAAGGGGTTGGAAATCTCCTCGATAGAGAATCGATAGGTCATACGGACCATGGCTCTATGAATCATTCGCTCTCTCCCAGTGCACTTAAGGCACTCGTTATCGGCAGTGTTGTCTAATTCCAACTCAATGAATGGCCTACTGTGCTCAGTGAATTCCCTCCATATCCAACGCCTACAGTCCCTGCTGCAGGATCTTGTCCAGCAAATCCTGGCTGCTCGGACCTGACGCCTGGTGCCTTGATCTCCCCAGCCCCTGTTGTGGTCTCCCCGCTAATCCAAGCCCCCGCTTCTGGAGCCTCCTGCTCCTCTCTCGCAGCCATTCTAAGCAGCTCCCTTGCCCTCGACGCAGGCTCCCTTGAGGATGCTGCCTCTGAGTCTCCCTTTGCAGGTGAGGCCAGGTTGGCTGTCCTCCGATCTAGGCAGACTGATGCTCACACCGATCTCCCAAGAGCGCTGTGAACGCAAGCTCTCAGCTCACCACGCAGGTGACGGCAGCTTTGCAGGCACCGCTGTCCTGGGCGGTGTCGTGCCTGGGGCGGAGCAGAGAGGGCCAGGCCGAAGTCAAGCCGAGGCGCAAACCCCCTTGCCTCTCTGCCTGCCACACGCCCACCTCCAGCCCAGCCTCCACTTCCCCTGGGAGAGCCTGAAAAATGACCTCACTTGGCTGGAGGTTACCCCGGTTTCCAAAGATGTTCAACAAGATAGGAACGGAGGATGCACCTCCCTAAACTCCGAGGTTGAATTTGTCTATGAACATTGACTTGCTGTTTTGTGATGCTAATCCTCACTTGAGGGGCACCCGGGTCAAGGGGAAGACAGCGTTCAGGTGTCCTGGGATTTAACTGAGACGGATGCGGGGTCATTCGCTGGTGTGGAGTCAGAGTTCCGATCGGGGACTGTGTTTCACAATATTGACTGTGCGGTCATTTAGCATTAGTCTGAATTGGCACGGGGTCTCCCAGGGCTCTGGGAAGTGCTGTCCTTTCCAGTCTCATAAGCACACAAGTAACACTGCCAACGGCCGTCCTCGCGAAACAAAAGATAGTTCCTGTCTCCCAGAATCTTACATGAAACACAGAAGACAGTAAAACAATTCTAAAATAAGATCCTGTGTTCACTTAAGGCATTAAGAACAGAAAAAGGAAAGCTGAAACAAACAAACAAACAAACATTAGTCATATGCGGTGATTATAAAAGCCCAGGCTTTTATGATTCTGAGTGTTGGTAAATTTCTAAAGAGTGCCATCCAACCAGCCCAGTGGCCACCATGTCCTTGCCAATGAGAATATTTATTGCTGTTTGGAAAGTAAAGGTTTCCTAACAAAAGGCACAGGATTGAATGATACAGCTTTGTCTCCACCTGCAGGAGTGAGGAGACTGACTTCTTTCTTAAAGTTATTTGAAAATATGCAAGGCCTCTAGGATTACCACTAAAAATATTAGGCATAATCAGTACTCAAGGATTAACTAGACATTCTTCTGTAATAAAACAGTAATTGGATCAAAACAGAGTCGATTACAAGCCACCATGAATGCAGACCGTTACGCTCCCATAACCTTGTATTGAAATATAATACACATGGAGAAATGTTCACCATCCTCAACATAGAGCTTGATGAATTGTCACAAAGTAAACACACTGGAAACCATCACCCAGATCAAGAAATAGGACATTAGCTGCTCTAGAAACTCATTCACAAACTGCACTAATTTTTTTTTTTAAGATTTTATTTATTTATTTATTAGAGAGAGACTGAGAATGAGAGGGGAGAAGGTCAGAGGGAGAAGCAGACTTCCCGCAGAGCCGGGAGTCTGATATGGGACTCGATCCTGGGACTTCGGGATCATGACCCGAGCCAGAGGCAGTTGCCCAACCAACTGAGCCACCCAGGCGCCCCAACTGCACTGATTTTTAAAACCAAGATTGAAAACCTTAGTTTTTCACCCACCCACCTATACATCCCTAAGGGAGGCAGGAAGCCACAGGCTGCAGACAGACTCTTGCCTCCTAAGAGGGCGAGGGCCATCGCCAGCCCTGCTGTGGTGGGAAGGAGGCAGCCACTTTCTGACTTTCTTTGGCTCCTGTCTCCCACAGGGCTCCAAACACGATCAGCTCACACTCCTGTTCAAGGTTAGGTCTAGCCCTCACTCTCATTAAGCTAAGGTTCCAGCATTAAGACTCAGTCAGATGAAAATGAAGCAGAGATTGAGGTTCGTCCTCATCAAAACCCATCACCTCTCATGGACTGCTTGCAGAACCCTGGCTGACAGTCCTCAGGGAGGACTCCTGTCTGATCCAAACAGGAGTGGAGGTGTCCAGAGGTTACCTCAATCAGCATTTCCAACATTCGACACTGCATCCCTTTGCTTATAGGCCAAAGTAGAACCTCTAATAAAAATAAATCTGCTTCTGATTTAGGTTATCCCAAGCTGCTTATCGCCTAGTGTTTTGAAACTATTATTTTATATATAGGTGGCTTTCCCCCCCTTTGGTTGTTTCTGACAGAAACACATACGGTCCCTCTTACTCCATCTTGGCTGGAAGCAGAAATATGAAGTTACATTCTGAGTCTTCTGGCCTCTGGAGAAGAATAAGGTTTCTAGAAATACAAAGCATTTTGATTATTTTTATGCTCTGCAGTATGATGGGAATTGTTTTTTCTTTTACCACATATGTGTGGTTGCTTGTTCTGTGATCACAAAATCTAGATATCTCCGGGCTCATATTTAAAAGCAGTTAATAATCCCACCTCCTACTGATTCAGCCGGGAAAGAACAAATTCACATTTTCATGTTAAGAACCCAACGGGAAAGGAGACAAGACGAGAGGAAGAATAGAAGGGAAATAATAAAACGTAACACAATTTAATAGGCGGCAGGGGTTCTTTTCCCCAGTTTTTAAAGTATATGTTAAAATAGTTTGTTAGACGATTTCTAATATTTGCTTCAATCATTGTAAAAACACAAACACATTGGGACGGCTGTCACTCAAAGAGTTAAGCCCGACTCCACGGGGGGACCTGGGAGGCTAGTGACCCCGCCAGGTGCTTTTGGTAAAAAAGAGGTAACAATGTGTCTAGTACATATTGTGGGCACACTTCGGCTATTCAGACCCAGACAGAGGAAATAGGGGGATGAAGCCGGGGGAGGGATGGGGCTTAGAAAATGAATAAAGAGAGAAAATGGCCCCAAATTCTCTGCTGTGGCTCTTCATGTGAAGAAAGCCTGCATTGTGTGAAGCTGTGAGTCAAAATAAGGTTATTCAGCTATCACAGACTGCATCTGAAATATGAAATACTTCTATTCCAGCCATTTAGCTTCTCATCCCACCAAAAAAAAAAAAAAAAAAGTCCTCCTCATTAGCTCTCATTAGCTACCACCTTTTTTTCTTCTGCACAAAGTCATCTCATGTTTTTGGGAAAAAAATTAAATTTTTAAAACCTCTCTTTTCTAACCTGTCAAATGAATTTGCACATTCCAGTGGACCGGGGTGAATGTTTGAATCTAACCTGATGTTTGCCAAAAGAGCCCTCTGACCCCTTAACAAGCGTCCAAGCATTATGTGGGGAACAACCCCCCCTTTCACTAAAACCGCTCCCTTCTGCGTCCCTGTTCCCCTCCCCCAGGTCCTTCACCGCCATCTATTTTCCTTGGATGAGAGCCTCCCAGTGAATAGGAAACATTTTTAAGAGAGGGGAGGAGGGGTTGGGAAAGAGATTTAGAGGCCAAATGGGGCTTTTGGAGGAGAAAGAATTCAGAATTGCAGATATAACTCAAAGGCATTCACTGTTGCAGAAAGTAATGAACGTTTTCCTTAGCAGCAGTTCATCTAGTGTCCTGGACTAATTGGAGACCATTTTCAAGAAGAAAAGAAGGGTATGTGGTTTACAACCATGCATCTGTGCCCAGTGCGGAGAGCCATTGGCCCTGCCTTGCGCAGACTTTTGTGTGAGAAAAGGATTCATCTTTGTTCTTCTGCCCGGTTCCTTGTGTGGCATTCTCTCATAGGGATAAACAAGGGGAAATTAGATGGTTTGTAATCCACTTTGAAAAGGTAAAACGTGCCTGAAAATTATGTGCTGTGACTCGATCCTAATATTCCATGTCCAAATATCCTCAGACCTCCTAAGTAATAGAGTTACAGAAAATCTCCAAATATTGGAGGACCAAATATGGGTCCTGAAGCTGAGTCTTCTGTTAAACTAACTGAAAATGTGATCCCTTGAGAAACACTGGGGTCTCTTTTCTCATTTCTTCCGTATCAGTAAGAATACCTGACCAGAAAGAGTCATTTTCATTTGTTGGTATTAAAATCTATATATTATTTTATCCTCGATCCTGCCTTTGAATAGAAGGGACATTTCTTTCAGAGAAGGGCTAGCCAGGTATTGGTGCTGGAGGGTGACATTTGTGGTCTCTGCTGGTCTTGCCTTCCGGAGAACCAGCCACCATGCTGCTTTAGCTATTCAAAAGCAAAGTTCTGAACTTATAACTTTCATTTGGTTAGCTATCAAGCCATGCGGTACCCCATCAAATTTCTTCTTTTTGAAGGCAAGTTTGCTGGTTTGAGAGCTGAAACTGTGAGGGGTAGGTAGTGATTCTGGGTTTCTGGTTTGAATTCAATGCCTTTGTTAAGTAAAAAAATCAAAACTCTCCTTATTTAACTTCCTGACCCATGTTCTTGGAATATCACTGTGAATTTTGACTGCAGCAGATAGAAGTGTCTCTAAGATCCTACATGGTTAAAATTCAATTCATTCCTCGGCCATCAACATTTCTTTCAATTTAGGAAATTCTGTGAACTTGCTCATAGTAGGTACTTAATAAATATGTATTAATTTGATTTAATCTAGGCTAAAACCTCTGATATTCTTGAACATTCCTGCAATATTTGTACCTGACAGTTTGATTCTTGGAGGTGGGATGGAGATGGGGTGATTTTGAAGTGATTTTCATCTCTGGCTCCCTTTCCTGTAATGTTAGAGACACAGCTTTGGGAAGTGAGTTCGGGACAGAGCCCTGGAGAGGCCCTCGCTCAGTGATGCTGCCTTAAGAATCTGAAAGGATCTAGTCAAGGGTTTTTGGATGGCTTCTGATGGCTCAGTTGAGATCTGTACCTCTGAGTTCAGGAGGACCCCCAGGTGCCATTTGGTCTCCCTCATCTCTATTCCATTGAGCCTGAGAAGCTACGTAGTCTGGTTGGTGCCTTTCCAGACCACATCCACTGGTGAGAAAAGAATAAAGAGGCCTTATGAAGGAGGAAGAAGAGGAGGAGGAGGAGGAGGAGGAGGAGGAGGAGGAGGAGGAGGAGAAGGAGAAGGAGAAGAAGAAGAAGAAGAAGGAAGCACGCTCTTGTCCTAGATCCCCAACCTAGACAACTGTCTCTAGGTTCATCAAAGCCCAACAAGAGGTCATGAAGATCACTCTGTTGCTTATAGAAATGATCATCCTGAGGGGGGAGCCCATGGCTGATGCCAGCACATATTGTTCTTGCCCCCAGATCAGCTCTGTCGCAGGCCAAAGAGGTCTGGAACCGAATTAGTGATCAACATAACAACTGTTAATACTCATCAAGCTAATACTCATCCTCTATCCTGCACTGTGTGAAGCTCTCCATTAATTCATTTTATTTTTACAAGAACTCTATAGACAGACACTAACGTTATTTTTCTTTTGCTGATACGGAAACGGGAGCAAGGAGATTTTAGACAAATTGCGTTAAGGCTACACTGTGATGGCACACGAAATTGTGTGAAAATTCTTTGAAACTCTTCTCTTCAAGAAGTGAAGTATCAGTCTCCTTCTCCCTTGATTCGAATAGATTAGAAACCCAATTCTAATGAACAGAATGTGGTGGAAGTGATGGCAGGTGCTCCCTATACGAGGATGAAAGACGCTGATTGCCCCTTCTCACCGGCTCTCTCTTGAGTTGTATGTCCTGAGGATTCCTAATCAGCCCATGTGGGAGGACCAACAACCAGCACCAGTGGGCCCCCCATGTAAGTGAACCACTTTGAGGTGGGTCTTCCTGCCCCAGTCGAGCCTTCTACTGACAGCAACCCCATGACAGAGCCTGAGCCAAAGTGCCCAGCTAAGCCACCTCTAACTCCGACCTGTCAACACTGAGGTAATAAGTGGTTATAATTTTGAACTGCTAGGTTCGGGGTAATTTGTTATATATCAATAGATAACTAATACACACAGCTTCTAAGTGTCAGGGCCAAGATACCAACCCAGAGGGTCTGAAAGCAAAGCGCACATTTTGCCACTACACCATTCTGCCTCTGTTGATACAAAGGAGATTATTTGATAAGCTCAGATTCTGACAAAAAGTGTTCAATAATTTGGGGGGCCATTTCCTCCAAGTTGTAAGAAAAATCAAGATGTCCTTCAACAGACGAATGGATAAAGAAGATGTGGTCCATATATGGAATGGAATATTATGCCTCCATCAGAAAGGATAAATACCCAACTTTTATATCAACATGGACAGGACTGGAAGAGATTATGCTGAGTGAAATAAATCAAGCAGAGAGAGTCAGTTATCAAATGGTTTCACTTACTTGTGGATCATAAGGAAAAACATGGAGGACATTGGGAGAAGGAAAGGAAGGGTGAATTGGGGGAAATCAGAGAGGGAGATGAACCATGAGAGACTGTGGACTCTGAGAAACAAACTGAGGGTTTTGGAGGGGCTGGGGAGTTAGGTGAGCCTGGTGATGGGTATTGAGAAGGGCACGTATTGCATGGAGCACTGGGTGTGGTGCATAAACAATGAATCTTGGAACACTGAAAAAATAAAAAATAAAAAAAATTCTGATGTGTTTCTAGACATTGATAAATCTGACGATGGCAACACACACGTCAGTTACATACAGTCACTCCTTTCCTTGGATGTTCTGAATGAATGTTGGTCTATCCTGTTTTTTCTAAACTCCAAGCAGACCTTACCTTTCTGTCAGCGCAGTGCTTCAGACAAGCTTGTTAGAATATAATTAATCAGATTACAGCTTATTTTAGTGTCATTTCTATCCTACGAATACACCACAATCACCTTAACCAAATTAGATACGTATCAAATCTATTGACCTCAAGTATTAGCCTTCTTTTATCGTCTATTACTTTTAGGCTGGGAGGAAAATAGAAATAACTCATCTCTCAGATAGGATCACTTCTGCACGTGGTTATTTCCCCTTAAACTGATTTGGGCAGCTGGTCCGAAGGTTGACTCTCTGCTGCCACCTTGCTGTGAGAATGAATGCTAGCGCCCATGGCACTGGGTTTCGCTCAGACTTCGTGCTTAGTAAGTGGTAAGGCTTCTCTCTCTCCGCAGACACGGTTAGACAGTTGTCAGTAAATGACCAGCCTTGGACATAACTCCACTGGTTCCAGCCAACATGGGTTCCCCACCATCCATTTTTTAGTATCGAGATACCCAGAAGATCCACTCTGAGATTCAGAAGGTACTTGGTAAGTACTTAATAGTTACTCAGAGTCAAGGGAGACAGGAGGACTCGACGGAGTTCCAACCAGGAATAACTAACCTGCCCCTGGAATCCTCACGCTCATTCTCTTGCTAGGACAGACGCCATAACCACAGTCCCTTTGCTTCTATCCCTGGCTGTTTTCCCTGTGGCAGCCATGTTACTCTTTTGCTTCAAACCCAGAGCAAAACTTTCCCACCAGGTAATACCAGAGTTTTCCACAATCTGACCCTGGCCTAGCTTATCTCTCAACAATCCTCATGATTTTCAGCTTAATAACATTGAACGCTACGTCATTTCGGGAGCAACGGTCCTCTCCAACTCCACGTGCTCTTTCTAACTCTGAGGATTCAACCTGGAGTTTGCCTCATCTGGAATATCATTTCCCCACTCCAGGGAGCTCTCTCTGCCTTTGCTGTTTCACAGCTGGAGGGACCCGTCACCCACCACATTCCCTCAGGGCTCTAGGGTGCAGTGCTGACATTATCTCTTTGAATGCTTGTCTCCTCCCGTCTCCTCCTCTCCTCTTTGACAACAATTGCAGGGTTCTGTTTGATGCATATTAACTTCTTTTTTTTAAATTAACATATAATGTATTATTTGTTTCAGGGGTACAGGTCTGTGATTCATCAGTCTAACACAACAATTGCAGGATTCTATTTAGCTTTGTACTCCTGGTATCTGAAGGGACTTAATAAATGAGATAATGTACATAAAGTATTTAGCATACCACTTGACAATAGTAAGTGATCCATTCAGGTTGTTGCTGTTGTTCATTTGTTGAATGAAACCAGTGGTTACTGCTCACAGATCTCAAGCAAAAATAAAAAATAAAAAACAAAAGTATTTGCTTTCTTCCTAACAAAAAAAGAGAGGAAGATTGAATGAAAAGGAAAGAAACATAAGCTATGCATAGAAAACAATGAAGAATCTAAAGATACTATAAGCTAAATAATATGCGATTAGTGAGAAATTAAACAAAGCAGGAAGAGTTTGACAAATTTTCCTAGTCGGCCAGATAGTCTCCACTGGGAAAGTGGCTTTGAGAGAAGTGGTAAATTCCCTATAACCTGAGTCACTAGAAACTAGACCAAACAAACCACTTAAAAGTATACGGCAGCAGACATCAGGGAACCAGCTGAGTTAGTGGGCTTTTTCATCTTTAATTTCTCTGATTCATTCATAAAGTATTCATAATAAAGCTGCAAAACATTCGTTACGTCTTTTCCCATTTGTTCACCTTCATGTTTCCGAGGGAAACGCACACAGTATGAATATTCCCTTGGCTAACGTTGGCCAGCAACAGGGCTGTGCAAGCCCACAGGAGCTCGTATTTAACAATAACCCTGGAAAAGAGAGAGACGGCCATTTTACTGGAAACTTTCTGGACACAACCAGATTATTTTGATTAGTTCTGCACTGAGGGGAAAAAAATCTTGGGGCAGACTGCTGGCTACTGGGTGTTGGCTGATTTAGTCTTTGAATAAAATTGGTCAGAATACTTTTTCGTCAAATAACAACCACACACGACAGGCAAGGTGTACGGTCCTGCTCTATCTCCCTCCTGCTTCCTCCTACTTGTTCCTCTGCCCCTCTTTTCATGTGATAGTTTCTAGCACCAAAGCCAGACACTAGAATAAAAGAGCTGATACCACTATTTTCTTGCAGTTGTTTTCTTTCACTTTTTAAATGTGGTCCTATTTTTCTGACTCCGCTGATTAGAATTTTGCCTAAAAAACATCTTTCCAAAGTATCTCTGAAAAGATTGTTGTAGATTATTTCCAGCTTTCCCTTTAGCTGGCATCTGGATGCTTTATTTTGTTTCGGTGCATTAAGACATAATACCACATTAAAAAATAAGTAATCGTGGGTTTTTGAGCCACTTGAGCCAGATCTGAGAGTATCTGGGGCGGGTGGGAGCAGGGAGGCTCTGGCAGGACCCTCTTGTTTTAGTAAGGAGGGAACCAAGCTCCCAGATGTATTACAGGGTCGCAAAGCAAGTGGGAGTCAAAGCCGAGACCGAAACCCAGATGTCCTCATTTTTCCTCTAGAACTTGGCCCATTATACCAAGCATTAAATGGGTAGAGACAATTCAGTTGTGTGCATTTTTTTTTCTTTTCCCCCTCAATCTAAATTTCAGCAATATAAGCGTCATGAAGATAAGAGCAGTTAACACCCAATGAATGCGTATTTTGTGCTCTGCGTTATTCTACACTTTTAATGTGTCTTTCTTTGAATCACAAGACCATTATCCCCATCTTACCAATGAGGAAACTGAGGCAGAAAATCTGTTACTTTTTCAGGGTAACCTAGCTTAGGTAACAGATGACAGAGATAAGATGTGACTGCAAGGCTTTGGCTTCAGAGAACAATACGCACCCATCACGCCTGATATCTCTCAGCAAAACCAGACCTTCCCTGGGGGCTGGACATGATGGAAATGCCACCTCCTCTGAGTTTGACATTTCATTGCTATTTCAATGTCATTATTGTGGCTTTGCATTTTGATAAACCCTATTTTACATAATCATTACTAATGAATTTGCAATCTCACTACCTTGAAATCTTCTGAATACAATCACACTGGTTTTTCAGTGACACGAAAAGACCAACTTTGCAAATTTTGCATCTTTGTAAACTACCTAGACGTAAAGATAACTAAAAGGTTTGCTCTAAACTACTGATAAAAGTAAAATAATTATCAACAAGTAGATTTACAAAGGAACCAGTATAAAAGCTACAGTGATGACATTTCTTAATATCCAAGATGTTATATCAAATAGAAGAGACTTCAAGCATAACATAAGTTGTACTAAACACTAAATACAGTTCTTAGTTTTTTTTCAGAACTCTATTTTTAATGAATATCTGATATTTTGTTCTAAAGACTAGAAACAGAGGCACCTGGGTGGCTCAGTGGGTTAAAGCCTGTGCCTTCGGCTCAGGTCATGATCTCAGGGTCCTAGGAGCCTCGCATTGGGCTCTCCGCTCATCGGGGAGCCTGCTTCTCCCCCTCTCTCTGCCAGCCTCTCTGTCTACTTGTGATCTCTTTCTCTCTGTCAAATAAATAAATAAAATCTTTAAAATATTAAAAAAAATAAAGACTAGAAACAATTGTCCCAACAATTTATTTAAAAAGAAAAAAAAAAGACTTCCCATTAGCAAAAAGAAGCCTTCAAAATGTACATGACATTTATAAAGTTTTAAAATTGTATGAAGTTTAGGGAAGAATAGATAATATGGAAGACTCTGGAAGTCACAGCTAAGATCTCCTTTGGCAGATAAAAACTCGGGCTTACCACCCTATTAATAATACAACCAGGGAAGAGGTTGGATGGGCCTTTTCTTGCAATGAGACAGCTTCATTCTGTGAAATGGGAGGCATTTTTTTTTTTTTAAGATTTTATTTATTCATTTGACAGAGAGGAGAGAGATCACAAGTAGGCAGAGAGAGAGGGAGAAGCAGGTTCCCCGCCGAGCAGAGAGTCCGATGTGGGGCTCCATCCCAGGACCCTGAGTTCATGACTTGAGCCGAAGACGGAGGCTTTAACTCACTGAGCCACCCAGGCGCCCCTGGGAGCCATTTTGAAGCCTGCCTGTGGGCTTCTACCCAGCCATTTTACACTAAAGCTACCCAAACTTCTCACAACCCCCACGTTCCCTTGTGAGGCTGATTTTTAGGTTCATTTTGGCCAATAGTTAGATCTCATGGAGCAGACAAAAATGTCAATAGAGACATCATTTCCATACCCATCAGGACTAACTAGAGTTCAGCCTGACAGGTTTACACAGGCTAACACAGCATTTCTTCAAGAATGCATTTATGTTTAAATAAGAAGCAGCTGACTATTAGGTGGACAGAACTTACGTCGCAGGGAAACATTAGCCCGTTTCCACAAAACTACCAGCCTTAAAAGAATCCTGCTTGGAGTCCTGCTGGTGCAGAATGTCTACATTCCGGTCTCTCATCTTTAGATAACTGCTGAGTGATAGCGGCCCAGGTCTGATGCTGACTGGGCACTGCCAACCTACAATCCGACAATCATCAAAGTTTTGTTTTGTTTTCTGCCTGTTCTAATCAAAGCAGAGGTAGAAAGAGATAATCGGCTTCTAATTACTGAGAATCACGGTGCCCTGGCCTCTGTGGCTGTCAGCAGAAAATGGTAGGTGCCACGAAATCTCTTCCTCTTTGTCTATCAGCAGCCTCCCTCACAGTCTCCAGTGCTCCAGGCTCCCACTGTTGGGGGGAAATCCGGATCACATGAGGACCTCTCCTTTCAAACATCCGGGGAAGTCCATTTGGAAAGCGCTCACTGCTGCCTCAGTCCAGGCCCGAGCCTCTGCCCAAGAAACAAGCAGCTGTGAACATCCCAAATGAGTGGCACCCAGGGAAGACCAGCCTCCTTCCTCCGGTTGCATTGGAGACACATCTGCTCTTTTCCCTTCCTGGCATTAGGCTGGGGGGAAGGGGGAAAGCATGGGGTGGACAGAACTGGCTTTGGGACCTGCTCTGCCCCTAAGCAAAGTCCCTCAGCCTCTCAGACCTTCCCGAATCTCATCTGGACAACAGGGATACCAATGTCTGCTTTGTGGGGTTGATGCCTGGCCCTGAGCTGGAGATCCAAAATGGCAGGCGTGCAGAAGGACTAGCGCCTGGGACAGGGACTGGAGTGCACCCCCTGCTCAGACTCAAGCCTCTAGTGTTTGTCTGCCTTGGAAAACCCTTTGGCTCCTTGACAGGGGCAAGCGAGCACAAGGCGACTGGATGAAGGTTGTTTTTTTCTGTTTTCTTAACAGACCATACGTTGAGTCAAGTACTTGTTTACCTCCACCACCCATAAGAGACCAAGGGCTGAGCTCTCGGGCCGGGAAGGGGAGTCTGAGGAGGGTCTCTGAGCCAGGAAATACAGCATAAATGATGTGACACCACAGAAGCGGGGAGTAACAGGAGCAAAATCTCTTTCAGGTGTTTATGGAGAATTCTTCTGACTTTCAATGACCGAGTCCTTTCGACTAATATTCAGGGGCTGATGTCCCCGCAAAGAACACAAAGTAAGGCCCCACTGCAGCTGTCCAACAACCGAGAGCTCCCCGAGGGAAGGGAAGGGAAGAAAGAGCCTGTGGGGTTAAATCACCCCCCAGGGAAGCAGCCGGAATAAGGCTTCAGTGATGACCGTCCTCCTGCGGAGACCAAAACCGCAGCATCAGGATCTCGCTGGGGAAGTCTGGGGGAAGGCTGAGGCCCACCCCACACAGTCACTCCAACTTGGAGCCTCTGAACCAAACACACCTGGCCGATCGCGTCCGCCCCCAAAACAACATACAAAGAAGCGCCTGGAAAGTCTCACAGTGGGACTTGGGGGGAGCAAGTACCTTTTAGAACCCGTGGGAAGTAAGCCAGAAAGACTGGGGGATCTGTTACCGGCCCAGTGGTGTTCCGGGGACAGGCCCTGAGTGGTTAGGAATCAGGGTGGTCCTCGACCCTCAGCCTCGGACTGGGCGGACTGGGCGGCAGCGCTTTCTTCTTGGCTCAGGAGCGCGGAGGGGTGGGGCGGGTGGGGCGGGGGGGGGGCGGGGGATCGCACCTGTGCCCGCGCCCCCCGGCCCCCCCCCCCCCCCCCCCCCCCCCCCCCCCCCCCCCCCGGGGGGGGGGGGGCGGGGGGATCGCACCTGTGCCCGCGCCCCTCTGCCCCCCACCCCCACCCCGCCGCCTAGACAACCGCAACTCTCCGTGCCTGAGCCCCGCAGAACTCTTTTTAGTGAAAACGAACACGGAAAAGACGATTAACATTATCAAGTGAGGTCTTGCAGAAACGGGAAGAGAAGACAATGAAAAACAAAGAGCACAGTAGCTACACGCTTCGCTTGTTACCAAACTTTTCAGTAATTAAAACTTGACCGGGAGAAATTAAAGCCCGTGGTCCCAAGCCTTACTCATTATGAATAAGCCTTTTACAATGAATTCGCGAACCGTTCCTCCGAAAGCAAATTGGACAGTGTACTTGGTTCAACAGCCTGTCTGCCTAATGGCTACACCCACCTCTGGAAACACAAATGAATTTCTTTTTATTTTTAATATAATCAAGTGGATTACTAAATAACATGGGGAGGAAAAAATGAATACACACACACAATGGAGCATAATTCAGTGGGGGGAGGGGAAGGAGGAAGGCAGTGGGACAAAAAGCATTGGGTCCAGTGACAGAAGACTTGGGCTGCAGTCCAGCTTCTGTCACTTACATAAGACAAGTCACTTAATTGTCTGGAAGTTTCGGGTTCTTTATCTGGGAAAGCAGGGAGTGGAACTAACGCAGCACTTTGAGGATCTTGGTGGGGGAGATGAGGGACAGGCCCCGAAGGAGTATGTATGCCTTCTGAAAGCCCTCCTCTGCTGTAACTGCTCTCAGCATCAGCGTGAGCTCCGGAGCCTCGGCGTGGCTCCTGTCGCCTTGTGGGGCCCCGAGGGCAGTGGCATTCCACTGAGCCCATAGAGAAAACGTGGCTAACATGTACCAGATGACAGCCGTGGCGGGGGGTGTTAATTAGATAAAGGACCAGATTACCACCTGTGAAGCAAACCGGAAAATGTCCATACCTTCCAGTATCTTGCAGATCTCTCATTTTCTTTGCCAGACAGGTATAAATTATGAAAGGTACCAAGTAACCAACATCTTAACAGCACAAGGAATTTTGGTTGGCTACCCTTGGCAAGGTGAAGGTGCTGAGTTGCTGGGCAAGATTGCATTTTCCTAAGACAAGGAAATTTGCTGAGGTGACCCACTAGGTATTTCAGGTGCCATACTCAAGTATTTTCCCCCAGCTTCACAGATGAGAAAGTTGGGGCTTAGAGAGAGCCACTAGGTTTTCCAAGGTCCTACAGATCCAAATGATACTCTTAACCGTACGTCACACCGGACACAGGACACTGTGGAAATCTGGAAAATTCCAAAAGATATACCGCCTGGCTGCAGGGGCCGTGAGCTGGTTCAACCACTTGGAAAGCAATTTGGTACTCTCTGAAAATATTGAACATTTGTATACTCTAGAACCCAGAAACGCCACTCCGAGGTACAAAAATTCTCGTGTATTCGTACTAGTCTGTGTACATAGGGATATTATGGAAGCATTGCTCATAATGCAAAACAAACAATCCTGAAAAGCCAGAAGTTCATTTGATTGGGGGGGATGGATGTAAATAATTCGTCACACGATACTATACAGCAGTGACTAGGAAGGGGCCCTAACTCCACACAGTTGCAGAGACCGATCGCTAACATTACAGCCAGTGGAGAAAAATAGGTCACGGGGGCTACCTTGAGAAGGGCACCACTTCGGCAAAACTCGAAGCAAGTGAGACTAACAACGAATCTGGATACATATGTCCGTGATAGAACGTTTAAACAATTAAGTAAAAGGTAAGGACAAAATGCGAGCAAATGGTGCCCTCTGTGGGGCAGTCGAGGGTGAAATGAACAGGTCGATGCGAAAGTACTGGGTACCTTCTGGGTGGTGAGCTGGGTGGCAAGTCCTTGGGTGACTGCCCTGCCTGTTTTCATGTTACCATATAAAGGAGATCGTTACTTTGAATGAGGTACCTAGCTCATCATTAAAGCCTCTGTTTTAAAGTTACTACTGGTGGGATGGGGGTCTAGGGGCCTGGGCCTTTCATCCTACCCCAAGGCATGTCAAGCCTAGATGACTGGAAAGGAAAAGCATTAGGCCAAGGTGCATGGCTCTGATGAGCTGAGACTGTTTCTCTGGCCCCTTGGCGCTAGAAGGCTACCTGGGGCTCTGGGCCTGGCTAGACAGCCCTGCCAGCCTAGCAAAGCAGATGACAGAGTTCTAGACCACCCACGTGGCCATCGAGAGCTGCGCCGGGGTGGGCCAGAAATTGCAAATGTCCCTGCCCTTGGCAGCACAAAGCCACCTGTGGAGAGCAGCAGGGGCGGCAGGAGCGTCCCTGTTCCAGGGCTGGAGGCCCAGCTGCCCCCAGGGGCCAGCAAGCGAGTGCCAGTGAGACATCAACACCAGGCGCTCCAGCTGGGGCAATTTATGTGAGTGGATAATTGCACATAATGGAGTTAAAATATAATTGCCTCATTAAAATGGGTTACTAAATCTCATTGTGTGTGAGTGTGAAAGAGATAGACAGAGACACGTGTGTTAAACGGCAAGAAAACAAAATTGCATAAATGAATGTGAACGAGAGCAATCAGAGTGCCTGACTGGGCCACCTCGATGGAAGGAGACCTTGGCGCCTTGGGGAGCCTTGGAATGACTCGGGAAACCCATCGCTGGGGGCTGCTTTGGCACAATGGTGACGGCTCAACTCACGGTCTCCGGGTCCTCAGCCTCACCCGAGGGGGGTGTCTCCAGTTTGGAAGCTCCAGCTCTAGTCTGGTGTAGCAGCGATGGGTTCTGTCCCCGTCCCCCTCCCCCCCCCCTCGGCGTCCCCAGAGGTCATCCTGGCATGGCTAGCCCAGCGACTGTGCCATCGGCGCTCTCCCTGCCTGCTTCTCCCTCATGACTGAATTCAGGGCTGGAACTGGAGCCAGCTGTCTGCCTGTGTGACAGGTACATCTAGGGAGCAGAGTATGACTGCAGAGGGAGAGGCTCCCATGCGGCAGCACGAGCCCTTGCCAACCTGGAAGGGAGCCCGCTCGAGGGCCACCTCCCCCGCCTCCGCTGGAAGAATGCGGCCCATCGGGCTCCAGCGAGACTCCGCGCATGCTCCAGCGGCCAGGGTCACGCGCGCGCACACACACAGAATGCTCTGCTCCCCCTCTCCCGGGGCGCGTCGGGGCTGCCTGCCACTATCGCCTCCGCGTCTGCCACCCAAGCCACCCATGCCCATGGGAGAGCTCCTCCACGGGAGAAGTCCAGCCACTCACCTCCTTTAGATTTTTTTTTTTTTAAACAGATATTTCTAAAATGAACTCCCAGCGCTTCTTACCCCAAGAGCCACAAATGGTCACGCCTCACTTTGTTCCCAAGTTTCCAGCGTGTGCTCAATCTGGCAATTAGCACAGCTCAGTCTGGAAGGAGCAAAGTGAAGTTTTGTCTCAGAACGCTCGCACGTTAAAATGTCAACACTAATGAGTTATTTTCTTTTCAGTATTAGAAAGCAGATAAACATCCCCAATCTGGTGTCAGCGAGTATCACTAACGAGACCCCGAACCTGTTTCAGAATCCCCCAGTTCCAGGAGTGTCGCCTGGAGCCACAAGTGAGGCAAGGGGACGGGGACAGGAGATAGAGGGAGAAGGGCACCGAGAGGAGGGCTGCCCGCCCGGCGCTGACCTGGGCTCGGGACACCGACTGTGTCTTGTCACCCTCACCAGCCTGCGTGACTCCCCGCTGCTGCTAAGCCCCTGACTTCAAATGCAGATTTTCACTTATAGGAACAGATTTGTTTCTACGCATGATTAAATACTCTCTTGATTCCTCAGATAAGTTCAGAAGTGCAAAAAGGAGGAGGATGAGCTTTTTAATTACAAGCAATTCAGCCTGGCAAATAGAAATCTCAACCTGCCAAGTCCTGGACTTCTAAACCTCGCCAAGATCCCCATCTGCTTCCCCGGGGGATCAGGGAGGGGGTGCTGATTCGAGTTCCCACAGAAAGAATTAGAAAATCTTGGACCAAACGCTTCGCTCTAACAAATAAAGAGCCTCAGTTCTGGATAAAAGTCAAATTGTGAAGATACCGCAGAGCTCTGTTTTTGGCTTTTTTGTGTATTGGGGGGAGGTGGGTGGGTTGTGGAACAGGACGAGACGGGGAAATGGCCGAACCAGATTTCAGCTCATCTTGATGAAATTGTGGAGTTACAAAGGCTCCTCTTGTTCCCTCAGGTTTTTGGGGGTGCAGGCCAGGGGTGCCTGGATGTCTCCAATCCCTGAATGGATCTCCCTATCCCACCCCCACGCCCAGTTTCCTTGAGCGCCAGGATATTCTAGAAGCCTCCGAATGGAGCCCCTGAAATGTTATGAAACAGGAACTGGCAACGCTTTCCTTTGAAGCTGCCAAACTGGAGAAAGAGCCGTGGAGGCACAGGGAAGGTGAATGCAATGTGTCATCTGGGTGTCATGACTCAACTCGTAAGGTGCCCCCCATCGGGCCCCCGCCGCTCAGGTGGCAGGCAGATGGAGGGCAGATGGGCAAGAAGGGTGGGGACAGAGGCAGCATTGAGGAGCGGCTCTGGAAGCCAGCAGAGGCCGGGTGGCAGCTGCTGAGTCTCAGGCGGCCTGGCACTGCTCTCAGGAAGCCTGGAGTGCCACCCTCTGGTAACTGAGCCAGGGGTTGGTTGCTAAACCCTGTAACAGAACCCTCCCTACAGGCACTTGGCATTTGAGCCTTAATGGTTTTGGCACTTGGCCTAATTGCTCTGAATATGTGCATGGTTAGACAGTAATTCCTTCATCACACTCAGTAAGTATCTGCACACAGCACAGAAGCTGCGATATTTTTATTCCAATAATTCCTCTGCCGACCACCAAAACTCTATGAAAAATTTCTCAGGAGCTGTTAGGTATAAACCAAACTGAGTCTTACATGGAGTTTATGCTTCAGATCATGGAGAGTTGTATAAGCCTCAGAATGCCCACCAAGCAAGAAAATTGCCTCATTTTGTTCAAGAAACCGCGTACAGGAATGTTGCTACATTCAGTGGTAAAAAGGAGTCACATTATATATACTATCTCAAAAGAGTGGAAGCTGACATACTTGCTTATGCTTGTTGACGTGATTATACACTGTTACTCATTTTGAGATAAGGTCATTTGGGTAATGAAATCAGATTACCTTATCAGATGGATCTCTTCAAGATTCAAGTCGGATGCTAGTATTCAAAAAACAGTCAGAGCCAGAGAACCCCAATCACCCACCTCAGGGTTTGAGAGAACAGAAGTGAACAATATGAATGGCAAGTCAATATGCTCTGCAAATTTCACTTAATTTACCAAAGTGACTGGTGCTGCCAGTAGTTTATATATCGATGGTTGGCTTAACTGGTAAATCCCAGTTTATTTTTGTAACTGTGAAGTAGGACACAGAGGTAGGGACATGAAAGGGCCATGACAGAAGGAAACCTATTGTCATCATCAGTTGCTCTTTTTAAGAAACAAATGTTATTGCCTCACTCCCTTGTTAAAAACTTTTAACAGCAGAAGTGCAAATAACATACTTCTAAGTAACTACAGTTTCAAGGAAAAAAATCATAATAGATCAAATTTAAATCTAGACATAGCCTCAAAACAAAGCAAAACCTGAAACACTAAAAAAAAATATGCAAATACAGTCTTAGTTGAAATTTTTAACAAATGTCTCTCAGCAGCTAATACGACAGGCAGATCAAAAATCCAAAGGACTACAATAACCAAACCATGGAAAGAACCTAGATGTCCATCAACAGAGGAATGGATAAAGAAGATGTGGTGTACATATACAATGGAATACTATGCAGCCATCAAGAGAAACGAAATCTTGCCATTTGCACCGACGTGGATGGAACTAGAGGGTATTATGCTAAGCAAAATAAGTCAGTCAGAGAAAGGCAATTATCATATGATCTCTGATATGAAGAATTTGAGAGGCAGGGCCAGGGGGTCGTGGGGGGTGGGGGAGGGAAATGAAACAAGATGGGATGGGGAAGGAGACAAACCATAAGAGACTTCTAAATTTACGAAACAAACTGAGGGTGGCTGGGAGGTAGAGAGGTAGGGATAGGGTGGCTGGGTTATGGACATTGGGGAGGGTATGTGCTATGGTAAGTGCTGTGAAATGTGTAAGCCTGGTGATTCACAGACACGTACCCTGGGGTAAATAATACATTATATGTTAATAAAAATAAATAAATGAATCAACAGAAAAAAATCCAAAGAACTATAGATGATTGGAACAAGATTAACAAAATTTATCCTCTTACCATGTATAGAACACTGCACCCAATAACTAAAGAACATATCATTTCCAAATATTAGGGGGACATTCTTTACTAAAATAGTATGCTGGACCATAAAATAATCCTCCTGCATATTACTGGTCCAGGAAAAGATCAAAATACAAAATGTGAAGTTCAGTTCCAACTGAATGCATATTGCTTTTGCACCACTATATACTCTTGCAAAAGTAGTGCTTTTGCATAACTATATAGTTCAATGTACAATATTTTGATAAAGTCAAATATTTTGATATTGTATGTTGAACTATATCATATATAGAGATATATATAGTATATTGAACTATATATATAGTAAGTAACTATATAGTATATACAACTATATAGTAAGTCGGGGACCATCTCTATAAACTCCCACTTTAAGAAGGTAGGAAAAAAAGAGCAAATAAAATACCAAGAAAGGAAAGGAAAGGAAATAATAAAAATAGAGCAAAAAAAACAATGAAACATAAACTAAAGATAATCAGCCACATCAAGAACAGACTCTTTGAAAGGACTAACAAAGTTCATAACTCCCAGCAAGACTAATCAAGAAAGACAACATAAATTATTAATACCATGTCCACAGGCATTAAAAGAGGTTAAGAGGACAGTAAGGAGAATGGTGTTATGACAAATTTAGGTGAGAGGGACATATATCTTGAAAAATAGAATTCATCAAAACCAATACAAGAAGAAATGGACTGTATGAATAATCTTGTATATGTTTTAAAAATTGAATTGGAAATTTAAAACCTTTCCACAGAGACATCTCTAGGTAAGTTGGCTGCACTTGGAATTCATCCAAGTATTTATGGAAGAAATAACAACAATCTTACTCAAACTATTTCAGATAAGAGGAGAAGAGATTATGTGCTAATCTGTTTTATGAGGTCAGTACAGTCTTGTTACCCAAACCAGACAAAGATATTAAAAGAAAGGAAAATAACTGGGTGCTCTATAGGCCATGAACATAAAAGCAAAAATTCTAAATAAAATATAAATAAATCAAGAGATATATAAAAAAGACTGTACATTATGACCATTGGGTTTATTCCAGGAATGCGAAGTTGTTTCAACATTTGAAATTCTCCACATTAAGCAAATAAGGGGGGGGGGGATAAAGCCTATATAGTTATAGGCTTTATATATATATATAAAGATATATATATCTTATATATATAAAAAGATATAGAAAAAAACCCACATTTGATAAAATTCAAAACTCATTCGTGATTTAAAGTAATTATAACAAACCAGGAACAGAAGGGAGCTTTCTTAATTTGATAAGGCTTATCTACAAAGTATCAGCCAAGTAAAAGCTTTCCCTCCTTCCTCACATTTTGGGAAAAGATACAGGTGGTCACGATTAGCACTTCTATTCAACAATGTAACGTTGTACTGTTGAACATGGTGCAGGGTCATAAAGCCAGCAAGACTAAGAAGAAGAAATAAAACTGTCATTAATCACAGACTATGTGATTGAATTTATAAAGTTTACCCAAAAAATTACAAATAAAGTTTAGAATTAATTAATAACTTTAGCAAGGTCACTAGTCACTGTATAAAAACTAAATCCAGTGGTTTGTACAGTAAGAGAAAATAATGTGTTCAATATAGGATTATCCCAGGAATGCAAGAGTGGTTTATGATCAGAAAAACAATAAATGTCATTTACCACATTAATATTAAAAAGAGAAGAGCCTTATGATCTATATGATGCCCTCTGATTAATCTACTGAAAACCTACAGCAAACATAATTCTTAATGGTGAGATACTGGGAATGTCATCTTTAAAATCTGAATTACGAAACGTACCCATTATCATTGCTCTTGGTTCACACTGCTGGCGGTCCTAGTCAGCATGTTAAGACAACAAAAGAAATGGAGGGCATATAGATTACAAAGAAAGAAACAATACTGTTATCTAGTCTCAAATAACATAAATGTCTATATAGAAAACTCAAAGCATAGATGTTAAATGAGTTAAGTGCTTAGATCTAATATAATCAACAGATACAAATCAATTCTGTTTTTATACACAGCAACACTTTTAAAATGTAATTAAAAAATGATGCCATTTACACTATGAAGAACTGTGATTGTTAGGAATGAATAGAGCAAAGTTTTCTTAGATTTATATGAAGAAATATAAACCTTTTTGAAGGACACTAAAACTACTCTCACTACATAGGGAAAATTTAACATATTCATGATTTGGATTATTTAACATCATAAAGATATTAATTGTACTGAAATTGATGCACAGACTCAAAGTATTCCCAACCATATTCTTGATTGCTGCTTGAGAAATAGAAGTTGACTTTAGAAGCGAAGTGGAAGAGCAAAAAGCCAAGAATGCCTGAGGCATTCTAGATGAAAAAGACAAAATGGACCATCCTACCATATACTAAGATTATGTTATAATATTAAATTATATTATTATAATTAATATAATTTATAATATTAAAACTGGTTATAATATTTTAACAGATATATTAATATGTCATAGTTATATATTAATATTATATGATTATTAATTATATATTAAACATCTTATTTATATTAAATATTTTATTAATAATATATTAAAGTTATATTAATATTATATTTATATTTATATAAAGTTATAATATTAAAGTCATATCATTTATTATAAAGTAATAATATTAAAAATTATATTACATTTACATATTAGATATTATATAATTATACTATTGCAATTATTATAATTTGATTATAATTATATATATTATATATAGTTATAATATTAAAGTTATACACTAACTTTATAATATTATAATATTAAATTATACTATTAAGTTACAATATTTAAATATCTGTTATTGGTGCAGGAATAAGTAAACCTACGAAAAGAATGTAAACAAGATCCAGAAATGTGGCCACATTTATAAAAATTTCTGACAGAGAGAACACTAGCCTCATTCCCAGTTACCACACACAAGGTGGGAAGCAATACGAATTCCGCATCAGTCCGTGATACCTGCGGTTACCAAGAGCAACACCATGGCTAAGCATTTACCACGTGCAAGCAGAATCCCAGGTTAACCACAGGAGTGTATTTGCACATTTTTGGGTTTCTTCAAATTCCATTATGTTTTATTATTGTATAATTCATTACATTAACCTGTTAAGACTCAGTGGCTAAGTGATTTCCTCTTTGTAGGATTCAGAATACAGGCAGGGTAACTTGACATGGTGTTTTTGTTTTCGTTGTTTTTAATGGCAGCTTTCTGACTTCTGAATGCTTGCTTTGCTTACATCTTTGTGAAAAGGAACTAATAGAAAATTTCAAGCGAGAAACATTCCTGCTCTTCTATTAAGTGCATATTGCAAGGCTGTGGAATACTAACCAAATCTTTGGTTTCCTTTTTAAGACTTGGCTTCTCAGGCAAATGCATTTTTCAACCTCAGCGCACTCATTACCATTTTATATTCCATCTGAGGCCTGGATAGCAAACAGCAGTCAGCTCTTGTCTGAGATCTCCAAAGTAGGCTCATATATTTGATACCCCTAGGAAGGCTCATGGCATCTCAACACACGAGACCTAACTTTTGATGCTGGCTTGTGCAAGAAAAACCACCTTGTTTCTTGTCATTTTGCTTTTAGTAGGCAAAAAATAATGCTCGCTCCAGTGGAATTTCAGATCTTGACATTGATGGAAATAAAGAGAATATTTGAGAAAATTAATTTCCTGGTGGCAGAGCTATTAACTTTGAAACTCCTAGATCGGCTGGGACTTTAACTGTTTAAAATATACAATGAAAAAACACTTTTTGTCAAACAACGATATATTCTCAAAGCAAGCAGATATTTCATATGGATATTTTCGGCCCTACCAACAACTTTCCCTAACAATTTTCCTTTATTCTCATAAGCTTAGTTACCATTTATTTTTACTAAATTATAAATACTAGGCAAGTTTTTAACATTATTGTTAGCTGGATTTGATAGATGAGCATGCTATTATTAAATGATTATTATATTTATTTATTAGCCAATTTATAGTCATTTCATGTGTGGATGTGAAAATACATAATTATATCATCTATTTCCAAAACACATTCTAAGGTGAAATATATACATATTTTCAAGATAATTGCGCTTAAATACGATTACAGCCCTAAAGTAACCATATGTAGACCTAGGTATTTATAATATTATCTAAACAGTATATTTAACCAAATAGCACAAGTCCTTGGAGGTCACAAATAAGCTGACCTCCAAGTACTTAACATTATTATGTGACTTTGCATAAAAATCTATATTATATAAAAGGGGAAAACTTGTTGCCTAATACAAGGTCACAAAGATTTATACCTATGTTTCCTTCTGAGAGTTTTACAGTTTTTAACTTTTACATTGTGATCTTTAACCCATTTTTTTAATCTTTAACCCATTTTGAGTTAATTTTTGTATATGTCATGAATATGGTCTAACTTCAATCTTTTTTTTTTAAGATTTTATTTTTAAGTAATCTCTGCAACCTCAAGACCCAAAAAACAAATAATCAAGTCAAAAAATGGCGAGAAGACATAAACAGACACTTCTCCAAAGAAGACATACATACGGCTAACACACTGAAAAAATGTTCATCATCATTAGCCATCGGAGAAATTCAAATCAAAAAACACACTGAGCTACCACCTTACACCAGTTAGAATGGCAAAAACGAACAAGGCAAAAAACAACAAATGTTGGAGAGGTTGTGGAGAAAGGGGAACCCTCTTACACTATTGGTGGGAATGCAAGTTAGTACAGCTACTTTGGAAAACAGTGTGGAGGGTCCTCAAAAATTTAAAATAGAGCCACCCTATGACCCAGCAATTGTATTACTGGGTATTTACACCAAAGACACAGATATAGTGAAAAGAAGGGGCATGTGCACCCCAATGTTCGTAGCAGCAATATCCACAATAGCCAAACTATGGAAAGATCCAAGATGCCCTTCAGCAGACGAATGGATAAAGATGTGGTCCATATATACAATGGAATATTAACCAGCCATCAGAAAGGAGGAATCCCCAAGTTTTGTGTCAACATGGACAGAACTGGAGGAGATTACGCTGAGTGAAATAAGTCAAGCAGAGAAAGTCAATTATCATATGGTTTCACTTATTTGTGGAACATAAGGAATAGCATGGAGGATATTAGAAGAAGGAAGTGGGGGAAATAGCATGGAGGATATTAGAAAAATGAAGTGGGGGAAATCAGAGGGGGAGATGAACAGTGAGAGGCTATGGACTCCGAGAAACAAACTGAGGGTTTCGGGGGGGGGATGGGTTAGCCTGGTGATGGGTATTAAGGAGGGCACGTATTACATGGAGCACTGGGTGTTATATGCAAACAATGAATCATGGAACGCTACATCAAAAACTAATGATGTATGGTATGATGACTTAACATAATAAAAAAAAGATTACTATATATCAAACAAAACAAACAAAACAAAACAAAAGTAACCTCTGCAACCAACGTGGGGCTCAACTCCACAGCCCTGAGATCAAGAGTCACAAGCTCCACTGGCTGCGAGCCAGCCATGCGCCCCCAACTTCAATCTTTCTGCTTATGGATTTTAAGTTGTTCTGGTGCCATTAGCTAAAAAGATTATTCTTTCCCCATTGACAGGACTTGACAGCTTTGTAAAAAATCACTTGACAATGGATGTATGAGTTTACTTCTGAACTCTAAATTCTATCCCATTGATGTGTATCCTTATTATCACATTGTTTTGATTATGTGGAATTGTAGAAAGTTTTGACATTGGGAAGATTCAAGATTGTTTAGGTTATTCATGGTTCCCTATATTTCCATATAAATTTGGGGTCAGCTTGTCTATTTCTGAACCAAAAAAAAAGGCAAATGAAATTTTGATAGGGACTGCATTGAATGTATAGTATCAGTTTGGGGACTATTGCCATCTTAACAATACTGAGTCTTTCATTCATGAACATGAAATGTCTTTCCATCTACTTAGACCATCTTTAATTTCTTTCAACCATGTTTTGTAGTTTGCAGTGGATAAGTATATAACTTCCTTGGTTAAATTTATTCCTAAGTATTTTATTCTTTGTGGTGCTACTGTAAATGGAATTGTTTTCTTACTTTTTCAGATTGTTCATTACTATCATTGTATTTGTAAAAATACAACAGATTTTTGAGTACTGGTCTACATACTGCAATGTTGCTATACTTGTTTATTAGTTCTAATACATATATGACCATATAGATAGGTAGATAAACATAAATACATATAATAGATATACATGCTCATACTGTCTTCAAAAGGACATCGTTTTACTTCTTCCTTTCCAATCTTTTATTTATTTTGTCTTACCTAATTTCTCTGGGTATAATTTCTAGTACAACATAGAATAGAAGTGGCAAGAGTGTACAACCTTATCTCATTCGTGATTTTAGGGGGGAAAGCTTTCAGCACAATGTTAGATGTGAGTTTTTCGTAAGTGTCCTTTATCAGTTTGAGGAAGTTCCCTTCTATTCCTAATTTGAGCGCTTTTGTTTTATCAACAGCTTTCCCTGCATCTTTTGAGGTAATTATATTTATTATTTATTCTATTAATATGGTATAGTACATTGACTTTCATACGTTACACTAGTCTTGCATTCCCGGGACAAACTTACTTAGTCCTACCATGTAACCTTTAATATATGGCTGGATTTTCTTGTTAGTATTTTGTTGAGGATTTTGCATTCATAATCATAAGGGATACTGGACTGTGATTTTCTTATGTTGCCTTTTCTGGCTTTATTATACCAATAACAAATGTTGGCCTCATAGAACAAGTTCGGATGTGTTCCCTCCGTTCTATTTTTTGGAAGACTTTGATAAGGATTAGTGTTAATTCTTTAAACATTTGATAGAAATCATCGGTGAAGCCATTTGGTCCAGGGCTTTTTAAAAATTGGAATTGTTTTGACTCTAGTAATCAAATGGAGTCAGACTGAATCAGAATCACTCTCTATGCTGTAGGTTTATTCAGATTTTCTATTTCTTCTTGAGTCAGTTTAGATTATGTTTTTCTGTATTTGTCCATTTCATCCATATTATCCAATTATTGATGTACAATTATTTGTAGTATTCTTTTATCCTTTTTATTTCTGTATTTTATTTCTGTAGGTCAGTAGTAACCTTTTATATGTGATTTTAGTAATTTGAGTCTTCTTTCTTTTTTTCTTGGTCAATCTAGCCAAAGGTTGGTCAATTTTTTTAAATCTTTTCAAAAAAGCAATTTATTCTTTTTATTAGACATATAGAATTCTTTATATTAGAAATATAGAGGTATATTCTATATATTATCTATCTATATATATAAATTTATAAATATACATACATATTTATAAAAACTTCTTTACATGCGACACTGGTCAGCACATCCTGTAACTGAAATAACATTTTTCTCAACATGATGAGCAAGGATACTGGTAGAAACATGTTTCTTTAAATCCTTGTCTGTATGCATTACAATATGATCAGCACATACATTCTCAGAAATAACACTCTTCTCAACATGCCATACAAGAACAATTTTTCAAACTTTTTTACATGTGTATTCAAGCACATCTCTACATGCATTACAGAATAGCTAGCACACCCTTTTGCTGAAACGCTATTTTTCTATTCTATATTTTCTCTATGTCTGCCATAATCTTTATTATTTCCTTCTTCTTGCTTTTAGTTTGCTTTATTTCTAGTTTTTTTAAGGTGTAAGGTTAGGTTAGTTTATTTCTTCTTTAATGTAGGCTATTTTCTTCTGAGCACTGTTTTTGTTGCACACCATTAAGTATTGGTATGCTATTTTATACCAAACTTTCATTCGTCTCCAAGTTTTCTCTGATTTCCTTGGTTACTTCCTTTTTAACCCACTGGTTATTTAAGAGTATATTGTTTAATTTCTGTTATTTATTTTCCCTTGGTCATTGGTTTCTAATTTTGTACCACTGTAGTTGGAAAAGATACTTTGTATGTTTTCAGTCTTTTTAAATTTACTGAGACTTGAATTGCAGCCTAACATACGGTCTGCCTTGGAGAAGGCAGCCCATGGACTTGAGAGGACTGTGTATATTCTGCTGTTAGGTGGTGGTCCATAGATGTCTAGTCGGTCTAGCTGGTTTACAGTGGTGCCCAAGTCCTCTATCTCCTTGTCATTCTTTGTTGATTCAAGTGACTGTCTAGTATCCTTTCATTTTAGCCACAAGGACTACATTTATTTTATTTTTTTTAAAAGATTTTACTTATTTATTTATGGGGGGAGTGCATAAGCAGGGGGAGCAGCAGAGGGAGAGGGAGAAGCAGGCTCCCCACGGAGCAGAAGCCCAATGCGGGGCTTGATCCTGAAGGCAGATGCTTACCAACTGAGCCACCCAGGTGCCCCTCAGCCACCAGGACTACCTTTAACACTCCTTTAAGGCAGGTATGATAGTTTTTGTTTATCCTGAACTGTCTTAATTTTGTCTGTATTTTCACAGGCAGTTTTGCTGGCTATAGAATTCTACGTTAATGGTTTCGTTCTTCCAGCACTTTGAATATATCATCTAATGCTTTCTGGCCTCTATAGTCTCTGATGAGGATCATGATCTTATTGTAAATCACACGTACATGGTTAATTATCTTTCTTGCTGCTTTCAAGTTCCCCTCTTAGTCTTTGGCTTTGATAATTTGATTATGATGTGCCTTGGTATGTATCTCTGTGTGGGCTTGGTTAACTTCTTAAATGTGCCTATGAAACTTTTTAACAAATTTGTACAGTTTCCTACAAATATTTCTTCAAATACTCTTTTGGCCCCCTTTCCCCTCTCTTTTCCTTCTGAAACACCCACTGAGTGAGTATCGCTGATAATATCTCACAGGTCTCTGAGGCCCTATTCACTTTCATTCTTTTTTTTTCCATCCTTTTTTCTTTCTGTTCTTCTGATTGGAAAATCTCCACTGGCCTAACTTCAAATTTGCAGATTCTTTTTACCAACTGTTCAAATCTGTTCAATTCCTATAGTGAATTTTTAAATTTAAATTATTATAATTTTCAACTCCAGAAATGATACTTAAAATTTTTGTAAAATTATGACTTTAAATTATAAGTTTATAACTTCATAAAAATCATTTTTGCAATTTCTAGAGGAAAGATGGAGTATTTGAAGGTGGGAAAATAAGGGAGATTAATCTAACAGTTTCTATTTTGTCTATAAATTATGAGGGTCATTGACTAAGAGTGAGGGCAGAAAAGTCATCTTGAAAAGTGGAGAGGTGAATTTAGCGAAGAGACAGAGTAAACTATAAAACGATACTGAGTGCCATTTGAAGACTGTGATCATGAATTTAAAAAGTCACTTAGTCCACTTTTGTAATTTTTCTCAGGTAACATTCACTTATTCAAGTTCAGGTGCAAAGAAAGAGACAGAAGAATTCAATGAGAGATTTTTACAAGGCAAATACCTTTCTTTGAGAAAAGGCTGACATGTATTCTCTAAGGTTATATTTATGCCACATCAAAACTGCTCAAAATGCAAACCAGGAAGTATATAGCAAATATAAGTGTTGTGTCCATGAATTAGCACTTACAATCTTTTATTTTGACGTAGTACTCAAGATAATATTGATAACACATTCTGCTCATCAGTCTTCCACTGGTTATCTCAATTTGGCCCTATACTGTACTTCCTTTTCTATTAGTACATTTTCTTAAAGCACTTTGATGAGATGTATAAAAATATACTTCAATTATCACTGTTCTAGAAATAGTTTTAATATTTTGAGACAACTGTGTGTAAAAAGTCAGATATACTTTTTTTTTTTTCAGATATACTTTTTTCTTAGAAAACAAAGGGATTCATCAATAAGGCAATAATCTTTTTTCATTGTAGAAATAAATTATATAAAATTTAAGTTCTTGATTTATATCATACTTTATTTTCTTTTATATAATCCATATACTCATTGAAGGAAAGAGACTAAAAGCACAGATTTACATCAAAAGAGGTGATAAATAACTGCTGTCACTCCAAAAGAATCATATTAATATAATTATAAATGTCAGATCCATGAATAGGCCATGTTCTGTAAATAACAATGTGTTATACATCGTATGTATAATAACATGTATGTATAATATTAGTTTTCTCTCACTAATTTGCAAAATATTTTAGCCTTGTCCAATTTTTCCCTATGCCTCAGTTTTCTCATTTATAATTTAGGGACTCACCTCTTTTTATAGTTTTACCAGAAATTAAGGTATTTTGCTAATAAGAATCATCCTTGAAATCTTACCAACAGAGTAAAGTCACATCAAACACACTGAGATCTATTTTTTTTGAAAAACACGGTGATTCTGAATCTTACTCATTGGTAAAGTTCTAACGTCGGAGCCCAAATCATTCTTGTGAGGGGCCACCAGAGGGATAGACACACCGTCAGTGAGCAACTGCTACTCGGTGTTTTTCCTCTGGTGCGGGAGTACATCATTATTTCTTTGGCTTGAACACCAGATAAAATCTGTAGTTGGGTAGATTTAGAGTTCATACTATATAACAAATACCTGTAATCAGACACCAGACTTACATGTAGCCCCAGGGTGCCTCCATACCTCAAATCCGTGTGAAGTGCTGGACTTCACCTTGAATTCAGTCCAGGGTATACACAGAGTGAAATCCACCCTGTTTAAATTGCTTCTCTTTCTCCCTTTTCCCACTTTTTGCTAAGTGTATATTTCTGCTCCTCGGCTTAAATATGTGTATTCACAGGAATAACTAATAAGAAGGCAACTTAATCTTTAGGTAAGGAGATGTTATGTCCCATCTTTGTACTAATTCTTAAGTTTAGACAAGTTTTTTTAATCTATTATTAATTTGGAACTAATGTAAAAGAAAAACCCCTCACACCTTTCATACGACTTTTCCCCATACATTTATATTCCAGAAAATCGCAGAGCTGGGGAGGCGGCTCGCAGAGAACACAGCATCTCCACCGAAGGGGCAGATGCGAGCAACACCAACTCAGGTCGAGATTATATTACTTACTTCCATGTTACCGTGATCAAAGAAAAGAAATTATTGGGACCTACAATAGTATGATACCAAGAAAATCGTAACCACCAAATTTCAAAGCAGACATTAACAAACTAAAGAACAAGAAAAGCTTTAGAGTTTTAGGGATGCACTATTTTGCTAACGCATTCAACAAGATCATCAGGAGAGAAGTGTCTGCACTTGCTGCGGTGATCGGTGGAGGACGCTCTCTGG
Organism: Nasua narica; assembly: GCA_028533885.1. NCBI lineage: Eukaryota > Metazoa > Chordata > Mammalia > Carnivora > Procyonidae > Nasua > Nasua narica. The sequence goes on from CM052810.1 coordinate 56,268,168, forward strand.
GTCTTTATACTCATTGACTGGATTCATGACGGCAGCATACACTTCAGCGTAGGCTCTGCAGACTAATTCTGTGGATTGTTTTATGATTTGCTCTCTATGGAGAAACAAACGGTATGTGAACACGCAATCCGAAAATAAAATACTAAGAATTACAAGAGGCTTCATATTTGAACCAATACACTTCATTTTCATAATTACCACGTGCGTATTATAAAAAATCATTGTACAACTACACAAGTTACTTACTTTGGTTTGGGGATCAAACATACTTTTTCACATTCATTACGTGTTATTGCAGAGGGGAGGTACTGTGTTTCGTTCACAGCTGTATCTTTAGGGTTACGAGACAAAAAACAGAAACTGACCTGCCATCAATGTCCTGATTTTGCAAACGTGACTGATAACACATTAACCTTAACGAAAGAGGTTTATCATCATTCATATTCATGAATGATGATAAACCTCTTGTATGGAGGATAGAAAAAAGCTCTTGTATGGAGGATAGAAAAGAGCTCTCATCTGGTCTTCCCTCTTCTCGTCTCTTCCACATTCCATCTATTATAAGCCCTGCTGTTAATCTTTCTAAAGCATACCTATTATCTTGCCTCTCCCTCATCCAGGGCCTTCCTTCAAGGAGTTTCGCTGGTTTCCGAGAAGTCGAAATCCCTCCTCCTGTCATTTAGAATTCTTTATCATACCTTCCATATCACAACTCTAATCCTGAGGTCTGACACAACTCCTGTTCTCTCTCCCCTGCTCTTGTTTACCTGAATTCCTCTGCTCTATTCCTCCATTTGCCCAGGATGCTCTTCTTTCCTCTCACCCTCAGATTCTCAGTAAAAAATGTACTCTCTCATTCCCTGATCCTCAGAGCTAGAAATAATTATTCCATTTTGGAATGTGCATGACTAAAATGGTATTTGGAGGACTATCTGTGGAAAGGTGTATCTGTGGTCTAAGAAAGAATAAAATTAATTGGGCAGAATGAGGAGAGAAGTAAATTTATGATGTAGGATCATCAGCACCGTGTTCTGACAGGGTCTCAAACTCTTCGTGAGGTGAAGCGACTTGACATTTCCCCCAAACTGCTAACGCTTTCAGAATGAGAGTGGATAGAAGGAAGTTACACTGAGTAAATTCTCTGGAGAGAGTGGAGTAATGCTACTGGCTATACTCTTTTCACTGGAAGGAAGGATGGTAGAAACTGGTTTGGAAATCTACTTAACCAGATGAACCTTCGAGATATTTCTGATTACTGATCATTCCCACAATTAACTGAACATAATAATAAATGCATCAGTATGACGCAAAATTATTTTCCATACACGAAATAGATGAAAAATACTATAAAGTAATATTTTAAAAATTGTTAAATTTAATACACATTTGATACCCATTTTGTGACAAGTCAAATTATGAATTTTAGACATACTGTTTTTCATTCCTTACTCAAAGCAATAAGACAGATTTTAGGGGGGGTAGTGTACAAAGCATCCATTACTTATACCTCTTACTCTAAGATCTATACTCAAATCTCGTAAAAGTAGTGTGTTATTTATACTATATGAAGAATACAAAGAGACAAGGCTATCCCCTCTCATAAGATGTTTAAAATCAGAATATGGTATAATTATGAATATTAAATATAATTTTAAAAAATCCCGCGTAACTGGTAAATGTAGAATCAATTGTTGAAAATTCTGAACAAATTTTAAATTTTATTCCCAAGTCCAAATGATGAAAAAACTTAAATTTATTATAGTTTAGTTGTAACCCTGGGCACGTTTCTGTTTATAAGCTAAACTAGCGTACAAATGTCTACAACTCACCATGCAGCAGAAAAACCATTATAAATCTGCAATGGGGAAAACCAGAATAAAGCAATACTGCTAAGACATAAATAAATAAAATCAAGCCAATAAGACCCAGTAAGAGCTCATAATTTATTTTCAATGTTGGTGTTTGATAGTACAGGGTTTCTCATTCTCCTCAGCTTGGGCAGCTACCAAGATAGGAAAGGGATTAAAAAATGCACATGGCTATGCAGAACAAGAGAGGACACACCAAAGCTCATGGAGAAGAGAAGCCTTTCGTGTAGTGGGGTGAATAAAGAACGGCGAAACGCCTGTTCCTCCTGGCCTGTCAGCTGGCTGCCAAAGCCAACCAGGAGAGAAAGGCAATGGGAAGAAGCCTCTGCAAAGTGAATCAGAGTCAAATCCAAACTGTAAAGAGCAAGAACTGGGACTGACAGTGACTTTCCGCATTTCGGAATAAATGGACGAGTTCACTATCACTACCAAAGGCAGGTATAGGCCCACACACTCACATTCAGTACTTTTTTTTCGAGTGAACTATATATAGTAGAGATCAAACGGTAGAGCGATGGACGTTACTGTCAGAGGACCCTGACTCTAGCTGAAGCTCTGCCACTTATTACTGTTGCCTTGAACAAGTGATCTAACCTTCCTAGGACTAATTTCACTATTGTAAGGCAAAATACTGAGCTTGATAATATTTACAGGATACTTTTAGCTCTTAAATTATCCCATTGGATTAAAGGAATTTTAATGACCTGCTATTTAAAAAAAAACCTTCTCTGTGTCTATCTATTTATACACATACATACATAAGCATACATCACATATACACACACACACACACACATATATATATATACGTATATACATATTATTTGGGGGAATTGGGTTCCTTAAAATAATGAATTATAATAAGCATATCAATTATTTATATATATCTTTACTTTTATATAGAAACTTGAGATGTTAAAAGTTTTACTTTCTTGCCATTTTATTATCCCCTCCTTTTCATTTATACTGCTAATTACTATGCAATTAGCATGTATCTTTTATCTTAAGAAGTATATGCATGTATCTGTATATCTATCTGTCTGCCTGCCTACCTGCCTGGTGTCTTGGCCCAAATTATTCACTAATATCATTTAAGAAATAGTCTCAAATAATGATGAATCATTATAGTGACAAATAATCAATGCTCAGAATGGAAGTTCCAGGTGTTCTCTAACTACACATAAAATCACCAATAAATCATGTCAGTCTTGTGCTTCTGAAAACCTGGAATGTGCTTCTTCATTGATCACCTCACATACAGACAGGGAAAAAAGCAGTACTGTTTTCTGGTGGTGCATGCTGGGCACCGGTGCTGGCAAGGACATCCATCTCAGATCCACGCTCTATTGTGACCGATCACAGCCTAGTCCATAGCTGGTGGATGGAGAGTACTTTTAGAATTCTTTTTTTTTCAATTTGAATTCAATTAGTTAACATATAGTGTATTATTAGTTTCAGAGGTAGAGTTCAGTGATTCACCATTTGTATATAACACCCAGTGTTCGTTACATCAAGTGCCCTCCTTAATGCATCCAGTTACCCCATCCCTCCGTCCACCGCGCCCCCCAACAACCTTCAGTTTGTTTCCTAGAGTTAAGTCTCTTATGGTTTGTCTCCCTCTCCGATTTCCTCTTGTTTTATTTTTTCTCTCCCTTCCCCTATGCTCCTCTGTTTTGTTTCTTAAATTCTGCATATGAATGAAATCATGATAATTGTCTTTCTCTGATTGACTTATTTTGCTTAGCATAATACCCTCTTGTTTCTATGCACATCATTGCAAATGCAAATTTTTTTTTTTGCTGGCTGAGTAATATTCCAGTGTGTGTGTGTGTGTGTGTGTGTGTGTGTGTGTGTGTGTGTATCACATCTTTATACATTCATCTGTTGATGGACATCTGGGCTCTTTCCATAGTTTGGCTACTGTAGACACTACTTAGCATAAAATCTAAAGATAGGTCCTGCTTTTCACATGACCAAAAAATATGCAAAAAGGCCAGTTGAAAAGGAAAAAAAAAATGAATGTAAGCTATGGTATCTATAAAGTCAGACCACTAACTTTCTTGGTCTCTTTACTACCACGAAAATCTTATAGGTAGTTAATTATTAGGTGGTGCTCTACTGGCCTTTGGACAGTTTGATAATCCTCATATTGCAAGCAGAACTTTGAAAAAATAAAAACATGACTCATACAAAGAATGAAAGAATGTCAAAAATTTAGTAACTCTTTCATGGGAAACTTAAGATGGTAAAGCTGGTTCACAGAACATTTTGAGGAACTGGTCATTTTCTAGGCATTTGGAAAGGAAGATTAGAATAAAACAGGTTAGATAGAGAATGGGTTAATGTCCCATGGAGCAAAAAGATACACAGGACATTAGGAAGCATGGGGCCTTTAATCAATAATAAGCAGAGCATCAAACTATGAAACATCCCCCCCAAGTAATTAAATAATTCTCGAGGGGCCTGTTAACAATGCTTCAGTGTGACACAGAAAGGACACACTGCTCTCTCAGACCCAATTTGCCCTATTCCCAAGTTTCAGAAAGTCTTCCTTACATTTAGAAAGTAGTTTTCTGTACCAGTGTATCATGTATCAAGGATAATAGTCATGTAATGTTATAATAGTTATAATAACTATTATAATTAATTAATAACTATTATAATTAATTAATAACTATCATGTTAATTAACTGCTAGAAAAAAGAAAAAAGAAATTGAAGGAGAAGATGAGGATGTTATAAAATTATACAGAAGGGCAATACTTTCCTTATGCATCAGAATACCATGCATTAAGAAATTCAATTTTTCCAGTTATAAACATCACAATGTCCTAAAAATTTAGTATTATAAATCTCAAAAATACTAATAAAGACTAATCTATAACTAAATGGAGATATCATCTATTTTAAAACATGTTCACAAAACATTTTAAATAATTATTTAAAGCATTTAGCTGTGATAAGAAATGAACTGCTTACTTACAGAATCAGTGAGCTTGTCATTAATCAGTACTTTAGGATTTTGGTTGCCATAACAACATGACACAACTTTCATCATTACCATAAACCCAGCATTTCTAAAAATAGCTTATTTCAACATTCAGGCTCTGTGATCACTAAAATTGAGCTTTATTACAGAACCATAGTTAAGAGTGCAATCAAACGCATCACAGGAGAGAAGTCATTAACAGTTTAAGCCTGAAAAACTAAAAAGAAAAGATGATAATATATTTATAAATAATAGATCGGTTAAAGCATTTTTATTTTTTTTTTAACATAACACAAACATCAAAGACATCACAGTGGGTCAATTTTCATCTCAGGTCAGTTTTCTGTCACTCATTATAAAAGTAAAGCATATCTTAGGGGCGGGCATGTGGCTGGCTCAGTCGGAAGAGTGTGTGACTCTTGGTCTTGGGGTTGTGAGTTCAAGCCTTCCACTGGATGTAGGGATTATTTTAAACAAATAAAATCTTTTTTTCTTTAAAGGTCTATTTTCTATAACAGCATGCCCACATATCTCTCTCTATCATGCAAACATTTTTCAGATTCCTTTAAAAACAACAAAATAATATAATCTCAACATAGAAAGGACTAATAAAAATACAATACAGGCCAGTATTAAAGAGAATAGGTTTTGGAATCAGAAAATACTGGATTCAAATCTTGGCTCTGCTTCTTACTAATTGCTTGCCCTTGGTTCCATTATTTAACCTTTCTAAGCAATGTCTTCTTTTTTTTTTTTAAAGATTTTATTTATTTGACAGACAGAGAGATCACAAGCAGGCAGAGAGGCAGGCAGAGAGAGAGAAGGGGAAGCGGGCTCCCTGCTGAGCAGAAAGCCCAATGCGGGGCTCGATCCCAGGACCCTGAGATCATGACCCCAGCCGAAGGCAGAGGCTTTAACCCACTGAGCCACCCAGGCGCCCCAGCAATGTCCTCTTCTGTAAGGAGGAAATCGTAACTCATGGACTCACTGGGAGGATTAAGTGAAGTTAAAGGATCAATCTTGTTGAGGTATTCAGATTGATTACATTGTAGAGGGTGGGGTAGGGCAAGGGTGAAAAACAGAATAGTTCAGAAGCTGATGTGATAATACAGGCACAGATGACACTCCCTTGGACCACAGTGGTAATGCTGAAGGTATTCAAGGGTAACTAGTCTCCTCTCACGTACTTTTTTCTAGATAAACATTTAATGAAGTGGTTCCATGGGAATTTTTGAAGTTATGAAGTTATATTGAATTTATTGGTTTATTGGTTTAACTATATCACATAACCATTTTGAGAAGAATACCGTGTGACTATGTAGGAACACTGAAAATCTACAGCAAACATCACACTTAATGATGAAACATCAGAAATATTTTCATTAAAGTTCAAAATAAGATATGCACATTCACTATTACATCTACTATTTACCTTGGAGCTCTTAACCAAAAACTAAACAATTGATTAGCTAATAAAAATAAAATAGAGTTCACTTGCTTGGCCAGACTCAAAATTATCATATAAAATTTAGTATGTTTCCTATATACCAGCAATATCTAATTAGAACAGGTAATGGAAAATAAAAGCTCTTATCATAATAGTCACAGAATTATTTCCTAGGAATAAACATGATAATAGAGATTATATGAGGAAATTATAAAACTGTATTGAAAATTCTATAAGATCTGAATAAATAAGCATACCATGTTCACAGATGGAAATATTCACTAGTGGATTATACTTTTTCAGTTCTTTTTTGCTCATTCTTACATTAGCTTGGTGAATGTTTTACATGCACTTGAAAAGAATGTTACCTTCTATAGTTGTGTGTGGTATTCTATATCCTTCTATTAGATTGAGCTGATTAGTGGCATTGTTTAGTTCTACACCACACTAGATTTTTGTCTACTTTTTCTATCAACTACTAAGATAGCGGTGTTGAAATAACTATTTATACTTGTCAGTGGGTCTATTCTTCCTCAATTCTTTGAACTTAACACTGCTTGGTTTTTGACGCTCTATTAGTGGTACTACTAGTTGCTATTATTGCTGCTAATATTTACCTTAAATATTTAAGGTAATTATATTTTTCATAAATTGATTTGATTATTATTATAAAATGTCCTTTCTTATCTTTGGTATCTGTCCTGCAGTCTAATTTTTCTGATATTAATATAGCTACTTTAGCTTTATTATGATTAGTATTTGCATGGTGTATCTGTTACTATCCTTTTACTTTTCAAGTATCTGTATCTTTACATTTAAAGTGGATTTCTTACAGAAATTGGGCCATGCTTTTTTATCTAACCAAAGAAGCTCTGCCTTTTATCTGGAGTGTGTTAACTTTTTTACATTTAATATAGTTATTTATAAGCCTGAATTTAAGTCTGTCATCCTATTTTTTTTTTTTTAATATTTGTCCCTTCTGTTCTTTTTCCTTTTCTGCTTTGTTTTGATATAAGTTTTTTTTTTTATCATTCTATCTTATCTATTGGCATGTTAGGGGATTTTTGTTCAAGAGCTTGCTGCAAGGTTCACAATGTACCTTCAAAAATATTCCATACTAGCCTTATAACATCATAAATGTACATTTCTACTTCCCTCTCACTCCCTCTTTTGTGCATTCGTTGTCATAAATTTATTTCTATGTGTTAAAAATCCCACAGTTCACTGTATTTTTGTTTTAAATGGTCAACTATCAACTATCTTTTATATTTAATATTTCCTGTGCTCATTATTTCTCTGTGAGTTTCCTTCTGGTAGTCTTTTCCTTTAGCCTGAAGGACTTCTTTTATCATTTCTTACAGTGCAGTATACTAGCGATAAATCCTCTCTACTTTTTTTTTTTTTACCTCAAAATGTATTTATTGCTCTTTCAGTTTGAAGGATACTTTTGATGAATACACTACCAAAGTAGATGTTTAGAAATGATATTCTATTATCTTCTGGTTTGTACTGTCTCTAACAAGAAGTCAGTAATATACCTACCATTATTCCCTGCAAATAATAGGTCTTTTTCTCTCTGGCTGCTTTCAAGATTTTTCTCTTTATCACTGGTTTTCAGTAATTGGATTATGGTGTACCTTGGTATGGTCTTCTCTGTTGGGTTATTTAACTTCTTGGGTCTGCGGGTTCACATTTTCCATCACATTTAGAAAAAGTCGTTTTATTTCTTCAAATTTTTTTGGACTCAATCTCACTATGACACTGCAGTTATACCTACTTGAGATTGCTTAATATTATGTCACAATTCACTAAGACTCTCCATATTTTTCTAGTATTTAATTTTTTTCTATCCGTGCTTCAATTTGGATGGGTCCTACTGTACTCTTCTCAGGCTGACTGATCTTTCTCTCCAGGTGTCCAACTGACAGTTATGCCTACTCTGTTAACTTTCCATTTTAGACAGGATACTTTTTGGGTATAGAATTCTCATTTTGTAAAATTCCATATTTTTTCTCTCAGTATAATGTTTTCCTTTAAGTCCCTGAACATACTCAAAGAGTTTTTTTTTTTTTTTTAAGATTTTATTTATTTATTTGACAGAGAGAGAGATCACAAGTAGGCAGAGAGGCAGGCAGAGAGAGAGGGGAAGCAGGCTCCCTGCTGAGCAGAGAGCCCGGCTGTGGGGCTTGATCCCAGGACCCTGAGATCCCGACCCGAGTCGAAGGCAGAGGCTTTAATCCACTGAGCCACCCAGGTGCCCCTGTCTGTTTTGTCCTGATTTGTGGATTTTGTTCTATATTAAGGATAATATATTAAGGATAACTTGTCTGTCACATAACTTGCAAATATTGCTCCACGTTACGCTTTATATTTTAACTTAGTTTATATTGTTGCTTTCTGTGAAAAAAACTAAACCCAAACCCCAAAATTTTAAAGGGTTTATAGTCAAATCTGTCCATTTTCTCCTCAATGGCATCCGGGCTACATGCCATCCTTTATAAAACACGTTAAAATTTCCCCTCAATTGGCATATTATGAAAAAGAATAATGGTAAGTTTTGTATTTAGTGATACTCCAAACAACTCAACACTCAAATACTAAGACTGAAACATGTGGTTAAATCTAAAAGACCTATAGGTATTCATTTAAAAAAATAATTTAAAAAACACACACAACAATTTGAGCCATGGCATAATGGAGTTCCTTTTACAATCTCTCAGGTCTTTAGAATTCCAGTTATGTAGATAGTATGAAATCTTTTAGGATAATAAAATATAAAAGTAAAAAAAAATTAAGATCATTCACTCTAACTACACCTAATATGGGAAAATGCCCTAACACTATGCCTGAGAAAAGAATGGTCTATCTATTTCCAGCCGATTCTAATTGATATCAAATTTTTCTGCATGTTGAGCCAAAAGCTGCCTCCTTGCTTTATTTCCCACTGTGGTCCTACCCTCCAGAACCACAGAAAACAAGAGTACCACCACCTCTGTGCCACTGCATCCTTGCAGATAACTGAAATATTTTCTTCAAGTTTGATTGTCCTTTCCTTACTGTACTTTTTAATATAAATATTTGTTCACACGTTGAATTGACCCAACAGACTATAATCGCCATGAAGACAGGGCAAATGTCTTTTAAATCTTAATCTTTACCTGTCATATAGAAAGCATTTAATACACAACTGAGTGAATGGAAAGAAAAAAGATATATATAGAGTTAGTTGTCTAATTTCCTACTTTCAGACAACTTAAATTTGTCAATATTTTCCTTATAATCAAGAAAGTCAGATAATATCATCTCTCTGTTTCTTCTAACTGTAACGTTCTAAGATTTTAATGTATAGTTCTTTGTCTCGAACACATTCCTGATAAATATGTGATAATGAACAATTAAAAATATATATACAGATCCAAGATAGTCTATACAGTAGTTCATCTGCACAGCACAATTAATATATTATGGATCATCCAAGACATTTTCAATGTCATTCTGACATGTTTGTTAATATAAGGGAATTTCACATTACGGCTATACACATCCAATTATATTCACATTAATTTTATAAACCATTCACTAAACAGAGATTTTGTAGCTGTATACATGCAAGCAGTAAGTGTGAACAGAGTTAGGTCAGATCTCTTAGGGGTGCTCAGACATAAAACAAGGTTGGGAAGTATAGATCTTCAATGGTAAATCTATTATTGAACATAAATTTTTTCTAAGAAATGTGCTTGGTATTTTTAAAATATATGAATCTTTACCAACTAGTTGAAACCAAAAAAATACTTACTTCACTGTGGCACTTAGAAGAAAGTTCAGCTGTGGCATCAGCAAGCTGTCTGGGGCTGACAGGTAACGATCAAACTGAACCTACATGAAACAGAGAAAGAGCAAAACAGAAAGTGCATGTATTTGCTAATAGACATCACAAACACAACCATTACTTCTAACGGTTAAATCTTAGCAAATATACCATGGTACAAATAATGAGTTCTTTGTGATCAAAATGAGTTATTGCTTCAACATTCTAACTAAAATTCCCTAAAAGTGTCAACTTCTTAATGTAGTCACTATCGACAACAGCTACTTCTAAAATTCTGAATCCAAGTCATTCACCTTAATCTCCTTCACCAAACTTTTGAGTAACAGTCGTAACAAGAAAAGTCATCAGAGTTCAAGTCTACCTTACTTTTTTAAATCCACTGTATTTGTTAATTGTGGATCTACCTAATTATTCAACTAATATTTATTGAGTATCTACTACTAGGAAGGTACTCAATTAGGTAAAGTGTATATAATGGTGAGCAAAAGAGGATAGTCCCTAGCTTCACAGAGCTTATGATCTACTGAGAAAGATAGTAAACAAATAATAATATAAATAAATATAAAATTACAAATTGTGTGTTGGACACTATAAAGGAAAACACCAAAGCACTATAAAAGTATATATCAGGAGGATGGACCTAGTTTCTGTGTTTGGCAAAAGAATCTGAGGAAAGGACATTTGAAGTGCGATCTTAAGAGATGAACAGAGATTAAGTAAGAGTGTGTGTAGTGGGGGGCCAACGGGTATCATGGATGAAGGCTTGAGGTAAGAAAGAGAATGGCTAACAGAGATCAGTTCATGTAGGTCTCCTACTCTTCTTTAAAGGATTTTAATTCTTATTGGCAAAAGCATTTAGGAAACCATTGAAGGAGGGGAATGATCTGATTTAAGTTTTAAGAAGTTAAGTCTGGCTACAGCAAGAAGGGAAGGTTATAAAGGTAGATGCAAATATGTAGCTACTGAAGCATCTTAGACTACAAGGACAAAAACATGGTAGACAGAAGAGGAGATATTTGAGAGAACTAGACAGTAAAATTATCAGCATTTGGTTAGTGATAAGATGCAGGTGCTGACTCCCAGATCTGGATCTGTATAATTTAATTTAATTCACAGCATTATCACAATTCATAACTGTATTCTTTTCACATTTATTTAGTTGTATAATAGCTACACCCCTTACTAGACCACATCTATTTTCATCCCAATTCTTAGCATGATGCCCAGGAAATAGCAGCTAAAGTTGAAATGATAATGGACAGATGCTCTTACCACTTTCTGAGTTGGGAAACTTGGAAGAGGACCTGGGGATGGGGGGCAGGAAAGACTTGGAAGAATTCAAGTCTGGGATATGCTGAACTCAAGTGCTCTGAAGCATCCAAGTGAAGGCAACAGACAGTTACAAATAAAAAGATGGTCCACACACAAAACAAGATTCTGTTTCTTTAGAGAGACAGATATTCAACTTAATTGCTATTAAAGTTTAAGACCAAGCACAAAATAATTTGTAATGGGGTTTAAATATGTTTTGTGGGCTTACATTATGGACTAGATACATGTTGGTGAGGGAGAACGCGAGGGGGAGGCAACACATTTATTGAGTACTAACTCAGGTTACTGATCCTTTGTGTAGACTTAGGTCCTCATTTGAGGGTGGGACAAAGTGGAATACCTTCAAGAAGGACTATTGCGGACTAGTACGGTGAGTGTATATTTTAACTTTCTAAGAAACTTATCTTTTTAAATTAATCTAACATTTATTCATTTTCATTTATTTTTAAACTTTTTAGAATAAAATCTTCATATTTTGATAGTTTTTAATGTGATGTTTAATGAACAGAAGTTGTAACTATTACTTCTTTCTACGTATATATATTATCTTTTATCATAACCTAATGTTCCTTATTTATCTTAGTGTTTGTAAAATCTATTTTATCTAATATTAATACTGTCAGCTCTGTACTCTTTGCCTTGTTAGGTATCTTGGGGGCTTTTCCCTTTCATTTAATTTAGCTCTGTAAGATGATAGGTAACAAAGCCTTAAAAGTCATCCAGGAGAACTATGTGCTAAAGTCAAGCCATCGTGGTAGCGAGCATATGTGAGTATTTAAATACTTAGGATAGGATAGGCGGTATAGTAGTTGAGAGTGTCAGTACTAGGTTGAATGGCGTTGTTCAGAGGATTAGAATTAACACACGAAAAACACTAGCATGCTCAATAAAAAACGACGCTAAAGACATCATTGTTATTACTGCTGCTCGTGTATTACTTAAAGCTTCCAAACAAGATCATCCTATGTTGGCTGAATAGTGTCATCCGACTAGTGGGTATACGTACATGCCAAGTATATACATAAGATGTGGAGACATGCTCATGCAGATGTGCAGGCAAGCTCTTCACTTAAAAAGAAGGAAATGAAGTGGAGGTTCGAGGAATCTCACCCCCAAGAGTAATATGTTATTTTAAGACTGGAATCCAATTTCAGCTATCATCTCAGGAAGAAACCAAGAACTATAAGCCAAAGATGACTAACAGTGAGAAGTCTTTAATGACATACAGCCTAATTTCTTTGCATCTGTCATTCCTGTTTCTCCATTACATTAGAAATAAAACTTGGAAAATGAAGAAAACCTAAACAGGAATAATGAGGCATCAGGGTAGAGTGGAATATTACCACAAACATAAATCTTGGGTCAGACTTTAGTTAAAGGAAACATGTGTACAATCATTATTATTGCACCCAGTGTGAATGTAGCATATCAAGAGGTAAAATTACCATCCAGGACAAAATTATCACACAGGAAAAAACTAATAATGTTCTATGAGGAAACCGATGTTGAAATGCTTTACTATTCACTTACCATTGCAGCCTTCAGTGCCACAGAATCTAGGTTGGGCAAATTAGCTAAAGAGCCCTAAAAAACAAAACAAAACAAAACAGCGAAAACAAGATAAAAAAAAAAAAAAAGGTGCTATAGCTTCGGTTCAATTGTGAAATATAGTCTATTAATAGATTCCCCAAATTTGGAAATTCAGCTCCTTTCCAAAGAACTCAAGTGTCATCTCTTCAACCTCAACTAGAGCAGGGACTATGACTTGATCATTTTTGTGTAACTAACACGAAGGCACACAATTATATTTGTTGGAGGGAGTGACAAGCACAAGTTTATTAATAATGGGAATACCGGGATATTTCAGATTTACACATAAGCAAGGCAAAAAGTCAAGGAAGCACTTAGAAAATGTCAGTAAATCATGGAGGGCTGAAGTTGCACTCTGACAATTTTCGGTAGTAGAAAACAGCATCAGAATTGATCCCTCTTTGGTAGAAATTTGCTTGCTGCTTTATCAGAATAAAAAATTTGGAACTGGTGATTTTTGAAAGCTTCATTTAAAAGTTCCTGGACTGTAAAATATCCTT